>JANAVB010008794.1:6197512-6564450 GCA_029216955.1 Iris pallida
TTGACTGTAAATTATATGGCTTAGAGGTTGATTATGGTTGGGGTATGGAACTGTAAACCAGTGTGGAAGAAATCCTATCCTTCAAAACTCTCAGTTGCATGAATGAGGATAAATGTTAAATTTCAAAGGGACACTGTTGACAGTATGCTATTTGCCCTTTTTAATTGGTTACCTGATATAACAGTAGGAATGTGGCATAATTTTTGTATAGAAGTAACATGTAGGCTTTTGTATAAATGGTGGTGGAATGATTTGAATTTATTAAAGAAGGGTTAGAATCATATGCAGTGTTGGGTTCAATTCAGAACCTGAGAATGAAGATGAGATCATGCCCTAGTTAAAGTTCCTGCTTGCTACAGTTCTCAAATATTGAATCTGATTGCTTGATACATTGGGAAGATTGATTTGGTGAAGTTTGGACTGAAACTAAACTGGACTGTGGGTCAGTGTTAGAAGTTTTACTCGAAATAGGCTATTTTAGATTAAGAGTGGTTGTGGCTGTGGCAGGGGATGCCTAAACTCTGAGCCTGATAGCATCAGTCTGGTCCTCTTGGGTCCAGTAAATTCATATAGAGTTGGGCTTCACAAGAAGATTTTAGTCCAGATTGTGGCTGTAAAGAATGTTAGAATCCTTAATCTTGTGTGTTCAATTGAAGGTTTTACTTACTACAAGTATTAAGGATAGGAATTGCGTGAAGCTCTAAAGGGTTAAGCTAAGTTAAGAAGCCTATAACTAGAATTGTGTTTATTGTACTAGTATATGAGAAGTTGGGTAGTAACTTAGTATATTTTACCTTTTAGTGTACTCTGAAAATACTACATCTGGACTTGTAGTTTTAGAACCCCCTTTTTATAAACCACATTAATATTCTTTTAGTTTAAGCTTACCAGTGTGAGACTTGTTGTTTTAAGATATGAACCAAGTAACTTTAAGCCATAATATCTTAGTACCCTTTTAACTAATTTGAAAGTTAACTTTTAGGATTCTAGTAACTTAAAAATTGTACTTATTTTGAATTGTAAATAAATAAGAGGATTTCCAGCTTTACATCCCACACTTGATCACCCTGAGCAAGGCAAGTATACTTCTGGACTTGTTCATTTCTCTGTCTTGTATATTCATTCCTGCATCTCCTTGTTGATACGATGTATCACGGGATTGTCTGGTTTCATGATTCATGAGTTACTTGTGTCTAGGAGGGAAAATACTACAGTGTGTGAACAAGCCCTGTTACTATTCATGTGAATAGCTTAGGTCCCGCATCGTGCACGCGGGACCAAAGCCGTACCATTTCATGTTCATTGAATCTACCGAAGCCGATCACACATTCTGGATGTATTTCAATATTGCACATTTCAGAATTCAGGTTGTATTTCAGGATTCAGGTTGTATTTCATGTTCAGGTTGTATTTCATGTTCAGGACTCATCATGTTCCCTGTATTTACTTTCAGTATTCATATTCAGTTTCATGTCTTGTCCTCATTTCTCGTACTTTACATATATTTCTGTTTCTTGTTCATACCATGATGTTCATGTTCATTTCTTTGGATATACTTAGCTCCGGTCCTGACTAGGATATGTTGCAGGTGCCTGCAGGATATTGTTCTACCCTATGGGCCAGAGCCCAGGATATTAGCTGAGCAGGATGGAGACATGACTTAGCTTGAGGTTTCAGGTTTAGACTGTTTAGCTTACTCATAGATATTGTACATTTTATTCCTGATGACTAGTACAATTTTGATATATGGATTTGTGGATTATTGTGATCATTCTGGAACGTTTTATAGATGCTGTGATTGTATACATTCATGTTTATCTGGTTAGATTTCTCTAGCTTGGTACAGCTTACTTCGTCGTGTCTAACGACGAAGGCTAGGCATGTCCGACTCGTGTCCGATTATTCGGGAGCGGGTCATGACATATTTTTAGTGGTGGCCTATGTAGGTCTATCCTAATGGTACCTAGGTCTTAGCGTACTATTGGGGGACTTGATTACTAGGAAAACTTGATCACAACATAGAAAAATTAGAAAATAATGGTATATCAGGTATATTAGGTGTATTGATATCAATAAACACTTGTTGTTTTAGGTTTAGGATATTTTATTTTAACAGTTTTTCTGTTTTCAGACGATTCAGACACACAAATATCAGAACAGTCGATCCACCTACACTTGAGGGTTTCGAGCTTCCACTACCTTCTGTCACTCTACTATCCCCATGGGTAGTACGCAGTTGACGGAGATATTTGAAGATTCCCTTGACGTCCAGAGGGAGAGTGCCATCCTTTTCTAAGATAGACTTGTTGATGCACTCTCCGAACCAGGAAGGATTTTTCCAGACTCTCGGATCCTTGGGCTTCACCGACACCGAGCGCATATCTCACACCGAGAAGCAGATCGAGAACCTGGAGCCGCCACTGAAGACCATCCAAGTCTTTGAGGATCCGACTCCTCTGAAGATTGAAATCATCAACCGGGAGATCCAGCTCGGAGCACATACACAAGATGGGAAGCTGAAGCCCAGGAGATACATGAAGACTTATGACAAGAAACAACTACCTGGACCCACAAAGCGTCACGACACTCAGACGGTGTTTCTTCAGTCACATTATCACATTATCAGTCGCATCATCAGGGACAGATTCAGGACCACATTCATGAATGAAGGATTGCCAGCAAGTTGCGGATCACAATGATCGAGGAGCATCGAGATCTCAGCAGGCAGCACGCCAGCAGCCGTATATTCCTATTAGAGGCCCTGCACTCCAGCACTAGCGGAAGATTCAGACTCAAATCCAGTCAGCAACCAATTGCAAATTCTACTGCCGCCTAGGATATCACTACAACAAGTGCCGCAAAAGATGGAGGCTATGCTTGTACTACGGATCGCCTGCCCATCAAGTCAAGTGTAACGCCCCAGTCCCAAAATACGTTGGACTAGGAACGTAGACATGCCAGCTGTATTTATACGAAGTACACTCCAATATATGGAAGCCTCGTATAAATACATAAGCTGTAAAATACAGTAGAACCATAACAAATCTCATCCACACAAAATAAATGAATAAAAAATATCATATAAAGAGAATGAATTGTCTTGATACAATATGTTGGGCGGAGACAAATCCACTACCAACAAATAAAGAAAAGTACATAGAAAATGAAAGAGTGGCGAGCGAAGCGAAGACGATCCAAATGCAATCATCCTCGAAGAAATAGCGAAGATCACGGCTAGAGCTAGAACACCTGCGAAAGACATAGCACACACCTGGCAAGACAACTAGGTCCTCAGAGGGACGTAACAAGACACATAATATCATGCCATATAAACTGAATAAATATTGCTCAAATAAATAAGTAAATCGAATTATAACATGTTCCAATACGCACTTACTGAACGAGCGTACCATCCCCCCAACCAAACAAGGACAGGAGATGGTAAACTAATTCACAGTAACGTATCTTCCTATGCTATAAATCCAATATGGTATCCGGACCCCAACAAGGTTCAATACCTTCTCATCGAAGTAGTAAGTCACACCTACAACCAAACAAGGACAAGATGTGACGAACTAATCCGCGACAAGTTATTGTTCCAAGCCACGGTCAGATACAAGTACCCAAACCAAAAGTACTCGTACCTAACGGATAGGGTAGCCTACCATTCTAAGTGAAATGTAGTTAAGAACAATCCTTCCTACGCATGGGCCCTGGCTAAATAGGATCAGCGTAGTCTCCCTTTTGGGCACCAGAGGCCCCAGCAGTAAGAGCATGACGTTCCGCAGAATCGTCAGTGGCCGTCAGTAATCTTGGGTCATCAACCCCGTATCTCCAGCGGAGAGTCCGGGTCACAAGGAAAAGTGCATCGAAGCCCATACGCTAAGGAATTGTCCTCCCCGCCCAATGCCTACTGTGTTGTATCCACAACACAAACCACTATAACCGCTAAGTCAAACTAGCATGCAACCTCTATTAGCTGTTATTCCTATCGCAGGCTTGTACGTACTGGTGGCCAGCCAATCACGCACTTCCGTGTTCTATATGCGACACACAACTTCGTGTTACAACGTGTCAAGGCCAATGAATGCAATACACAATGTGGTCCCTTAAATCTAGGTTTAACTTGTAAGAAAATAATACACAGCAGGAAATATAATAAATATTAAGTTCTAACAGTTATGCCATGTATCACAGTTTATTTTGCATAAAGAAAAAAATAATGCATAAAATATGAGCTAAAATAATTAAACAGCGAATGGCAAGGTATCTTGCCTGGTAGAGCGCCTGGTGTGCTGCGATAATCATGGTGGCATGAACTGCGACTTTGGTACAATTACTGTATAAGGGGACCTCGGATAGTGGCACGGACAGTTCCATTGGGTTCAGAAGGGTCAAATTAGTTAGGGTGGACATAAGGTTGTGCGGATTTGGTGACAGAATAAGAATAAGAATAAGAGGATTGGGTCACGGACATGAATTGATAGTAGAAAGAAGGTGAATAAATACGATTTAGAAAATTATTTATAATACTTGAAATATAATATCTATTAGTCAAAATATGCTTACAAATAAATATCAAAAAAATCAAAAAGTCGATTTAAGGCAAACTGTAAGTTTTGTTAAATAATATTTTAGGCAAAAAATATTTTAAGCGATATAAAATAATATTAAAAATTATTTAAGGGTAAGAACCGTATTTTGTGAAAATATAATTTTATTAATCATCTATACCTTTAAAATGCCACAAAATAATATAGCAAATACAATTTAGGGCTTCTAACCCAATGTTGAAAATATTAGGTATACTTACAATAAACAATATGAATATTAATAATAATAATAATAACTAAATACCAATAATAGAAAATAAATTTTTCTGTAATAAAAAGATAATAAATAATAATAATAATAAATCTACAGTAATAATAATAATAATAATAATAATAATAATAATATAATAACAACAATATACAGTAATCATAACTTAGAAATATTTTATACTGTTAAAAAATAAAATAATAAAAGTATTAATTATTAATATAAGTTGCCAACACTGATCTGTTCTCTGGAAATTTTTTTTTGAAGAAAGGAAAGAATTGCTAGTTAAAGAGAGGGAGAGAGTAGCTAAGAGAAAAGAATACGGAAAAGGGAAAAATTTTCGGGGGAGAGAGAGAAACTGAGGGAGAGAGCGGGAGAGAGGATGGATGATCGGAGGGGAGGCGAAGAGGGAACGGGGAGCGGAGGCTGTGCGGGGTTCGGGGAGAAGGGCGGCGGAGGGTTCCAGGAAGAGGGCGCGGAGGAGATCGGCGGCGACGAGGGTTTGGCGCGGCGGAGGGTTTCCAGAGGACGGCTCCGGCGGCGCTGAAATCGGTGGGGGCGGAGGAGCTCGGATGGCGACGAGGAAAGGAAGGGAGAGGGGAGACGGTGGAGGGAGTTCACGCGGAGGGCGCTGCTCCGGCGAGCGGCGGACCGGGATCTGGGCGCGGAGGCGAAGGCTGAGGCTGGGCGGATGGAAAGTGAGGGGGCGAGCGCGAAGATGGGTTTCCGGGAGAGGGGGTCGGGCTCCGGCGGCGCTGGACGAGCGGTGGAGCTCTCCGGCGAGAGTCGCACGCTGCGGGGATGGCGAGGCAGCGTATGGGTAGGCGCGGCGACGTTTCTCCGACGGACACGGTGAGGTAAGGGTGGTGGTCGTGGTTTATTTCTGTTTCTTTTATTCTGTTGGGGTTTTCCAATTGTCGCCGGCGTTGGCGCCGGTGACGGTGGTGGTGGTCGTTGGTGGCGATGGCGGTGATGGTCGTGGTCTTGCTGAGGTGGCGATGGCAGAGAACAGGCGGTGGTGGTGCTGTGGGTGGTAGCGGTGGCTGGGTGGTGTTGGGTGGTGGTGAACGTAGTGGCTGACGGTGGAGATGGTGACGGCTGGGCGTGGGTTGCTGGTGGCCGGACGCGGGACGAGGGTGGTTCGGGGCTCGCATGGGCTGGCCGTGGTGGCGAGGTCGGAGTGGCTGCGGGAAAGTCGGGGAGTAGAGAGGTGGTTAGGGTTAGGGTTAAGAATTTTAGAATTTGATATATTGTGTCGGAGTGTCGACATGGAGAAAATTGTACATGTATAAAGAATGGAATAAGAGAATCACAGGGGTCGGACCCGAGGCCGTCACGGCTGACACGAGGATGGATGGAACACCGACACGAGCACGCACATTGTGGAGAAATAACTTGTGTAGGAATTTGTGAATTGATAAAAATATTGGAGGAGTACCTGCCTATTTATAGGATGTGGGAATTCCCAATTTGGATAGGATTAGGATAATTTAAAACCCAAGTAGATAAATCATCTATTTAATCAAATCAAATCAAATCCAATTAAATCTAATTTAATTCCCTTAGTTTAAAATCAAATCAATAAATCAAATTTCAATTAATTAGCTATTTAAATAAATACTTAAATTCAAATCAATATTTAAATCTCCATAATAAATTCAAAATATGCTTTCCAAAAATACTAATAATATTAATTTCGAAAATTACATTATTATTTAAAATAAACTAATAAATAATTACTAAATATGTATGTAGGTACAAATGATGTTCTTATAATTATGCTTTTCTAGCATACAGATAAAAAATATTATTTATTATTAATAATTGTGAAAAATGTAAGGCTTTATAAATAAAATAACCAACTTGGGAATTTTTGGAACGATAACAAAATAATTATTATGTATATTATTTTGAAACTACAAAAATAAAAAAATATTTTCAAAAATGTACGCTCGCACATAATCGCACTCGTCGAGCAATTTCGAAAAAGAAATAAAAGGTCGTGCGCGACGTATAATACGACTACGCGACGTATATTACAAAATTTTAAATCTGTACAAATATTAATAAAAAAATTATTAGTAGAAATTTAGGGGTTTTACATCCTAGCCAACTTAAAAGAATTTCGTCCTCGAAATTAAGGATTTGTAGGAGGGGTGAGAGGACACAAGTGAGTTTCGATGGGAAACAATCGAATACAAATCATGTCGTAAGAAATCACGATCTAGATCATAGAAAAAAAATACGGTATGGTCACGGGTAATGAATGAGGGTCACGATTAAGAGAACGAAATACATTCGCTTTAATTAAGCGATTAGAGGGTCTTGATAGGGTCGAGTAGTTTGGGATGAAGATATAGCAATATCGAAGGAGAATGGTCATAGCCGATAGGAAGGATAGAGGGAGTGCTAGTATAACGCTTTCGTTCTTCGAAAATAGGTGAAGGCGAAAGCAATATAGAGTTCGAAGGAGGCGTTATCGAATACGAATTTGTGATTCAAAGACGATCAAATAATTTCAAAGAATTGTCAAGGCAGTCGTGGATGGGACTTTAGAGGACAAGTTCAACTATGTCCCCATCCACGTAGAATAATAGGCAAAAGCGAACCAAAGTGCTGTGGTTGATCAGACCATTATGCACCGGTTCTGATTAGACAACATGTTAGTGGGAGCTCTTCCAATAACATATGTCTTGAACAAGCTCGATAAAAAGATAAACTTGCAAAAACTAGGCTACATTAGCATCATTAGTTTAGACAATAAAAATATAGGCACGATGGTAGATAAATAAAATCAATTATGAATAGTCTAAGAGTCATAAGGATCTAAGTCTTTTATTCCTATACAATCATTCTATGGTTTATTGACCAAGGCTTGGTTGACCAAATGGGTTAGATTCCTCTAGTCTCTATGGTCTTAATAGTCAAGGGCGTGTCGGGTCGTGGGGTGTTCTATCCAACTTAAAAGAATTAAGCTAAGGGTGTTTGGGACATCTAACTAGTAGGGTCAATCTCTAGCAAGCACGAAGGGAGGATAAGAATAGGGATGGAAGCAAGCAAGCAAGATACAATTGATGAGTCAAACAGTAGATAAAATCTATGAAAGTAGTCAAGTATGTGGATGAGAACCTAGACTTCTAATCCTATTCGCAGGCTTGCTTGGTACAGTAGAGTAACCAATAATTTATCTTGACCTGCATGAGCCACAAAAACATGTAACGCCCCAGTCCCAAAATACGTAGGACTAGGAACGTAGACATGCCAGCTGTATTTATACGAAGTACACTCCAATATGGAAGCCTCGTATAAATACATAAGCTGTAAAATACAGTAGAACCATAACTAATCTCATCCACACAAAATAAATGAATAAAATATATCATATAAAGAGAATGAATTGTCTTGATACAATATGTTGGGCGGAGACAAATCTACTACCAACAAAATAAAGAAAAGTACATAGAAAATGAAATGAGTGGTGAGCGAAGTGAAGATGATCCAAATGCAATCATCCTCGAAGAAATAGCGAAGATCACGGCTAGAGCTAGAACACCTGCGAAAGACAATAGCACACACCTGGCAAGACAACCAGGTCCTCAGAGGGACGTAACAAGACACATAATATCATGCCATATAAACTGAATAAATATTGCTCAAATAAATAAGTAAATCGAATTATAACATGTTCCAATAAGCACCTACTGAACGAGCGTACCATCCCTCCAACCAAACAAGGACAGGAGATGGTAAACTAATTCACGGTAACGTATCTTCCCATGCTATGAATCCAATATGGTATCCAGACCCCAACAAGATTCAATACCTTCTCATCGAAGTAGTAAGTCATACCTACAACCAAACAAGGACAAGATGTGACGAACTAATCCGCGACAAGTTATTGTTCCAAGCCACGGTCAGATACAAGTACCCAAACCAAAAGTACTCGTACCTAACAGATAGGGTAGCCTACCATTCTAAGTAAAATGTAGTTAAGAACAATCCTTCCTACGTATGGGCCCTGGCTAAATAGGATCGGCGTAGTCCCCCTTTTGGGCAACAGAGGCCCCAGCAGTAAGAGCATGACGTTCCGCAGAATCGTCAGTGGCCGTCAGTAATCTTGGATCATCAACCCCGTATCTCCAGCGGAGAGTCCGGGTCACAAGGAAAGTGCATCGAAGCCCATACGCTAAGGAATTGTCCTCCCCGCCCAATGCCTACTGTGTTGTATCTACAACACAAACCACTATAGCCGCTAAGTCAAACTAGCATGCAATCTCTATTAGCGGTTATTCCTATCGCACGGCTTGTACGTACTGGTAGCCAGCCAATCACGCACTTCCGTATTCTATATGCGACACACAACTTCGTGTTACAACGTGTCAAGGCCAATGAATGCAATACACAAGGTGGTCCCTTAAATCTAGGTTTAACTTGTAAGAAAATAATACACATCAGGAAATATAATGAACATTAAGTTCTAACAGTTATGCCATGTATCACAGTTTATTTTGCATAAAGAAAATAAATAATGCATGAAATATGAGCTAAAATAATTAAACAGCGAATGGCAAGGTGTCTTGCCTGGTAGAGCGCCTGGTGTGCTGCGATAATCATGGTGGCATGAACTGCGACTTTGGTGCAATTACTGTACAAGGGGACCTCGGATAGTGGCACGGACAGTTCCATTGGGTTCAGAAGGGTCAAATTAGTTAGGGTGGACATAAGGTTGTGCGGATTTGGTGACAGAATAAGAATAAGAATAAGAGGATTAGGTCACGGACATGAATTGATAGTAGAAAGAAGGTGAATAAATACGATTTAGAAAATTATTTATAATACTTGAAATATAATATCTATTAGTCAAAATATGCTTACAAATAAATATCAAAAAATCAAAAAGTCGATTTAAGGCAAACTGTAAGTTTTGTTAAATAATATTTTAGGCAAAAAATATTTTAAGCGATATAAAATAATATTATAAAAATTATTTAAGGGTAAGAACCATATCTTGTGAAAATATAATTTTATTAATCATCTATACCTTTAAAATGCCAAAAAATAATATAGCAAATACAATTTAGGGCTTCTAACCCAATGTTGAAAATATTAGGTATACTTACAATAATAACAATATGAATATTAATAATAATAATAATAACAACTAAATACCAATAATAGAAAATATATTTTTCTGTAATAAAAAGATAATAAATAATAATAATAATAAATCTACAGTAATAATAATAATAATAATAATAATAATAATAATAATAATAATAATAATAATAATAATAATAATAATAACAATATACAGTAATCATAACTTAGAAATATTTTATACTGTTAAAAAAATAAAATAAAAAGTATTAATTATTAATATACGTTGGCAACACTGATCTGTTCTCTGGAAATTTTTTTTTTTGAAGAAAGGAAAGAATTGCTAGTTAAAGAGAGGGAGAGAGTAGCTGAGAGAAACGAATAAAGAAAGGGGAAAAATTTTCGGGGGAGAGAGAGAAACTGAGGGAGAGAGCGGGAGAGATGATGATCGGAGAGGGGAGGCGAAGAGGGAACGGGGAGCGGAGGCTGTGCGGGGTTCGGCGGAGAAGGGCGGCGGAGGGTTCCAGGAAGAGGGCGCGGAGGAGATCGCGGCGGCGAGGGTTTGGCGCGACGGAGGGTTTCCAGAGGACGGCTCCGGCGGCGCTGAAATCGGTGGCAGGCGGAGGAGCTCGGATGGCGACGAGGAAAGGAAGGGAGAGGGGAGACGGTGGAGGGAGTGCACGCGGAGGGCGCTGCTCCGGGAGCGAGCGGACCGGGATCTGGGCGCGGAGGCGAAGGCTGAGGCTGGGCGGATGGGAAGTGAGGGGGCGAGCGCGGAGATGGGTTTCCGGGAGAGGGGTCGGGCTCCGCGGCGCTGGACGAGCGGTGGAGCTCTCCGGCGAGAGTCGCACGCTGCGGGGATGGCGAGGCAGCGTATGGGGAGGCGCGACGACGTTTCTCCGACGGACACGGTGAGGTAAGGGTGGTGGTCGTGGTTTATTTCTGTTTCTTTTATTCTGTTGGGGTTTTCCAATTGTCGCCGGCGTTGGCGCCGGTGACGGTGGTGGTGGTTCGGGGCTCGCATGGGCTGGCCGTGGTGGCGAGGCGGTCGGAGTGGCTGCGGGAAAGTCGGGGAGTAGAGAGTGGTTAGGGTTAGGGTTAAGAATTTTAGGATTTGATATATTGTGTCGGAGTGTCGACACGGAGAAAATTGTACATGTATAAAGAATGGAATAAGAGAATCACCGGGGTCGGACCCGAGGCCGTCACGGCTGACACGAGGATGGATGGAACACCGACACGAGCACGCACGTTGTGGAGAAATAACTTGTGTAGGAATTTGTGAATTGATAAAAATATTGGAGGAGTACCTGCCTATTTATAGGATGTGGAAATTCCCAATTTGGATAGGATTAGGAGAATTTTAAACCCAAGTAGATAAATCATCTATTTAATCAAATCAAATCAAATCCAATCCAAATCCAATTAAATCTAATTTAATTCCCTTAGTTTAAAATCAAACCAATAAATCAAATTTCAATTAATTAGCTATTTAAATAAATACTTAAATTCAAATCAATATTTAAATCTCCATAATAAATTCAAAATATGCTTTCCAAAAATACTAATAATATTAATTTCAAAAATTATTATTATTTAAAATAAACTAATAAATAATTACTAAATATGTATGTAGGTACAAATGATGTTCTTATAATTATGCTTTTCTAGCATACAAATAAAAATATTATTTATTATTAATAATTGTGAAAAATGTAAGGCTTTATAAATAAAATAACAACTTGGAATTTTTGGAACGATAACAAAATAATTATTATGTATATTATTTTGAAACTACAAAAATAGAAAAATATTATTTTCAAAATATGTACGCTCGCACATAATCGCACTCGTCGAGCAATTTCGAAAAAGAAATAAAAGTCGTGCGCGACGTATAATACGACTACGCGACGTATATTACAAAAATTTTAAATCTGTACAAATATTAATAAAAAAATTATTAGTAGAAATTTAGGGGTTTTACATCAAGAATTGCCCGGAGATCGTTGATCACACTGCCCAAGGACAAGCACGAGGAGCATCAGGATTACAGCAAGGGGACCCACCTCTCCAGATTCAGCAATTACATGGAGTACTACCACAGGGACCAGTCTACGTCAGGACAGTTGAAGAAGGCTGAAGAGATTCCAGTCCCGGAGGAATACTGAAGATCGACTGAAGACAGAAGGTTTCTTTTGCATGGTTGGGAAAACCATGTATCTTAATTCGCAATCCAGTCTCTCCTTAAATTTCTCTTAGCATTTAGGTCATTTCTTGCAACTTCTCGTTTTCTACTTTTGAAACTTGGGATGTATTCGAAACTTATTTCGAGATATTTTTTCCCATTCGGTAAACTTGTTCCAGATCCACAATTCGATAATTGTTTGGAATCCACTATTCGATACCTTGTTTCATAATTCATTATTTATGGCTTTGTTTTTTTGCTTCTATTTGAAAATTTCCTATTCGAACCCTATGCTATTTGAGATTTTATTTCTATCCGAAATTTCATTTTGAAACTTGTCCCCAATCAAAACATTGTTTGAATCTTCACTCCTATCTTGACACTTGCTTGAGATTCAGCCCCTATTCGAGACATCGTTTGAAGATTTTGTTTTCTATTTTGAAACTTTGGCTCATTCCCTATGAGATTTTTTTACTATTTGAGACTTGTTCCTATTCAAGAAATTATTTCTGTTCATAACCTTGTTCGACCTTGTTTCCTATTGAAGTTCTAATTGTTTCATAATCATGGGCCGATACCTGTTTCTTGTTCGCTATTTGATATCCTGTTTTCTAAATCACTGTTCGTAACCTTGCTTCCTGTTCGAGATTTTGCTCAAGATTTCACTTCTTATTCGCGGCTTTGTTGATGTCGATTTCCTATCTAAGATTTGTTTCCTGTTGAAATTTTGTTCGAGACTTCGTTGTCGTTCGAGATTTTGTTATACATTGACTATGTACAAGATTTTGGTCATTATTTTGAGACTTTACCTATTGATGTAGCGACGGACTATTTCCATCGCTATGAAATGTTAAATTGTCACAACAAGTTACTTTTTCATTTTTAAACGAAATCAAAAAATTCGTACTCCGGTGGATCAGACCTCGACTCCCCTCATCCTCCACCCTACCCAGACAGCTCAGGCCCAACGCCCTTCTCCCCGACCCCCTCCTCTCGTGCTACGGCAACGAGCCTCCTCTCCCATCCCTGACACCCTCCTCCTTATGCCACAGATATGGCGCGAGCCCTGGCCTGCCGGTGCCAAATGCGCCCGCAGACATCGGTCTCCTTCTTCTTCTCCTCCTCCTCCTCCTCCTATTTTAAATAGTAAGTCCTGTTTATATTGAAAATTAGATCTGTCATTTGGAAATTGGAAATATTAGGGCAAACACTGACATTAAATCCTGGCAACAAATGTCTTTCTCCTCATTGGTTTTTATTTTAACAAGAAGTGAGATTTCTTTTAGATCTAGTATTTATGTTGTATCATATTGTGTCAGACATGACACACACTCTAAATACAATAGGACACGACAGAATTGTTTACTTGTTAAAGATGTTGTGAACAGTGTAGGCTGTGTTCTATTGGAATGTGTTGCACCTACTGATGGTTTTGTTATTCGCTTGCTCGTGCTAGGGAGGGTGTTTGCTATATGGTGCATAACCATGTGTCTTGGTATGTAGTGCCCATAGATAGGAATGGGAATTCGTGGAGATTTGAGTTTGGGGAGATTATGCTTGAAAAACTTTTCTTTACCCTGAAAGAGATGATAACCATCTCAAAAAATAAATAAATGAAAGAAATGATAATGATTTATAAAAGTATCACAAAATCATAGACTAAGGGACTGATAAATTATCCTAGATGATACTATAAAATTAGTGTCCAACTATGGGACTCTTGTATGTGTTCGAAGCAACCAGACAAGTATACTAGTAAAACCAGTTTGCAAACCTATGCGAACCTGCAAGTGTAGCAAACATTTTGAGATTGATGATTTTTTTGACAGTCAATATTATATTTCAAGACACAACGTCAAATCAAATGCAACCATCTTCTCCATATGTTGGAATTGTTCTACTTGGATTGCTAATTTTTAAGAGAGGACGAGGGATTCCGAGTTTCAGGATTGATTTAAAGAGAGATTGCTTTCAAGAAGTTCTTTATTAGTTCTTCCTCGTCGTATCATCTTCGGTAATTCTTTAATATTCATTCTAATCTATTTTCATATGATTGAAGTGTTGCGGTGATCCGTGT
The DNA here is from genome assembly GCA_029216955.1 of Iris pallida. Lineage (NCBI taxonomy): Eukaryota > Viridiplantae > Streptophyta > Magnoliopsida > Asparagales > Iridaceae > Iris > Iris pallida. Next base: position 6,211,693 of record JANAVB010008794.1, read on the forward strand.
GGATCGAAGAAGAAGTTTGTAAAGAGCCTGTATATTTTTATTCTATTAGCTGAGGCTTCTTTGGGTTGTACTTGATCGGCCTGTGATTTTTTTCATCAGGATTTTTCATATAAAATCTTGGTGCTTGTGTTGTTCTTTTATTACGGTTTTGGCATATTTGGTTTATGCATTATCTTCGGTCCTCATCAAGTCCTATCGATTTGGGGGAGCCGTTTTCATGTTTCATTCCCAAAAGAGTGGTATCGGAGCTATGGCTGCTAGGTGTCAGGGTTTGATATTCAAATCGAGTAGAAGAGATGGGCGAAGTCAGTGTACATGATAAACCTAAACGGTTCCAACTATCATTATTAGCAGAGCAAGAAGCTGCATCTTTTGGTATTTGCTTTCGATAAGCCTAGTGAGAAATTCGATGAGGACTGTAATTTTAGAATACACACATGGGGGTATATTAGTAGTTCATGGATGGGAATGTATATAGTCACATCGCCAATATTGAGCACACAACGACGTTGTGAGAGAAGATGGAATCCTTGTATGGGTAAATAAATTATTTCTGATCCAACAAATAATGGGTCTTAGGTACAAAGATGGTTCGTACATTACAGATCACTTGAGTGAGTTCCATGGCGTGGTTGACCAGTTATCCTCTATGTGAGTAAATTTTGACGATGGTACAAGGGCTTTGGTTACTATGTACTTTGTCAGATTCGTGGAAGACCGTATGAGGAGTGTCCATGATCGCTTCTTCTCCAAAAGGTATGGTTAGTTTAGAGTTTGCCAAGAGTGGAGTATTAAATAAAGAGGTACGGAGGAAATCTCAATACTCTTTCTCTATATCTATTCAGAGGCACGTGTTTCAAAGAGATGAGACGAAGAAATCTCAAGGCACTTTATCTATATCTCATTTAGAGCCACTTATTTCAGATAGATAAAGCAGGAGTAAAAGCAAGGTCCCGAATGGGGGTAGGGACAAGAGCAGAGGAAAGTCTAAAAGTTGATACGAGGACTCTGAATATTACCATTGTGGCAGGTGTTGGCCCATTGGTCATGATCATACCTGATTTTGATAATCAACGTCAACTTTGGTCGATACGCAAAATATATACAGCTACAGGTTTACAGGTTTCAAGTCTGTACCTACTACTACTACTACAAGCTACAAAAGTCTCGTCGTCATCAAGAACCAAAAGCGATGGAATCAAGATCAAATTTTTTACATATTTATAATGGAACTGGGGATTCCCAGGACCCTTCCTTTGGTGTGCGTATTGATCGATAGAAAGTTAAACAGATCTAATACGTGTTCTAACCCTTCATAGGCGGAAACTAGGGTTCATGAATTATACCTGCGGCAGAAAGGAGACAAGTAATTCCTGGCAATCTCGAACGGACGACCCCAAGATCTTCTGCACGTATTCCTTCTTCGAGTTGGACGTCGTGTGGGCGACGATCTTCCAACCTTTTCTTCTCCTTGGCAGCCCTCTTTTTCTCTCCTTACGTGAATCACGAATTTAGAGAAAGTTTCAGATTTCTGATCAGTAATCTGGTGGCCAGAGAATAGAGGATATATATAGGCTACGGCAGGGACCATGAGGAGAAATTAGGGTTAGGCCTCTTAACGGATCTGGATATCCCGTGTTCAGCCCGAACACACAATCCAGGCCCATTAACAATAGCTCGGTCCACTAATGAGCTATTGTTGCACCTCCCTAATCCCAAATTATGTTTGTGGGCTCCTTTTATTATATGCTCGTTTGGCTCTCCATGTTAAGATATCGTATGTCCGTCGATCAAATTAAGTTACTGACAACTATATTGATTCGACATCTTTTATCCTTAAGTAGTACCGCTCAACTTTATTTGTCATGTCAGATATAATCCACCTGCAAGATTTACATGACAATCCTTATGAGCTCCTTAAGAGGACATCATCAACCCGATGTATCGGGACATACATTTATTTATAATTAACAGCCCATCATACATACAATGTTATTACCCAATTCATAGAGGTTGTTGATCCATAATGAATCTCACTCTTTTATGAGTCAAAGTAATGCACACTGTATACATGTCCGTTATTATATCCGGATTAAGAGCACAAGCATCCATAATAACAGAGGTATTTGTTCTCTTATGTAGTCAGTACAAAGAGAACAACCTTAAGTGGTCCTGTTCAATACACACAAAGTGTACTAGTGTAAACCTATAGTCAAGATAGACTAATACCAGATTACACTACAACCTTTCCAATAGATTGTCCAAGTCCATCTAGGTTGTGAACTATTTATATACTCCATAGAAAACTGATAATATGATCTTCTGTGTGACACCACACACCATATTATCTACAATAGAATATCAGACATTTGCATTAACACTTGCAACAAATACAATATGCAAATATTTGCCCATATGATTCTCATTCAAAATTTAGGAAATAAGGTTACTACAAAAGTGATGCTTTTAGTATATAATCCTAACAATCTCCCACTTATACTCAAAGCATTGCTTTTTAGTATACTGTTACAAATCTCCCACTTATACTTAAAGCCATGCTGCTACACATCTGACTCCCATTCCCTCAACATGACTGTCAAAAGCCTTAGCTGGTAAGCTCTTTGTAAAGGGATCAGCTAGGTTGTCGGCTGATGCTATCTTGATCACAACAACTTTTCTTTTCTTTATGAAATCTCGTATCAGGTGGTACTTGCGCTCAGTGTGTTTGCCTGTCTTATGCGCTCGTGGTTCCTTCGAGTTTGCAACTGCACCACTATTATCATAATAAAGTGTAATAGACTTAGGCAAACTAGGTACCACATCCAAGTCCAACAAAAAGTTTCTGAGCCAAACCGCTTCTTTGGCTGCCTCAGAGGCTGCCACATACTCGGCTTCTATGGTGGAATCAATAATACTTTTTTTGCTTGATACTCCTCCACACAATGGTTCCACCTCCCAAAGTAAACACATAACCTGAGGTAGATTTCCTGGAATCCCTATCTAACTAAAAATCTGAGTCTGTATACCCCAAGGGAACTAAACTATCTGCCTGGTAAACTAGCATATACTCTTTAGTCCTTTCAGGTACTTCAAAATATGCTTTACGGCAGTCCAGTGCTCTTGTCCTGGGTTAGACTGATATCTGCTGACCATGCCTACGGCAAAGCAGATGTCTGATCTCGTACATAGCATTGCATATATTAAGCTTCCTACTACTGAAGCATAAGGAACTGCCTTCATGTTCTCTATCTCTTTAGGTGTCGTCGGACACTGCTCCTTTGATAGAGCAATTCTATGTCTAAAAGGTAAGAAACCTTTCTTAGAATTTTGCATACTAAAACGAGTTAGTACAGTATCGATATAGGAAGCTTGGGATAAGCCCAACATCCTTTTCTTGCGATCTCGTACAACTTTGATCCCAAGGATGTGACCTACTTCTCCCAAGTCCTTTATATCAAACTGTTTGGATAACCATACCCTTACATCAGATAATACCTTCACATTGTTTCCAATGAGCAAGATGTCATCCACATAAAGTACTAGGAACACCACCACGTTTCCGTCACACTTTCTGTATACACATGATTCATCCTGACATTGATCAAATCCATAGGATTTTATCACCTGATCAAAACATATGTTCCAAGATCTGGAAGCTTGCTTAAGTCCATAAATGGACTTCTTGAGCTTACAAACAAGATGCTCCTGGCTCTTTTCAATGAACCCATCTGGTTGCTTCATATAGATGTCTTCCTCAAGACTTCTATTAAGGAAAGCTGTCTTGACATCCATTTGCCAAATCTCATAATCGAGATGAGCTGCAATAGATAAAAGAATTCGAATAGACTTAAGCATGGCTACAGAAGAAAAGGTTTTCTCATAATCGATACCCTCTCTTTGAGTAAAACCTTTTGCTACAAGCCGAGCTTTAAAGGTTTCAACCTTACCATCTGATCCTCTTTTTCTCTTATAGACCCACTTGCATCCAATGGCTTTTACACCAACGGGTGGTTCTACAAGCTCCCAGACCTGATTAGAATCCATAGATTCTATTTCAGATATCATTGCTTTTTGCCAAGACTCTGCATCTTTATCTTGGAGGGCTTTATTGTAGGTACAGGGATCATAATCTTGTTCCTCAGGGACGAAGTCTGACGACTCTCCCAAGAACATATATCTATCAGGTTGTATCACAACCCTCCCACTACGATGAGGCACTATCGATTGTGGTGTAACATTTGTGACACGTTGTGTAGTTATTTGTGGTTCATCCTCTTGTACTGTTGGTACTGAAGTACTTGGTGTCTCACGTCTCAGTTCTTCTAGAACAACTCTACTTGTGGGTTTATGGTTCATCACATAGTCTTCCTCTAAGAATCGGGCATTGGTGCTAACAATGACCTTCTGATCCTTAGGACTAAAATAAACCTCCTTTCGTTCCTCTTGGATAGCCTACAAAAGCGTACTTCTGTACAAAATTCAACTTATCTGCTTTCCCATTCAGCACATGTGCTGGACTACCCCAAATGCGAACATATTTCAGACTAGGCTTACGCCCAATCCACAGCTCTGTGGGAGTAAGAGGTACTGACTTAGAAGGAACCAAGTTCAAAATATAAGCTGCAGTCTCTAAGGCATATCTCCAAAATGAATCTGGCAAATCCGAATAACTCATCATTGATCTAACCATCTCCATAAGAGTTCTACTCCTTCTTTCGGCTACACCATTCTGTTGGGGCGTTCCAGGTGCAGTCAATTGGGATGCAATCCCAGCCTCTGATAAATAATCCCTAAACTCTCAAAGAGGTACTCGCCACCACGATCTGATCGTAATGACTTGATACATTTTCCATGACGTTTCTCCGTTTCAGCCTTGTACTCTTTGAATTTCTCAAAGCACTCAGACTTACGGCGCATCAAATAAATGTATCCATACCTTGAATAATCGTCAATAAATGTGACAAAATATTCAAAGCCATCTCTAGCTTGGATAGTCATGGGTCACACAAATCAGAATGAACCAATTCCAACACATCTTTGGCCCTATACCCCTTTGCCGTAAAAGGCCTTTGGTCATTTTACCTTCCAAGCAGGATTCACAGACTGGTAGTGCCTCCACTTCCAATGAACTCAAAGGTCCATCTTCAGATCGGATTCCTATAGTTGTACTTTTCCAGAATTCTTGTAATCTTCTTACAAAGTTTGTGAAATAAAGATCAACTTTTGATTTTGCAAACAAAATGACGACTCTGCTGGGGACGACTTTCCTCCCCGACGAGGAAGTGACAACTCAATGTGACGTTGCGTCTATCGGAAAGACACAGAAGACGCTGGTTGTAAAGGTCAACCAGACGGCCTATGAAGCGATGATCAACTCCAGGACCACCCCTCGCACTGCAACAACTTCTGCCATGAGCAAAGTTCACCCAATGTGGGTCTCCAAGACTGTTGCGCAGTCTACTGCCTCTGCTACTCAGCCTGTTGTGCAGTCTGTTGTTTCTGCTCCCAAAACTGCTGCGCAGTCTGCTGTTACTGCCATGCGCAGTATGCTGCTCCCCTTGCCAGTACACAAACCACTTCCTATGCTGCTCTGTCAAAGTGCAAGACTCCTCTTTCCCTGGCGTCGTTGGCTGTAACTCTGCCTGCGCAGTCCACCACCCCAGCAACCAGAGTGCAACTCAAGCACTCTGGCATCAAGACTCCTGCTGCACAAGTTGCTGTGACTGTGGCCAGAAGACCTTCTGTCAAAGCTCCTCATGCGCAACCTGCCAGTGCGCCAACAACCACTTCAACCCTGCGCAAACTGTGCCAGCGCAGTCTAAGAGGGACAGCCCTTTGGCTAATCTCTTTTTCTCACAGCAAGGGGAAAAACTCTGTTCCTCTTCCCAAGCATCCTGTTGCTCCAGCACAATCCACTGGGGGTAGTCTTTTGACTATTTCTCCTCCTCCTCAGAACAAAGGAAAAGGCCCGTTGGTCTTTTCTCAAACTTCCTCGTCTCATGACTTGGAAGACAACAGAGGAAAATGCTCTTTAGCTAACCCTTTTTCACAAAATAAAGGAAAAGGCCCTTTGGTGTTTTTTCAGTCTTCATCTGTTTTTACCGTAGAAGATCAATCTGAACGTGCCTCGGCACCAGTCAGTACAAGAACTCTCTCAAACAAGAGTTCTTCTTCCTTCCTTGCCAAAGGGAAGTGTACTGATCAAAGAGGTATTCTGCCTACTCCAGTAGCAGAATTCCAAGATCTTCCAACTCTCAGGATATTCGCTCCAAACAGGGAAAATTGCTGGTGTCTCAGACAGAAACCCCTGGGGGTGAATTTGCTGATTTAAGAACTTATCTCAATCGACCAACTTCGGCAAAACACAAACAGCCAATGCCGAAGACCAACCAGCATCAGAGGCAAACTTCCAGGATCAAAAATTCGGACACCTATGCTAATGAAATGAGTACTTCCCTGTACACTCAAGGGTCAAAACATTTGAAGAACTGGAACCATGTTCCGAATGTTGTCAAAGAACATATCCCTCGAACTTTTCTCGTCCCGTCATCGTTCCTGATCTCCGAGAACACCTTAAACAAAAACGGGACAACATTTCAACACCTCTAGTTCAACCACTTGGCACCATTGTAATCACAAGGTCGTCATCAAGTGCTGTTGTCAGACAACAAAATGATCTGTCTTCGATCGTCTGAACTTTACAAACTCTGAACCTATGTCAGAAGATGAAGACAAAGTTTTATACGCTTCCGTCAACATGACTTCCAGAGACACTGTGGGTAGGAAGTGCTCCAAGCACGACAAGCCTCGCAAGCCAAGCCAGCGGTATTTAGATCTACTCCAAGAATCTTCTGATGGAGTATTCCAACATACCCGATCCCGAAGCCGAGATGCGATCGGTCAAAGGAATCTTCAAGATCCGTCCGGTCATCTTCCTTTCTCACTCAGGAGATGATTCTTTCTCCGACTATGATACATACAGCGAAAGTTCTGAACAGACAGTGTCCTCCACTGTACCTAGAGAAGTGACAGCTTATGTTATCACCGAAGACCCAGATGCTTCCAGTTCAGCTAATCAAGAACAACGAATAGCTGCGCTAAAAGATAAGTTGAAGACCATGGCCGAAATGGTTACAAGTATGCATTCTATCATCGTGGCCCAACATATAGTACCACCGACTGTACCTGCTGCAAATCCTGAGATCATAGCATCGTCGGTGCCTGTCAATGCAGGACTGGGAGTAGCATCTCCTCAAGTACCTCCTGTACCAGTTCAACCTACACCCAGTCAGTCAGGTGCTGGGGGTAGTGCTTACCACGCCGTTCCTCCCCCTAACACTCTGATTCAGCCTGTTCCTTCTACATCAGTGGAGGATGCCAATGAAGCTGTCAAACTCCTGCACACTCAGTTCGAGGCCTTCAAAGAGAAAGACAACTTACAGAGGTTGGGGATCAAACAACCCTACCCAGTTGAATAGAAGGAAGTCCTATTTCCTCCTAAGTACAAGATTCCAACAATCTCGCTATTTGATGATAGCACTTCTCCCAGTCAGTTTATTAACCACTTTGAGGTAATGACTGTCCAACTTCAGCCAAATGACGCTCTTCTTACCAGGGTATTTGTCGGCTGTTTAGTCGGCGTAGCATATGATTGGTACAGGAGTTTGTCCGATGGCTGTATCACTTCTTTCTCAGGTCTAAAACAAATCTTCTTGGAACGATTCTATGAGGGGATCAATGATATGACCATGTCGGCCCTCAATAAAATCAAACAAAGACATAATGAAACCGCTGAGAGTTTATTAAAAGGTTCCACCGAGAAGCTTTAAAAATGCCTCCTGGAACTCCGGCCGCTGTCACCATAGACACCTGCAAGGCAAATCTTTACCTATCATCAGCATGTGGACGGGGTCAACTCAGTTCCAAGACTGGCCATCCTTTATTGTCAGCGCTAAAGCAGCTGAAGTTAGTGCTGACAAATTCAAGCAGCTAGGGGTACACATGTCTAACCCCGACCGAGATGAACACCAGACATCGAGTGGTGGTAATCGCCAGAACAACCGCAAGGGAAAAGAGATTTTGAATATAAACTTGAAGAACAAAGAATCTTTGGCGGTCAACGTAGCACCACCTACGTCTACTTTTACTCCTTCAGTACCTCCACCAAAGGAACCTCGTCCGAAAGTAGAGTACTCATTTGACAAGAATGACAGCGTGAGCATCTTTGATTGCTTGATTAAAAGCAATAAGCTCCAACTCCCGGACCCGAAGAAGCCTGATGAGGTCGGTAAGACTGATCATCCCAAGTATTGCGTCTATCACAGGTTCATTGGACATCCTACTCGAGCATGTTATGTGCTCAAAGGCAAAATTCAGGAGCTAGACAACGCTGGTGTTGTCACTCTGCAGCAAGATGAGAAGACTATTACCGCGAACATGGTCTCAGTTCAGTTCGGTGAGTTCCCTCCGCAGATGGTACAATATGGTGTCATCCCTATCCCTAAAGCTACTCTTGAGATCGAAAATCTCCCTCTTCCATGAAGTGAAGGTCTCGTCCCCTTATCTCTTGACAATGGCGAGAATATGTAGATCCACCCTGATCTCGCTTCAGAGTTCGAAGTTCCCTCTTCCTCCAAGAAGAAAGAACGCTCTAAGGGCAAAACAAAAATCTGCAATATGGTGTCTTTTGACCCCATAGTTGATGAGAAAATCCTGCTGGAAACCAGATCAGGGAAAGCCTATCTAAAGATTATCCCGAAGCTCAGGAGAATCCTGCTTCTTCTTCTGAGCCTGCTCTAGTGCAACCTGCTTCTACTGAGGACATTCCTTCTACATCCTCACCGGTTGTAGAACCTACTCTTCCCAAACCGACAGCAGCCGACAAAGGCAAACAATAAGTCCGCTTCGACAAGCCTTTAAAAAGTCATCTCCTTCTGGACTTGAAAAGCCTTACAACTTTGATATCTTGGCTCAATTAGCCAATACACCGGCCCGGCTGTCAATCTTCGAGCTCTTGCGCCTTTCCAAAGAGACTCGGAAACTCTGAGTGAGGCTCTCATGCAGGCAGAAACCTGTCTAGCCCTTCTAAAGAAGCCGAAAGCAGAGCCAGTCTCTTGCCTCCATTGTCATAGTGTGTTGGAGTTAATTCCAAACATTACCTTCATACAGGATGACATGCTGATGGAAGACAATAGGCACGACCGTCCTCTATACTATACAGGATATGTCGACTCGATGAAAGTCGATCGTATTCTGATAGATCCAGGGTCTGCTCTCAGCATCATGCCGAAGACAATGTTAGATGCATTGAAGATCCCGGTGCATAGTCTTTCCAGTACAATCACAACCATCCTGGGGTTCAATCAAGGAAGAAATGAGCCTCTGGGCAAGATTCGTCTAAAACTCCAAATAGGCAATCTCCGCACAAAGGTGACCTTCTACATCATTGACAACCATGGTTGTTCTTACAATGCTCTGTTGGGGAGACCATTCCTGCATGAACATAACATTGTTCCTTCGACTCTCCATCAATTTTTCAAATATGTCGATGACAATAGAGAAGTTCAAAAGGAGGTTGCTGATCTCTATCCTTTTAAAGGTGTCGAAGCATACTGCAACGATGCTCGTATGTACAAGGATGAGTTCATGAAAGTAGTACTGTCTCTTGATACTGAAGAAGAACAAGAAGCAGTGCCCAATGACACTCTCATCATACCTGTCAAAGGGCGTGTTTCTCGTCCAATCCTCCAAACCACTGGCTATTCACTTGCCAGTCCAAAAGCAACCAATTGATGGTGGTCAGGATCAAAGGGAGCTCACCTCTTTTGAGCCACTTGTTATTGACTTACGTCGTAATAAGAAAAAAAGGTAGCTCACCTCTTCTGAGCCACTTGTTATTAATTTATCTCATAACAAGGATAAAAGGGAGCTCACCTCTTCTGAGCCGCTTGTTATTGACCTCCGTCGTAACAACTCCAATCCTCCTCCACGTTCTTCTTCTCCCCCTCTTGTAATCAATCTGACTAAGCCTGCTAAGGCTACTGGTCTTGCTAAAACAAATGTACAAATCAATGAAAAAGCATCTCCTTTCCAGTATACTGATGTCATTTATCATGCTAAATGCTATTTGGATATGTTAGATAGCTTTCGGTCATTTACAATGGGAGTTGTACAGTCTCTTCAACAAAGGAAGTCTTACTCGAACACCCAGATGATTCATACTTTGTTGTCCCTTCTCGAAAGAGAGGCGAGAGTCCAATACTTTTTAGTAAAGGACTAGAACAAAAATTCAGTTATACGAATGATAGCAAAAGTAACGATACGGGGCATTTTCAACTGCATCTACAGTCAACATCAAAAGACATCATCCGAAAGATGGGTTATGACTTCAAGAATGGCCTCATCTACGGCAAGGATAGAAGAACTCCTATCCGTACGGCTGTTCCGAAAGGGAAGTCAGAGATGTACTATAGCAGGACCAAAATAGGTCTCGGATATTCTTCACCTCCGGTATTATCCCCAGCAGCCTCTGAATCCGATAGCGAAGAGCGCTCTAACTCTTCTGATTCCAGATCATGGGATTCTGACACCAGCATTGGTCAAGTTCATCGATTGATCGTATCTTCTAACATGGTCTCCGTCGAACTTCCAGAAGGCTATGATGAGGATATTGAAGAAAATCCTGAAACAGATCCTTGGTCTCAACGAATGGATACCCAATGGGAACTCCGATTCGAACAAAGGGAACCTCCTACCGAAGATCAATTGGTTCAAATTGATGTAGGAGATAGCGGGTAACCTCATCCAATATTCATCAGCAAGAACCTCCCAGAGGCAGATAAGCAAGAATTAATTCTTCTTATTCAAGAATACACTGATGTCTTTGCCTGGAGCTATGAAGACATGCCAGGTCTAGATCCCAAAGTTGCTACTCATAAATTGAATATCTTGCCTAACAAAACCGGTCAAACAGCAACAACGACGCTTCAAGCCAGAAATGATGGACGCAATCGATGATGAAGTCAAGAAGCTCATCGCTTGTGTCTTTATCCGAGAAGAGCAGCATCCAGATTGGGTAGCCAACGTCGTTCCAGTTCTAAAGAAAACCGAAAAAGTTTGAGTCTGCATCGACTTTTGGAATCTTAATGAAGCATGTCCAAAAGATGAATTTCCTCTCCCTATCACAGACGTCATGATTGACAACACCTGTGGGTTCGAGCGAATATCTTTCATGGATGGATTCTCCGGATACAATCAGATTCGGATGAATCTTGAAGATGAAAAACATACTTCTTTCCGTACTCCTCGTGGAGTCTATTTCTATACGTAATGCCATTTGGTCTCAAGAATGCTGGTGCAACTTACCAAACGACTATGAGTACCATCTTTCGAGATCATCTTCGCAAGACTGTTGAATGCTACGTCGATGATATTGCTATCAAAAGTCGTCTAAAGGAAGATCATATCCAAGACTTGAGAACTATCTTCAACCTCATGCGCCAACATCAACTCAAAATGAATCCCACCAAGTCATTCTTGGGTGTCTCTAGTGGCAAATTTCTCGGCTTCGTCATTACCTCTAAGGGTATACACGTGGATCCCGAGAAGATCAAACCATTCAAGAGATGCGTCCTCCACGTAACCTAAAAGAGCTACGAGGATTCTAAGGTCGACTTGCGTACATCAGGAGGTTCATTTCGAATCTATCTGGACGCTGCAGACCATTTACTCAGCTAATGAAGAAGGGTGTATCTTTCATTTGGACCGAAGAATGTCAACGAGCATTTGACGACATAAAGCGATATCTCATGAACCCACCAGTTTTGGTGCCACCGATCTCAGGCATACCATTCTTAATGTATGTCCGTGCTATGGATCATTCATTGGGTGCTTTACTTGCCCAAAAGAACAAAGACGGTCATGAACAAGCCATCTACTACCTCAGTCGTACTATGATTGGTGCCAAACACCGTTATAGTCCGGTCGAAAAAGAATGCTTAGCTCTTATGTTTGCTGTTCAAAAGACTCGGCATTACATCATTGGCCAAACTATTCATGTCATATCCCGAGTTAATCCTCTTCGGGTACTGATGAAGAAGCCCAGCATACTCAATTCTCGGCTGGCTACATGGGCCATTCTGCTAGCCCAATATAACATGGTATATGTTTCTCAAAAGTCTGTCAAAGGTCAAGCACTGCGGATTTCTTAGCAGCTCATCCTGTTCCAGAGACAGCCAAACTCTATGATGAAATTCCAGACGAGATATTGGAATCAAATATGAGCTCCGAAGAATTTCCTACTTGGCGTCTATTCTTTGATGGTGCATCCAGGATTGGACCTAATGGTGCCATTGTTGCAGGAGTTGGAGTTGTCCTTGTTTCTCCAGACGGGTCAACTATCCAAAGAGCCTACTCCTTAGATGAACCTTGCTCCAACAACGTGGCAGAATACAATGCTCTACTTATTGGTCTTCAGTTAGCTAAACAACTGGATGTCGAATATCTTGAAGTCTATGGTGACTCCAAACTGGTTGTTAACCAGGTTAGAGGAACCTATGAAGTTTGCCATCAAGATCTAGTACCTTACTATGAAGCGGCAATCAACATGGCTACATCATTTAAAGCCTTCTTCATCAAATATGTCCGTCGAGCTTGCAATACTGAAGCAGATGCTTTGGCTAATCTTGCAGCAGTCTTAGCCATCCCTATCAAGAGACAACAGGTGGTGGTTATCTCTAACCGGGAATTGTTCTGCATCGAAAATAATCGTAATATTGGGTTCAGTAATCTTTCAATGTTATCAGTGAAGATTGGAGAACTCCTTTCATCGACTTCGTAGTTCATGACATACTTCCTGAAGATCCCAAGGAGGCTACGAGTATTTGTCGGCGGTCTCTGCTATTACAATCAGACCACCAAAACTCTTTACCGGCAGACTTATGACGGTCTACTCTTGCGCTGTCTTGCTGGTGATGAAGCGAAGCAAGTATTGCGTGAAGCTCACGACGGTGTCTGCGGAGCACATCAACCCGGTCCTAAGCTACATGATCGTATCCGACGCATGGGTTACTACTGGCCCTCTATGGTATCTGATGCCATCGAATATGCGAGGAAATGTCGAGCTTGTCAAATCTACGTATATTTCATTCATCAACTATCAGAATTCCTTCATCCGACTGCTGCTTCCTGGCCTTTTGAAGCTTGGGGCATGGACGTTATAGGTCCCATCAATCCTCCTTCTTCTAGGGGACATCGGTTCATACTGGCAATAGCCGACTACTTCTCCAAATGGGCCGAAGCTATACCATTGGCGGAAGTCAAGACCAGCAGTGTCATCAACTTCGTCAAACACCATATCATCTATAGATTTGGTGTACCTCGAAGAATCATCCATGACAACGGACCTAGTTCATCAGCCAAAAGTTCACAAGGTTCTGTGACGATCATCGGATTGACAATGTCGCTTCGACAGCCTACAATCCTGTTGCTAATGGCTTAGCTGAAGCTTTCAACAAGACTATCATCAAGCTCCTCAAAAAGTTTGTGTCTACTAACAAACGAAACTGGAGTGAAAAGCTTGGAGAATGTCTTTGGGCCTATCGTACTACGGTCCGCAACCCTACAGGCTGTACCCTTCTCTTTGGTGTACGGCTGTGAAGCAGTTCTACCCTTGGAACTTCAAATTCCGTCTTTGAGGATTGCTATCGCCAACGAGCTCACTACAGAGAACAACGACCTTCTTCGACTTCAAGAATTAGAAGCGCTTGACGAGAAACGGCTATTGGCTCAACAATATATTGAGCTATACCAAGCCCACATCTCAAAGACTTTCAATCGCAAAGTTAAAGTCAGAGCCTTTCAGAAAGGGAGCTCGTTCTAACAGTCAGACATCCCATGACTATGACTCACATGAGCAAAGGCAAATTGATACGAAGTGGGAAGGGCCATATATCGTGAGCAAAGTCTTCTCAAATGGTGCCTATCAACTCTCAGAGCTGGACGGTCGAGTTGCAATGATGCATATCAATGACAGGTTCCTCAAAAAGTATTATGTATAAATATAAAAGACATTGCTTGTAATAATCAGACAAGTTCATAAATAAAATTCAATTTTATTTCATCATGAATGATAGTACATAATATCAAGGAAGGTCACTATCATCCTTCTCAAAATTGGGACGCGGGCCACTACCGTCCTTATCGAAGACATAGTCGGCAAAAGAGCCAAGAACATTCTTGCCCGAACCCACCAGAAACTTGCAAGCAGCCATCCTCATGGCTTCTTCTTCTTCAGTCTTCCATGGTTCAAGAAGGAAGTCTAAAATATCCCTTGACGACTTGGATGCAGATGACCTTCGCCTGCCTCTGTCTGCTTTGGCTAGGCCAGCTCGACTGGACTTCTTCAGTAACCGCTTCAACCTTTGAGGCGATCTCAGCCTTCTTGGATGCATCTCCAGACAACATCTTTATGAAACTGATCATTTCATCTGATTTTCTGTTCTATTTATAGACAGAGATTCGTAAGACAACGAAGTGACACATCCATCCGACGGTTCACCCGTTCATTCATCTAACGGTTCACCCGTTATACATTCATCCGACGGTTCGCCGTTCATCACATTCATTGACGGTTCGCCCGTTTGTCACATTCATCTGACGGTTTATCCGTTCATCACCTTCATCTGACGGTTTGTCCGTTCATTACATTCATCAGACGATTTACCCGTTCAATCACATTCATCTGATGGTTTACCCGTTCATACATTCATCCGATGGTTCGTCCGTTCATCACATTCATCTGACGGTTTCGCCCGTTCGTCACATTTATCTGACGGTTTGTCCGTTCATCACATTCATCTGACGGTTTGTCCGTTCATTACATTCATCTGACGGTTTTCCCGTTCGTCACATTCATCTGATGGTTTGTCCGTTCATCACATTCATCTGACAGTTTATTCGTTCATTACATTCAATCACATTCGTCCGACGGTTCACCCATTCATACATTCATCCGACGGTTCGTCCATTCATCATAATCATCTGACGGTTCGCCTGTTCATCATTTATTTGACGGTTCGCCTGTTCGACACATTCATCTGACGGTTCGCCCATTCACATTCATTTGACGGTTCGCCCATTCATTACATTCATCTGACGGTTCACCCGTTCATCATATTCATCTGACGGTTCGTCCGTTCATTACATTCGCTTGACGGTTCGCCCGTTCATTTCATCTATCTGACGGTTCATCTGTTCATTCCATTCATTTGACGGTCCATCCATTTATTCTGATGATTCATTTCGTTCATATATTTTGACGAATCATCCATTTCGTTCATATCAGCAACTTGTCATCTTTGATTAAGTTATCTACTGAAATAATGATATTCAACAAATTATATTCTGCCATGTCCACATTACCTCTGAGCAGATATAATGAATATAATTATTTTCCAAAATCAAGAAATATATGTCTTGTACCTCTGAATATTTTCTATCGCTATTATTTATATCTGAATAAGATGCAATAAATAATAGAGCCACAAAGATAATGTCTTTTTATTGATCAAAATTGAAAGACATTACAAAATTACATGTCACAAAAATTGAAGATACAAAAAGTCTTTCTCATTCCGCTGGCGGGGTCATCAAGTTAGTCATCTGCTGCTTTAAAGTTTGCAGTCGCTCCTCACGAGAATCCATCACTCGTCTCCTAGCTTCTCTATCCCAGACTTATCGTCGAAAGATGGCATGGTTACTATTCTGCGAGAGATTTCATCTTGTTGAGTTGCGACATACTCATCTCTTTCCTGAGTCAGAGCATTCAGTTGTTGAACTGCAGCCTGGTGTTGTGTGGCCTCATCCTCCAGAGCAAGCTGAACAAGTCTCAGCTCTTCTTGAAGACGGGCAAATTCTGTTTGCAGCTCAGCAACTTACCTCTCCTTCTCTTCAGCAACAGATGCTATTATTTCCACTTGGGAATTATACTCAGCAGACTTAGTAGAGAAAGTGTCCAAGAGAACTTGGAGATCAACCTTCGCAATGGCAACTTCTTATGACATCTTCTCAAATTCAGCCTGTACTAAGGGCTCAATCTCTCCCCTATTAAGCTCTTTGTAGATTCTAACCGATGCCTCCAGCTCATCTAATATATGTTCAAAAAAACAGCCTGAGCTTCGTCACCTTGACTGCGGAAGGCATTGATCAGATAAGAGGTTGGACCTCTAACTGTAGAGAAACCAGCATCTTCTTTCTCTATCACCCTATCTACTAAGGGTCCCAACGAATTAAAGAAAATGTTGGTGAATGAGCTAATGATAAATCGGTTAGTAGCCAGAGCACCAGGTGTAGCGACTACTCCCATTGACGACGAAGCAGCAGGTGCCTGGGATAGACGTTCAGCTTTTTGTACATAAATGGAGGGCTCTATGGATAGATGAGCCATCGTAGAGCTAGCTGCCCTTCCCAGATGTTCTTCTGCAAAATCAAATGAACCTTATCATTGTTTGTTGTTGTCATTAGCAACTAATTAAAAAGGATCAAAAGTAGAGGCAATCTTACCATGGCTTGGTCCAGCGATAAGTCTGTCATCTGCTGGTACAGGTTCCACCCTCAGAAGTAGCCTCAGACATTACTGCCTCGCTACTACCCGCCTCGGAGCCGCCCGAAATAGGTCGGCTACCACTAGCTATCGCCGTTATTGGCACTATGTCTGTGCATGTGGGAGGAATTGGGGATGATTCAATTTCTGCATAGATAAAAAATAGAGATGTTAGCCATTTAATCTGGGAAAAGAAGATTGACAATCTCGTTTAATACCTTTGGGATCAGCAGTAGTAGTTTCCTCAGGTGCTACTTCTTCACCCGTACTCTTTTCTGGAGACACATGCACCTCAACATCCTCTTCAGGATTCGGCGTGTCATCAACAGCTTTTGGGGATACATAGACATTAGCGTCCTCTTCTGGATTTAAAGTATCATCAACAGCTTCTGTTGATGCATCTTCATTACTTATACTGTCCTCCGGTGCTTCTTCGCTATCGTTGCGGCGGCCGGATCAACATCATCCTGCAGGCCGAAGTCGCAATCATTCAATGCATCGATCATTAAACGATCTTCTTTTTCACGGAGTGTTCCTGGTGTAGCAGGAAGCTGTGTGGTTTCCACTGCGAGTGAAGGAGATCGCAAAACTTCATCTTCTTTTCCCATGGCTTCCTCCATGGTTTCTACAGTCTCCTCCCTTCTCTCTGGGCTGAAAGTTTCCGGTTAGGGGCGGTGTAGGAGATGACATTGTAACTCCGGCTATAGCACTAGCCACGACCGATGACATAGGTCGAGGAGTGACTATCTTCTTTCTCCGAAAGACTATTTTCTTTCTATGTAGAGGTATCTCTGGACTCTCTACATCTATAATATTGTCTTGTCTTTGGATAGAGGTCGCGGTCACCGCCTCTTCTCTTTGAATTGATTCGGCCTGCTGCGAGATTGTGATCGGGTCGTGACCCTTTCTGAAGGTTCCAAGACAAGCCTCTTTTTCGCAACCGGAGAAGAAGGTTCATCTATCCTCCTCTTCCTCTCCTTGGCTGGAGATTTGACAACTTTCAAAGAGATGCGTAATGGCTCGTTGACTTCTTCTGGGAAGTTGGCCTCCCTAGAAGCTTCCAACGGTACATCGGCTGGTTCACGCTCTTCCTCGTTGCCAGGAGCTAACACAACAGTTGCTCTTTCTTCAATCTGGTCGCTGTCGCGAAGCTGTCGGCAAGACTAAAGTTTTCGACAAAGGTATTCGCCGATGTGTAGAAGATTGAATATGTGTACAGCATCCGCGGGCCATGTTCGCTCTTTGTCGGCATCGAGAACATTGTTCTGGTATCTTGAGCATTATAATAAGTCCATGCCCGAGCTCCATCAATCAGATAGCCTTTTCCTTGCAGGCACGTTATGGCGTTACCCACGTGGAATTGGTCGTAGCCGAATTAACGGGCAAAGCAGCTGGGAAGATATGGTTCCAAGTAACATTCATCTTCGAATCTATAAACCAGGTGTGACGGCCTAATTATCCTCAGCCAATCAAATGCTGCACGACCCAAAGGCTGCCTCTCAAGATCAACCAGATTTGTAGACATATGTTCATAACCAGTTGGAGGGGGGACACAATAGAAATTCCATCCTTTCCCGAGATTCAGGGCTCGTCTGCAATCTCTTAGGCTGGTATATCCATTTGCTCCTGGAGAATCTTCTTAAGAAGCTACCGCCTATCGCTCCCATGTCAGGATTCATCAATGAAGGATAGTGCAGAAGCAACCATCCGAACAAATAAGTGTAGGGAAGCTCCAGCCGAGGGAAGTTCCCTTTCTCTCCTTTTCCCTTGAGCATTGAATCAACAAAAAGACGAAGACCCGCGTTCACTCTGCAGGTCATCGCCGATAGCAGATCCATCCGATAGCCAAAGACTAAACGGACGGCAACAAAGAGCATGCCGCGATGGAAGTGATCTACGGCGCTTGCTCCAGGGATGACGAATCGTCGGAGCCAATATGTGAGGAAACCCGCCAACTGGGCTTCCTTTGACATGGGCCTATAGCCCATTCTCATAAAACTTTCAATAATATCTCCTATTTTGAAAGGAGGATATTGAAGTTCATCATCAACTTTGATGTCCATTTCCTTGTTTTCCTCCATCAATTCTATCACCTCATTATGGCTGAGTGGTTTGAAGAAGGTAGGGTTGCACGTATCGTGCTCTTTAGTCTTCTTCTCCATGATGTGGTTAAGGAAGAGATAGGGCAACCACTTTGACGAGTAGCAAGTGCTAGAGGAACCACTCTTGTAATACATGGAGCAAATCTTATAGTGGCACAACAGTTTTTCAAAAACGGCCACCATATCAGCGTTCTCCCGACGAAGTCGGTCCAACTCATCATTGGTTGGAACAAATTCTTCATAGGGGAAGTCTCCCATTGGTAAGCTCGAGATATACTTCATCTCATGAAGAGCTAGTCCAATCTCTCCACAGGGTGTCATGAAAGTCCCTATCCTAAAATTGTACCTCTCCGCCAATGCGAGAAACAGATGAGGTTGGGGTGGAATCCATATACGGTAGAGTATACCGCCTGGTACAGCTCAATCTCTTTGAGCTTCTCTTTAAACTGAACCAATATCCAATTGGTTATACAGTTCCATCTTTTGTTATCTGGGTTCACCAGACCTGTCAATCGGATGTCCTGATCCGGATATCTTCCCTCAACCTTCGCAAATTCATTTGCAAAGATCGGTATTCTAACTGGCAGCAGCAGGGAGGAGTTCTCCGGTGGAATGCAGCCGGGCTTCAATCCTCTGAGCAAGGAGCTGTGACGCTCAGAGGAGCTATAAAATATATCCTTGTTATTCGGTCCTTTCTTCACACAAATATTTCCTGTTCTGGCTTGCTGGAGAGGAGTAATATCCCAGTCCATCCTCCTGGGATAACTCGCATGAGCATAGCGGGATAGGGGGAGGCACCTGCAAATGTCTGGTAACAGTATCCTTTTCTCGCCTCTTTGAAAGAGTCTTTGTTCAACTCGAGGCCTTGGCTGAGAACTCTTATCAAGAGCCTCACCAAATAGAAACAGAGGTTTTTTATGAGTAACGGCATCAGCAGTTTGCAAAGGTTGCCCGTTCATCAGACTTAGCAAGGTTTCATTGTCCTGTGCTATTAGAATGGCCTGTCGGGAAGATGGCAGGGCATATTGAGGAAATATCACATAAGAAAGATTCTCCTTAAACTCCGGCTCAGCTAAAGTCCCTACAAAGACTTCATAATTCGAGTCCTCCCTGAGGTTGACTGCATCAAACAAAGAGACAGAATTCAGTACATGTAAAATCAAAGATTCTGTTCAAAAATCAGCAAATTGCGCAAGATTCAGATTGCGCTATATGCATAGCATCAAATTGCACTGATACATTATACATGCATAAAGTATCCAGCTGCGCCAACTCATCCACTTGCACAAGCCATCAGATTACGCTGAACAACTTGCGCAAAACATCAGTTTGCGCTAGACAGCCTTGTGCAAATCAGCAGATTGCGCTGAACATTTGCCAGCGCTTTTCACCGATTGCGCAAGAAAATAGTTTTCATAAAAATGAAAACTATTGAGTTTATACAACCAAAACCCTAAACAGGACGGCACAATACAACCAAATCTCTAAAAAGAGAAAGGTTCGAAGGTTCGACAATGTCAAAGAACCCTAAAAAGGGTTTTTGATCGAGTTCACTACCTTGCAGTGCGGGATGACCGATTTCGTGACGAGAAATGCGAGGCGCAGCCCGAGTCGAAGACTCAGCAGGGGCTTTGCCCTTCTCGGCGGTAGAGCGTTTCGGAGCCATTGGTGTCGACGGAGAAGACGGAGAAGGGTCGGAGTTGGCTCAGGAGTTTTCTCTCTCAAACATTTGGAAACAAGTAAAGAATAACAGAAAGAAGAATGAGAACTATTTATAGTTTTTCGAAAGTAAACAGACGCCTCAGATTGCACCGAAGAAATAGGAACTAATTCCTCCAATTGCGCAGACAGAGCATTACTTGCGCAACTTGATTTTAAAATCAAAATTCAAAGTATTTCGAAAGCTTTGAATATTTTCAAACTTCAAAAACTTTGAAGGGGGTCTTGTAGGTCCTAAAAATCAAGTTGCACCCATCAAAAAGGCAAAGAAAATCAAGTAATGCATCAATTGAACTGCACAGGAGACAGATTGTGCAACACCTCAACTGCGCAGGCTGAACTGCGTACTCATCCAAGTGCGTTGGCTGATATGGCCTCGTCATCATTATCTGACAGAGAATTAGATCTTCTGACAGCTGACAGCCCGAAGAACGAGGAAACTGTTCGTTTCTCGTGCAACACAGCGCTCGAGGACAGCTGTACATGCAGCAAGCTACCAGCCCAATCGAAGCACAATCTGCCAGACTCCCTGTAGCAAAAGTCAATCTAGCACAATCTGAAGCCAGCGCAGTTCATGTGGCACACTCCTTCAAGACAACCGACAATTTACACGTGGCCTACATGCCATCAATTACTCACCATGTAGCAACCGTTTGTACACGACCAAGCGCATTTCAATCAAACAATGCTACGCGTCACATACAGGTGGTCCACGATCGAGTAACTGCCAGTGCAGTTCGTTGCTTGTGCAGTCCAATGTCTGCATAATCCATCCTGCGTAATTCAGAATAACTAAAAATTAGTTATTTCCAGAACTCTATAAATAGAGTTTCAAGTCTTCATTATCAAGCCTAGATCATCCCAGATCAGATCAGAGTTCATTCAAGTCATCACCAAAGATCAGGAGTTCTTACCAAAGTGCTACTGCATTCTTCAGAGGCTACCGTCTTCAAAGTTCACATCGTCCAAGGGATAAAGCGATCGTTATTCAGATCAGATTCCTATAGTTGTACTTTCCCAGAATTCTTGTAATCTTCTTACAAAGTTTGTGAAATAAAGATCAACTTTTGTTTTTGTAAACATGGTTTTTCAAAAAAAAACAACCACACAATAATAAACATGCGTAATCAGAAAAGCAAAATGACAAAAATAAGGGAAAATATCCAAATATTATGGTCATCTTTGCTGCTCCGTCCTCAACTATCCGAATCCAAAATCTGGTGCTACGCAGATCTATTCGGGGTTCGACCTGCCCGGTCAGGTCGCGGGGTTCGGGGCGCACCTTTTTTTTAGGTTTTGGCTGTCGATTCCTTCATCGAAAATATCTGTCTGCCTCTGGATTGCTTAAAACCAGCATCTCGTCCGACGTCAGAAACAACCACCACCGCCATCACGATTGATCAAAAATAATTAAAATTACGTCAATCCTATACCTCCCGAAGGAGTTCACACATAATCTAGATTGAAAAATTAAAATAATAAGCACGATCAACCCTCGTAATTTTAATTACATCCACAACAATAACAACATCCACGACATGTCCGTGGTTTAAACAACACATAAAAAAAATGCATTGGACCATAATAGTTGGATCTAAGATGCCTGCAAAACCGAGTTAGAACAGATCTACATCTATCGACTATTACAGAGCACAGGTTTTATTGGACAACATGGACGTATCAATCAATACGTAGATCCAAAGTGGCTCTGATACCAATTGATGGAACTGGGGATTCCCAGGACCCTTCCTTTGGTGTGCGTATTGATCGATAGCAAGTTAAACAGATCTAATACGTGTTCTAACCCTTCATAGGCGGAAACTAGGGTTCACGAATTATACCTGCGGCAGAAAGGAGACAAGTAATTCCTGGCAATCTCAAGCGGACGACCCCAAGATCTTCTGCATGTATTCCTTCCTCGAGTTGGACGTCGTGTGGGCGACAATCTCCCAACCTTTTCTTCTCCTTGGCAGCCCTCTTTTTCTCTCCTTACGTGAATCACAAATTTAGAGAAAGTTTCAGATTTCTGATCAGTAATCTGGCGGCTAGAGAATAGAGGATATATATAGGCTACGGCAGGGACCATGAGAAGAAATTAGGGTTAGGCCTCCTAACGGATCTGGATATCCCGTGTTCAGCCCGAACACACAATCCATGCCCATTAACAATAGCTCGGTCCACTAATGAGCTATTGTTGCACTACCTCCCAAATCCTAAATTATGTTTGCGGGCTCCTTTTATTATATGCTCGTTTGCCTCCCCATGTTAAGATATCGTATGTCCGTCGATCAAATTAAGTTACTGACAACTATATTGATTCGACATCTTTTATCCTTAAGTAGTACCGCTCAACTTTATTTGTCATGTCGGATATAATCCACCTGCAGGGTTTACATGACAATCCTTATGAGCTCCTTAAGAGGACATCATCAACCCGATGTATCGGGACATAGATTCATTTATAATCAACAGCCCATCATACACACAATGTTATTACCCAATTCATAGAGGTTGTTGATCCATAATGAATCTCACTCTTTTATGAGTCAAAGTAATGCACACTACATATACATGTCCGTTATTATATCCGGATTAAGAGCACAAGCATCCATAATAACAGAGGTATTTATTCTCTTATGTAGTCAGTACAAAGAGAACAACCTCAAGTGGTCCTGTTCAATACACACAAAGTGTACTAGTGTAAACCTATAGTCAAGATAGACTAATACCAGATTATA
Source organism: Iris pallida (assembly GCA_029216955.1). NCBI lineage: Eukaryota > Viridiplantae > Streptophyta > Magnoliopsida > Asparagales > Iridaceae > Iris > Iris pallida. The sequence continues at coordinate 6,234,852 of JANAVB010008794.1, forward strand.
CTACAATTTCCAATAGATTGTCTAAGTCCATCTAGGTTGTGAACTATTATATACTCCATAGAAAACTGATAATATGATCTTTTGTGTGAGACCACACACCATATTATCTACAATATAGAATATCAGACATTTGCATTAACACTTGCAATAAATACAATATGCAAACATTTGCCCATATGATTCTCATTCAAAATTTAAGGAAATAAGGTTACTACAAAAGTGATGCTTTTAGTATATAACCCTAACAATTTATTCTGTAATTTTATTTTTATTGAATCTAAGAAAAATATGCACGATTGATTAGGATCGGTACTGACATACCAACCCCCAGTCCACAAAAATAAAAGCCTACCTATCCACATATATCTATCCAAAGCTCTATAATACAAAATATCCCAAAACCCATCAAAATTGGCCAAAACAAGTTTGATAGAACTAAGATATAACTCGACCAGAGTTTGGTCCGAGTTTGGTCAGGGTGGTTTCAAAAGAATTTTCCTTCATATCGGCATCCAACGTTCGAATGCGAGATTTCTGCATCTGAACTCTGTCCGAATTCGATCTACAAAAAATACTATAAATAGGAAAGAAATTTCACATTTTCTAATCACTCATGCACTCATTCATTCTCTTCTCTATTCCATTCGAAGTATTTTCTACGAGCTATACTTTTAAATCTAGCCTATACTACGCTTAGCCAAGCCAGTACAATTTTTGTTTAATCTTGAGTTTGGTCGTGAAGAGTTGTATCAGAGGCTAATTTCAGAAAACGTCTAGTTTTCAAATTTCCTTATGGAGTCTGTCGTGTACTCGTCGCCAAGGACGGTATTGTGAAGTCGGTCGTGCACTTGTCTCCAAGCACGATGTTGTAAGATTTATAAGCACTAAGTTAAAGCTTGTGCCATAGTAGATTAATATGCAAGAGTACTCGAGACTGGATTAGCCCTCCATGAGGGAAACTAGTACATATCGTTGTGTCACCAAGTTTGATCTTCTTAACTCTTACTTCACTGCAATTTATTTATTGCTCTTACTTGTCATACTTCATAATTTTTAATTGGTGATATTTATTTTGCTCCACACGCACACACTCTATTCACCCTCCTCCAGAGGTGCTCAACGGTCATACAATTGGTATCAGAGCAAGTTATACATATACATAACCATCTAGAGAGTATATATATACGGCAACCGTTAAATCTATATTCAACGATGAAGGGCAATCCACAAACCCCACTATTTGATGGAACGAATTACACTTATTAGAAAACTGTTTGCCATTGATTGTAAAAGTACAAAACAATTTTATAGGAGGACTGAACTTAGACTCACAATACAAACTCGTTCGTACAAAGAAAGCCTAGGAATGAAAACCTAGGTACAGCAATCTAAGTACGATTGTTTATTTTTGATTCTGGGGGTGACGATAGAGGCTCGGGAAAGCGACGGCAGCTCTGCCATACTCCTTGGACGATCGGACGTAGCCTTGACTCTGATGAAGAAATGCTCTCGAGATGTGTGGAAAGACTCTCTGCGCGCATGCCTTTGTCTCTCTGTGTGTCCAGCCAGGTGGGAAGAGTCTCTTTCTCTCTGGAGTTCTCCTTCTCTTTTTTTCTCGAATTCTCCAGAAACCTCTCTTCCTTTTTTTTGCAAAGGAATGGCACCTTGCTATTTATAAGTGGGGATGTGATCATTAGGGTTTGCAATGATTCCCTCTTGAAAAGTCGACGGCCAATCATTTGGACCATTAATCTTGATTGCAACGAATCTGGGCAATTAATGTGGATTGTACCAAATCCTATGGGCAATTAATATTGATTGCCATGATTTTTATAATTTGTGATGATAGGCTCGGATCTCCTGCCATATGTTCGATTTGTCTGATCTGATTTGATTTGGGTAATTATGATGATTGTAACAAATCTGAGTTTGTTATGATTTGCTAGCTGCCATAACTCCGAGGGGGATAAGAACGCCACGTGTCTCAACTGTTGTGAGGACCACCACGTGTTTCCTCTGGCAGAGCCGCATGAGTGCAGTCTCTAAGTGAGTCGCATACGGATGGCCCCTCCACAATCCTAGCCGCATGAAGGTAGCAACCGCATGAAGGTGATCGCCACGTAAGGATGGGCAACCGTATGAAGATGACAGCCACATGAAGGAGGCGGCCGCATGAAGATGGTGGCCGCATGAAGGAGGCGGCCGCATGAAAATGGCAGCCGCATGAAGGTGACGGCCGCATGAGCATAGCAGCCGCATATACGTGGCAGCCGCATAGGGAGCTTCGGGGTCGGTGGATCGTGCCAGCTGTAAAAGAGATTTTTTTCGTTTCCCTAGGAACACGCCATCCTGTCAGAGTCATTATTTCATCTTTATGTCAGTGCTGTCACTTGTCAGGGCTGTCATTGTCAGAGCTGCCGTCAGGGCATTAAATGCGGTACTTGCTTTATGGCCAGCTATGGAGGAGAACCACTTAGGGCCACGTGGCTCATTTCTGAGCTGCATGGAGCTATCCGAGCCGCATGAGGCTCTAAAGGACTTTGAGCCGCATGCATTTTCTGATGGATTTCTGAGCCGCATAAGGCTCCTTCTGTCTGAGCCGCATGATCCTTTCTTATCATTTTCCATGCTTCTACAAGACCCCCTTCAAAGTTTTAATTTACAAAATTAAAATACTTTGAATAAGAAGCATGGCTATGTAAACTCTTCTGGCCGTATAGGTGTTCCGACCGCATGGACTTTTTAGCCGCATGGACTTCCTAGCCGCATGGACTTCCTAGCCGCATGAACTGTCTGGCCACATAGGCTCCCTGCCATGTCTCTCTGCCACGTATGCGCTTCATTTATTGCCCTTGATTTGCTTTGATTTAAAGCCGCCTTTTGGGATAGGATCCCAAGGATCAGCTTTTAAATATTTAGATTTGACTCGATGTCCGAAGAGTCGATTTGATTCAATTCTGTAGCACGCGGATCGAAGCGTCCGTCGGTTCATGAGTTCCGTCTATAAATAGGAGAATTTTTGGTGAGAGAGGCTTCTTTACTTTCTCCTATCTTCAACTCTTTTTGGCCCTAGATTGCTGTCTTCGTCTTCTCCGATCATCAATCGACAATGGCCCCCAAGTCTTCCAAAGCCGTAGCGAAGGGTAAGGGAGTGGCTTCTTTGTCAGCCACGGCGCCCGAAGTCCACCTGACGTTCACCCCACCATTGCTGGTAAGGGTTTTGGGAATGTCGTATACTTCGAAACCCTAACAAAGAGACGGCTCAGTTGCATGCTTTATGCATAAGCCTTTAATGCGTCCCTCGTCTTCATCGAACTGTTCAATTTTTATGGGCCGCATATATGTCCCACATCCGAGCCGCATGGGGGTATACCCCATATCCGAGCCGCATGGGGGTTTGTCTAGTGGTCGCACAGGCACTTCACAAACTGAACCGCATAATGACCCGTCGCACAGAGCCGCATAAGTCTCTCTGAATTGAACCGCATGAAGCCCCTCTTAAATAGGAACGCATAAGCTCGTCTGGATTGGGCCACATAAGGCTGTGTTGAACCGAGCCGTATGTGCTCCTCTGAAATGAGCCGCATAATGCTCTGCTATGTAGAACCGCATAAGCCCATGCTAAACAGAGCCGCATAAGCTTACGCTAATCATTGCCGCATAAGATCATGTTCGAACAGAGCCGCATGAGCTCTTTTAAGACAGAACCGCACAAGCTCGTCTTTAAACAGAGCCGGATAAGCTCGTCTTTAAATAGAGCCGCATAAGCTCATGTAAACCAAAGCACTCAGAAGTTTTGCTTTAGCCATCTTTTGATTTGTTTTTTCTTTCCTTCTTCAGTAAATCTGCCAGTTAATACAGGAGAGCCTCTGGTGGGTTGCGCACAATCGGCTATGGGTTATCGATATGACCACATAGTCGAGTATGTGACGAACCAACTTCCAAAAGAGCCTTCGGAGAGGCTGAATGCTATCAAGAAACAGTCCTTTCACTTTCTCTGCGCCATGATGAACTCGGGACAATTGGAGGGGGAATACCTGAAGCCTACCCGAGAGCTGGGACTTTGTTCTTGACGGGGTGGAGATCCATATCCCTCCGATAGAGCATCATTTTCCTCTGTCATGGTTCAATATGTTACCGCTGGACAGAAAGATGGTAGACTCCTTGACTCCAAACAAGTCGGGGATGTTTGTGGGAAACATCTATTACAACAGGAATTTGGGATCAGCATATACGGAAAGGGAACCGGTCAGTCGGTACGTGATGAGACTGGCTCGGGTACCTTTATAAACGTAACGGGTCCCAATTTCACATTCTCTCAGGCTGATACCTTCTTGAACCAGCTTGCTCGCAAAGGGTCGTATCCCGTCGGTCGGTTGGCGTTGCTGAATTGGATCAACCCTATCCCTGCATGGGCCAACTTGACCACGTGGATTCTGCGGAAGTATGTGACTCCCCTGCGTGAGATCGGCCTCTACCACGCCATTAGGGGCACCTGTCATGATCTACCCATAAATAAGCCGTTGTTCATGGCTCTTCTGGAGATGTACAACCGACAGACGGGAACCTTCTTCACACCGGAAGGGGAGCTGGGACTCACCCTCCATGAGATGTACGTTATCTCCAAGCTGCCCTTGGGGGAAGAAGGCTTTGAAGTGTATACCCCTACGAGCGAAGAGCTCGAGGATTTAGATCGGCAGTTCCCGGGCTTTGTTGCCGTGTATCGGGAATTGTTATGTCACCACAGTACTTGTCATCAGACGGCTATCAAGAAGAATAATAGCTTGGAAGGGAGCATTCCTCACACCACAACCTGGGTCTTATACCTTTTCACGCTAGGCGCCTCAGGCCGAGTTTCTTCCCGAGATCCTCAAACTCATGAGGAGGTAAAAAATCTGGTGTTAACTGCCAAGAGATCGAGGTCCACGGGCGACACATTTGGGAGTAAGACCGATTCCTTTGTTATTTTATCATGGTACTCAGCGACTGTCAGAGAAAGGGCTTTTGGCGGGATTCCTGATGGTGTGGCTACGGAACTGCGTAGTCTCCGGAGGGTCAGGTTCTATTGAGAGGATCAGTCGCCATTTATCCTTTCTGCCGTAAAGCTGGTCTTTGGTGCCAGGCTGGCTCTTCTTTCGGCCATGGTGTGCAGCATACACCATGGTCTTCATGTCTTTCTTCTAAGGTCATCGCCCGTGACACGGTGATAGATTTTGAGCGCATAGAGCTGCCATACCATTATCTGATGGGGTGGCTGTTAATGCACAACCGGTCTTTGATGAGGCCTGGAGCAGAGGATGGCGTTACGGTTGATGACGCTTTCATTTTCCGATTCCACCATCAGCCCTGGGAGTACAACACCATGCCAGCCTGTCGGAGAGCGCGGGCGAGAGTGGACGGATACGACTTTTTTGTGTTCGTACCTCATTTTACTGCTGAAGAAGTGAGGAGCGTACATGTTGATGGTACCAAACCTCCTCTCCTCTTACCCGAGAAATTGCTCCTTTGGCTGCGTAATATCCGTCCAGCGCACCTAGTGTATTCTAACCGCAACATCGTCTACCTGGAGCCTTACTTGCCCAGCAGGTTCTCCCGCCAGTTCGGGTATAGCCTGTTGTTCTTTGACAGTCCCAGCTCTTGCCTGGGCTTTGAAGGTAGCGTCCTGGATGGTATCAGGGCATGGCATTATTATGACACGGTTCATACCCAAACCACCTTTTTAGTCCCTGATGGTGAGGTGCCAGGAGAGATTTTATATATGGCGGCCTTATACCATGTTATGGCGAGCAAGCCTTCCATTAATTTCGACCCGAGTACCAGCTTCATCGTGGGTACTGGCTTGGCAAAAAAGCCAAGGGGTCTAAGACGAGGAAGAGGAGGGCGAATGCGGTTCCTGTGCCTGACTCAGAGTCCACAACCGCGGACGAAGAGAATAACGAGCACGAGGCAGATAACTCTTCCCCTCATGTGGAAGATGCTGGGGCGGATCAGCCGCCTGTTGTGCCAGATGAGATGGTGGCGAATCAGCCGCCTGTCGCGCCTGATGAGATGGTGGCGGATCAGCCGTCCGTCGTGCCTGATCCTTCGTGCAAACATGGCAGGCGCGTGTCCACTGATAGTGGCAGAACCTATTCTACGAAGTGGGCTACGGTAAGACGCCGCGTACTGTTCATTAAAGAGAGAGGTGAAGGCGATGATGCCGCTTCGGAGGTGAATTGAACTATCGCTATCTTCTCCTTTAGTTCTTCTTTTCCCTGAACTGTTGCTTAACTATTTTTCTTCTCTCTGTAGGCGTCAAAAGAAAGGGATTTCTCAGAACCAGCTAATGTTCCTGAAGCTGATCCGGTCATAGCCACTTTGGTTAGTGACATGTGTACCGAGATAGCTGCTACCGGGTTCTCTCGGTGACGGCTGAAGCTCCTCCCGTCGTAGAGGTCTCCATTAATGGCGACATGGACCCTACCGAGCCAATCTCTGAGGGTGCTGGATTCCAACCGGGTGATGTGGACCCACTGCGTCTACCTCCAGGACTGCTGGAGCGGAGGAACCCACGACATTCGTCTCGAATGTCGCCGGTGAGGAGGGTACGATCACTGAGATCGAACCTCAACTTCTGCAACCCTCCCCTGGTAAGCTAAGTCAGATCTTGACCAGTGAGGAGGTTTATTCGCTCTATTGTCACGACCCGCACCCTAGAGTAAGGGCACGAGAAGTGGGTACGTCCAGCCTATGCCGCAGTGTCGGCGGTAGAACGCTGTCATAGGTCAATCATCTAACAATACCAAAGTATCTGTACAGTTTATACTCTCCGAATGGAGGTGACATAATAATATACATCTCAATCACATCTAGGGTAGAAGAACGAAAGACAGATAGATAGATAGATAGTAACTCAAGAGAACAGTATCATAGATGAATAAGTCTAAGTGTCTAGTACAACATAATATCCAGAATGTCGACCCAATATACAGAATAAGTCTAAGAGTCTATACATCTCAACGTCTCGAAATACAACTCAAAATGTGTGATAAAAATGATAATACAGAAAATACTGTCTAGCTAAACTAGCCTAGACTATAGGGGCAACATCCTCAGCTGAAGGTGGATCCTGCTGAGGGTCCACAACATAAGTATCATCTAGTCCTGCTCCATAATAGGTAGTCACCAGGGCCTCATCCTCATCCTCTGTAATATTTTCAACAGGTCCAGTCAGGACAGGAATGAGCACAATACATCTCACGCAGTGCATAGTATGATAGGAAATATAAAGCATGCATAGAGTAAAATACAGGAACTGCTGAAGGAAGATACATGTAGCAAAAGAGATAGCTGTAAAGGAAATATCTACTGTATATAGAGAACTGTAAGTGGCTAGTGATGTAGAGCACAAGATAGGCATGTGAATGGCTAAAATTTATACATAATTACACTACTGAGTTTGCACATGATTATACTACTTTGGAATTATTCACATGTCCACTTCTACTCCCCCGTTTCCCCAATCAATACACAAGGATCCATTCATGTTACATTAAGATTCATGATAAGCCCATAATTGGGTGATACGTGAGTAATTCATGAAGATTCATGGAGGCTCGGTGATCATGAGAGTACATGAGTCACTAGCTGATACATGAAGATACATGAAAATAGAAGCATGAGATACATGATGTAAGTGAAACACACGTGACAAAAGTATCTGATGCTCCCGAGGGGGATAACATCTCATAAAAAGATCCATATAGTACCAATCCGTGATAACAATCGTGTCAGCATCAAGTAAAGTAATCTAGAGCAAGAATATAAATCCTGGCAAGTATGAAACGGTCAGAGAATGTACTCGCCTGATAACTGAATGTCTGAAGAGGATATACTGTCTGAGGAGAGGTATATGGCTCCTAATCAGAGCAATACAAGTCACAATGTATCCACAATGGTAAAAATAAAGTATACAATGTATACTACATAATTCTAGGTCAATCTAGTCAAAAGTCAACTCTTGGTCAACTCAATAGTCAAACTGGGTCACAGGAAGTCATACTAGGTCAAATAAGGTCAAACAAGGTCAAACAAGTTTAATCTAGGTTAAAGTCAACTCCTGGTCAACATTCTAATCAAACTAGTCAACATGATCAATCTGGGTCAAGTCTAAGTCAAACTTAGACCAACTAAGGTATTGGTCAAACAAGACTAGTCAGCAAGGTAATTAGGTCAAACAAAGACTAGTCAATAAGGTAATTAAGTCAAACATGGTCAGACTAGTCAAACTAGTCAAAGTTAGGCCAACCATAGTCAAACTAGTTAGGGTTTTAGTCAAACTAGTTAAACTAGTCATTGTAGGTCAATCCTAGTCAATTCTAGGTTAACTAGATCAAATTTGACCTAAGGTTGACTTTGGTCAACACTTAGTCAACAAGGGTCAATTAGTGGTGTTTGGGTCATTAGGCCATTGGGGTTAGCCCCAAAGCCATGGGCTAGTACCTTGGCCATAGGCTATATAACCAAGTTCCATAGGCTAGTGGTTATAGGTTTCTATATAACCTATACTTAGAAAGTCATATATATAGATATATATATATATACCTATATATAGATATACCCATCTATCTAATACCTATATGTCAATATAGGAATACTCTATATATATAATACCAAACCCATATATATATATACATCAAACTCACATATATATATATATATATATATATATATATATATATATATATATTTATATATATTGTATTACATATACATAGTGTCTTTACATATACATAGTGTTTATATATATATATATATATATATATATATATATATATATATATATATATATATATATATATATATATATATAAAACACTATGTATATGTAAAGACACTATGTATATGTAATACAATATATATATATATATATATATATATATATATATATATATATATATATATATATATATATATATATATATATATATTATATATAAAGACACTAGGTATATGTAATACAATATATATATATATATTATATATATATATATATATATATATACATAGTGTCTTTATATATATATATATATATATATATATATATATATATATATATATATATATATATATATATATATATATATATATATATATATAAAGACACTATGTATATGTAATACATATATATATATATATATATATATATATATATATATATATATATATATATATATATATATATATAAAACTTATATATACATTACATATATATAGAGAGGGAAGAGAGAGGGATGACAGTGAGAGAGAGTTAGAGTGAGAGAGAGAGAGAGATGACAGTCAAAGGGGGGACTGTTCTCAGTTTCCTGAGAACAGGAACAACCCCAACACACACACCCCTAATATACACAAGCACCTAATATACACATACATGTATATACATAAGTATATACATGTACACAACCTAAAAACTCACCCACACACTCACATACATATATACTACATATATATACACTGAAAATACACATGTACATGTATAAATATTAATCAAAATAGATTTAAAATCCACTTTTAAAATCTGGGAAATATCCCAGTTCCTGGAACATGTGCACTGTGCACTCGACAGGTAGGTAATCCGATTTCACGCACCTACACGAGCTAAGACTCGAAATTAGTGGTTGGTAATTGGTGCCCCATATGTATACGTGTCGTAGGTGTCAATGAGAGTCCACCACGACACGACACGGCGTGTCCAAACACCCAAAAACTCACTCGGGTAAATCCTGACACTGTGCAGTGTCACAGCATCGTGCACGTGTTCACGTGCCTCGTGCTCACGACACAGGACACGTAAAGTGTCGTGCTCGTGTCCCTAGGTTCGCCTAGGGTCAGGCTACACACCTAGGACCCTGACACGCACCCACGTGTCGCCGTGTCTAAATGGGAAGCCCGTATCAGTCGTGAAAACACGACTGATACGCGTGTTTGGCACCGCGTCGTGCACGTGTTCACGCGCCTCGTGGACACGATACGAGCCACGTGGGGCCTCGTGGTCATGCCCACGTGTAGCCCACGTATAGGGCTACACACTCGTGCAAACACGAGGTGTCCTCGACTCGTGTCCATGCGACACGAAGGCCGTGTCCAAGTCGGATTTCGACTGAAACTGTGCGCGTGTATGGCCAGTGCGGCCCCGATTTCGTGTCCGATACAAAACGATACGTCGTAAAACTTTGGGGGCATGTGCGCAGACACTGCCCCCTCGTGTCCACCAATTTTGGTGTGTCCTAGTGGTCTGTACAGAGAGAACGAAGGGTGTGGTAGCAGGGGAGGCTGTATACCTCAGTGCGGTGTCCTGGCAGCGTGTCCAAGTCGATTTTTGACACGAAAATGACACCGTGTCGTGTTCAGTCAAGTGTGGGTGTAAACTATAAGTCTAGGGCTACAAGATTATGAAATTTGTTTTACAAAATAATGAAATTAATTTCTTTGTGGCATTTCGACAAACACAGTTTCCTAGCCTAGGATAGGTGTCCGATACGGACACCAAACCAACTCTAAATCCTACCAAACTTGACCCACAGTTCCCTTATACCTAGATGCATGCAAATATGAAGAGAAAACACAAAATTAACATGGTTTGAGGGTATTTACCTTTTGTGCAAATCCAATGAAAAATCAATAGAGAGGGGTGTGATTCCTTTCACTTGGTGATGCCAAAAGCTTCCAAATTCCTTGATAGCAGGCCCTAATTAGTACCCTCTAGTGTAGGGGAGTCCAATGCAAGAAACTAGAGGTGATTTGGATCAAAATTGATCAAGTTGTGGCCTTGTGAAGAAATGGGATTTTTGTGAGATTAAAAATTCATGTAAATTATTCATGAATGATTTTGATGGGTTAATATAGGAAGGGGGTAGTGGTAAGGGGGTGTTCTTGGCTGCCATGGGGGTAGGGGAGGTGTCCTTGGCTTTCTTCTAGGCTAAGGCAAGACTTTAGGTAAAGGTTTAAGATATTTTGAGTAATTCATGGAAAATATCCATAAAGTAATATCAAGATATTTTTATCACTTTAACCATGACCAAATATCTATCCTCTTAGTCATTCTAGGTTAATAACTAACCTCTAGATTAGGCTAAACTTGGTTAGGGGCTCTCATGACACTTAACAATAATTAATTAATAATAAAAACACATATATCCAAATAATTCTAAATAAATCCTAGAAAATTACCAAAATACCCTTTTTGGCCAAAATCACTAATTTGGTGTTCTAAGCCTATGGTTAGGCTCACATGATCATGGTTAGTCTCTAGGTTATGAAAAACTAGGGTTTACACTAAGTTATACTAACAAAGTCACAAAGTCATAAGTCATGACTTAGAAAATGGTTTAACTTAACTAAAATCACCAGAAAATCATACCATGACTAAAATACCACTAATAAATAATAAAAATAATAAATTTTCAAAAATACCCCAATTTTAGAAATCTGGGTGTTACATCTATCATCACATCCTTCGGGTTAAGATGATTGATAGTTGCTCTGGACATACAGGTCCCGCCTCTTCACTGCCCATGACGGATACTATTAGGAAAGGCTCTGCCAGCGGGGATTTGGTGGAAGGGAGCGTGCCCCCTCTTCTTCTGACTTATCTTGAGGGGCCTCCCGCCGGATCGAGTTCGAGAGGTCTGATGGCGGCACAGCCTGGACAAGGAGCAATGGTCCCTGCATCTTTCTCTGCTCGTATGACTTTGGGGGTTGACCTCTCAGCCTTACCGAGTATCCAGATTGTTCGGGCCGCGGAGGAAGAATTGGCCGCTGTTCAAGCGTCCTTTCGCTCAGAATTTATTTCCCTTGTGGCAGGGGCGGCAAGTTCTGTTGCGTCTTCTTCGACACTGCCAGCTGCACTTCCTTTGACACCGTCCTCTACGGAAGTTTTGGATGAGGCATCACAGGATGTGGTTGATAGTTTCTACCGCCACTTGAGGAGAGGAGTAGAAGCTGCTGTGGAGTGGGGGACCCCCTTTGCCATGGCCCGACAATGCGCTCGTGGCCAAATTGAGACTCTTAAAACCCTTTCTCGCAGGACAGGGATAGCTGCGCTTCTTGAGCCCAAACTGTTAGACGCTGATCTGCTTGTGGCCCAGTTTCAAGTACTGTGGCAAGCTGATCTGTCTGCAGCAATAGATCAGGAGCGGGGCTTCCTCACCACTACCCTGGAGAAGATAAGGCTTGCATGAGTAACATCAAAGCCGGTTATAATAAAGGACCTTGGCGACCTATCTCTCTTGTACGACCAGCTGAGCCACCGGAGCGAGGTTTGCAGGGCTCGGGAAGCGGCCGCCTTCCGGAGAGTAATCGATACAAGGGAGCAGATTCTCGAACTTTAGAAGAAGCTGGCCTTCTTGGAGTCTGAGCTTGAAGCTTCCCGTGCGGATAAAGAGCTGATTATTCAGGATGCCGAAAGGGTTTCCCGAGCTTCTGCTAACTTGGAGCGTGCTCTGAAGAAGTTTGAGAATGGCTAGCGGGCACACGCGCCCTTGGAAGATGCGGCGCTGCTGACTCAGAAGGCCGAGCGTCGGGCCAAAAAAAGGTTTGAGCTGTCGACTGCCTTGTTGAGGGACCGTCTCAGGGTATTATGTATCGTCGAACAATAGTCGGCTTTTTTTCTTCTTTTGTTTTCGTTGCTTTCCTTTCTTGAGGAGGACGTGGTCCCCAGAACATGTAGTACTTTTGCCTTTCAAATAAAAGAGTATGCTTTATTCTACCTTTCGTTTGTACTGCTTATTATGTTTGTAGTGGTGTGGTGTTGGCCCCACTGGGGGACTGTTTGTGGACTTGTTACCCTGGGTATACCTTGGTTTTAGGTACAGATAACAAGTTGATAGGGATACTTGGGACAATTCCACAGTAAGGTGGCTATGGATATTCCTGGTATCGGGAGAAAGAATGCCATGGAGCAGCTGGGCCCCCGGGGCATGATGAGAAATGAGGGGCATGTACTAGGAAACTTAGTACAACATTTGTGGTCAGCAGTAGACATTTGTGGTCAACAGAGGACATTTGTGGGCCTATTATCCTTGGCGTACACTGGGGTTTTTTTGGTACGGATAATAAGTCGAGAGAGAACCAGCATACTTACTCAGAGGTAATGAGGATATGGTAAATATGAGGGTTTCGATGGGGCCTTCCCACTCAGAGGTAATGAGGACATGGCAGGAGTGGGCTCCATGATGGGATACATAGAACGACTCAGAGGTAATGAGGACGTGGAAGTTCTATGTGAGGGGCGGTTTGTTTTTGATAAAAGGGAAACAACTCAGAGGTAACATCGACGTGGTAGTTTCGGAGAATTTGTGGATCTGTTACCCTTTTTGTGTACTGGAAGTACGGGTATTGGATCATAAAGAGGGAGCTCTTTTAGGAGAAAAGTTCAGAGGTATGATCATACATGACTTACTACCTAAAAGATGCGATATAAATTTATCTGTAGTGACCAGGATGTGAGTTCAGCGGTACTTGCGGGTACATAACTCAACAGTCTGGGAGATTTGGAATCGGAATGTGAGTTCAACGGTACTAAGGGGTACATAACCCATCAATCAGGGATATTTAGATTTGGAATGTGAGTTCAACGGTACCTGCGGGTACGTAACTCGTTATTCTGGAAGATTTGTAGTCGGGATGCGAGTTCAGCGATACTAGGGGGTACATAACTCTTCATTCTGGAAGATTTGTAGTCGGGATGCGAGTTCAGCAGTAACAGGGGGTACATAACTCGTCATTCTGAAAGATTTGGAGGATGTCCTTTTAGACATAATACTTCTTCAAAAACTTGCCGTTGATGGGCAACATGATCAAGTCTCCATTTTGTTTTGCGAGGCGGTAAGCTCCATTGGAGAATACAGCATCGATGATGAACGGGCCTTCCCACTTTGGCTGGAACTTGCCGGCAGTTTTGTGAGTCATAACCATCGGCCTCCGAACTGCCAGAACGAGATCGCCCACTTGGAATGTTCTGATTTTAACCTTCTTATTGAAGGTTCTGGAGATACGGGCTGGGTACAGCTCGATTCGTTGTTGAATGTTATGGAGATATGGGCTTGGAATGTTCTGATTTTAACCTTCTTGATTTTAACCATAGGCGCTTCTCGTCTAGGGCTTCCGACTCTTGCAGTCGGCGATGGTGATTATCATTTGTTGTCAGTCGGTAGGCGAGAGCGACGCAGAGTGAGGGGATTTGAGTCTTCAATAGGAGAACCGCCTTACTTCCATATACTAGAGAGAATGGCGTGTTTCCAATGGCCGCCCGTACTGTAGTGCGGTACGCCCATAAGCATTCGCCGAGCTTTTCATTCCAGTCGCGTTTGTTTGATGACATGAATTTTTTAAGAAGCTTGATGATTGTTTTGTTGAATACTTCAGCCAGACCATTAGCCGCTGGGTTGTATGGTGTTGAAGCAATATTCTGGATTCTATGTTTGTCACAAAACCGATAGAAAGCGTGGCTTGCGAACTGCAGACCATTATCATGGATGATCCTTCGGGGCAGTCCAAAGTGGTAAATGACGTGATGCTTGAGAAAGCTGATCATGTTTAAAGTCTTAACTTCTGCCAGCGGAATAGCCTTCGCCCATTTGGAGAATTAATCTATGATTGCGAGTATGAAGGGGTGTCCTCGGGACGAAGGTGGAGTGATCTGACCAATGATGTCTATTCCCCATGCTTCGAATGGCCAGGATGCCACCGTCGGATGTAGAGACTCGGATGGCTGGTGGATGAAATCTGTGTGGACTTGACAGGCTTTGTATTTTTTTGCATAGTCTATGGCATCTGCAACCTTCGTGGGCCAGTAATAGCCCATTCGTCGAAGGCGATCGTATAATTTTGGGCCAGGCTGATGGGGCCCACAGATGCCATCATGGGCTTCACGCACGGCTTCTTTGGCTTCTGTATTTGTCAGACATCGAAGCAGTAATCCGTCGTATGATCGCCGAAATAGCATTTTTGTTTCTGTATCGTAGAAGAATCTGAGGGAACATCTTCGGATAGAAGTGGCTTCCTTCGAATTCTCTGACAGGATCTCGTAGACCACAAAGTCGATGAATGGTTGTCTCCAGTCTGGTGCTTCATCGACTGTCAGAGCAGAGTAACTCTCAACACATTAAACATTATTCCTGGGACTGACCAACTCACGACCTATGATGTCAACCAAGTGGTGAGCATGATTTGGAACTGCTAAGGAAGCGGCAAGGCCTGCTAGGGCGTCGGCTTCAATGTTCTGGAGCCTGGAAACATGTTCTATGAAGAACCCTTCCAAGGATGAGATGATGTCAATCGCTATTTGATGATAGGGGATCATGTCTTCATGACGCACTTCGTATGAGCTCCGGATCTGATTGACGATTAGCTGCGAATCGCCGTATGCTTCAAGATACTCTACCCCCAGCTCCTTTGCAAGTCGGAGGCCAATGACCAGAGCGTTGTACTCGGCCACATTGTTTGAGTAGGACTCCATAAGGGAGTAAGCCCGATTGATCACCAGCCCGGAGGGAGAAATCAGTACCACTCTGACTCCAGCGATGGTGTTTTCCTTGGGCCCAGTTCTAGAAGCGCCGTCGAAGAACATTCGCCATACGACATCATGAGAGGCCACATTTGAATTGGCGACCTCATCTGGAATCTCTTCGTCTATCCTGGTTGACTCCGATCCTGGATGAGCTGCTAAAAAGTCTGCCAGAGCTTGACCTTTAACAGCCTTCTGCGGGAGGAAGATCATGTGGTAGGGGAGACAATAAAATCGCCCAGGTAGCGAGGCTAGAGCTGAGTGCACCTGGCTTGGTCATGAGGACCCTGAGGGGATTGACTCTAGATATGACATGGATGGTTTGTCCCGTGACGTAGTGTCGCATCTTCTGAATGGCGAACACCAGAACAAGGCACTCCTTTTTTACGACAGTGTATCGGTGTTCCGGCCCCATCATCATTCGGCTGAGGTAATATATAGCCTGCTCGTGGCCTGTATCATTGTTTTGTGCTAGTAAAGTACCGAAAGAATGCTCCATTGCTCGTACATAGAGCAGGAATTGTTTTCCAGCAACCGGGGCTACCAGGACTGGAGGGTTCGTCAGATATTCTTTGATGTTGTCGAAGACGCGCTGGCATTCTTCATCCCATACGAATGAAATGCCCTTCTTCATGAGGTGGGTGAATGGTTGACATCGTCCGGAGAGGTTGGAGATAAACCTCCTGATGTAGGCCAGTCTCCCTTGAAGGCCTCGAGTTCACGAAGATTTCTTGGGGGACCCATTTCCAAGATTGCCTTCGTCTTCTCAGGGTCTATGTGGATACCTTGGGAAGTAATGATGAAACCCAAGAACTTTCTGCTGGATACGCCCAAGAAGGATTTCGTGGGATTCATTTTCAAATTGTGCGCTCGCATCAGGTCGAACACTGTCATCAGATCATGCAGATGATCTTCTTTAGAGCAGCTTTTGACGGCAATGTCGTCGATGTAGCATTCCACTGTCTTGCGCAGGTGGTCTCTAAAGATGATGCTCATAGCTCTTTGATAGGTGGCGCCAGCGTTCTTTAAACCGAAAGGCATGACTGTGTAGCAGTATGTGCCAATTGGTGTTCGGAATGATGTATGCTTTTCGTTATCAGAAAACATCTTGATTTGGTTGTACCACGAGAAACCATCCATAAATGACATACGTTCAAAATTGCAGGTGTTGTCGATCATGATGTCTGTGATAGGGAGAGGGAACTCATCCTTAGGACACACCTCATTCAGATTACGAAAGTCGATACAGATTCGAATCTTTCCACTTTTCTTGAGGACTGGTACTATGTTGGCGACCCAGTCTAGATGTTGTTCCTCGCGGATGATACTACTGGCTATCAGTTTATTGACCTCAGCTTCAATGGCATTCATGACGTCGGGGTGGAACCGTCGTTGTTGTTGCTTGACTGGTTTTATGTCCGGATGAATGTTGAGCTTGTGAAGTACAACCTCGGGGTTCACTCCTGGCATATCTTCGTAGCTCCAGGCGAACACGTCGATATATTCTCTGACGAGTTGCAGTAATAATTCTTGCTCTTCGTCTGTCAGATTCTTGCTGACGAAGATGGGCTTTGGAGAGGAATCATCACCGAGATTGACTTGTACAACCTCATCCTCGGTGGAAGGCTCTCTTTGTTCAAACCGCTTCTCCCACTGCGCATCTAGTTGTTGTGCCCACGGCTCTAACTCAAGAAGTTCAGGAATGTCTTCATCTTCTTCGTAGGCGTCGGCAAATGCCATATTGACGGACCAGACTTGCCTGAGCATGTCCCCGATACTGACATCCGAATTGGAAGTGGGTGATCCGGTTGAGTGTGAGTGCCAGTCGCATTCCTCGTCTGAGCTTTCAGGGGTCGTTGCCGGTGTAACATAACCTAGCCCACATCTGGTTTTGTTGTAGTAGTCTCGTGGTTTACCAGCCGGGACCGACAATTATAAGGGTAACCGTCGTCCAGTGCCGTAGTTTAAGCCTGGTGTAGTTTCCATATCATACCCTTGTTTTTGTATGAGATACTTGGATTGGAAACTATACAGATAAAGGGGCAATCTTCCGATGTCGGGTTCGAGATCAACTTCTTCTACCCTAAAGGGTTGTGGGTCATTCTTCTGGCTGAAGATGATTGGATGATCCTCTCCCTCGACTATGCGGTAAGCGTCTTCCACTGGAGTAAGTTGGTTTGCAGTGCAGACGTTTGTTACCTGTGTATGCAGGTGAGTGCCTATACCGTGTTCCATAGCATACATTGCACAGAGCTTATTAAGCTCGAGATAATTCAAAGATAATCCTTTATTGATGAAGTAAGGTATCTTTTCCAGTGGTATTACATCATCTGCGAATGGAACATAAGTGTGAGCAGCCACATACTTGGCCAGCTCTGGCTCTACTTCAACCACCCTCTGTGTCAATGAGGACTGGGGGGATGCCTTGGGCAGCTTAATCATCAGGGGCTCCATGGGTGGAGCAGGACGTGGAGTCGTTGGCATACTAGCCACCTCCAGCTTGGTGCTCGATACTGGACGGGGTTTTTTTGGCTGGCTAGCTATTCCTGTCTTAGTGCTTGGCTGCCGGTTCATTCTGGGAAGACGAATCGTCATCGGCTTAACAAAGGGATTGAGCTCCCCTATTTATTGCTGGCCAGCTTTAGGCAGCCTGAGTGTTAGTAGCTCTGTCGTGGGTCTTAGCGCTTGGCCAGACCTTGGCCTTCGGATTATCATCTGTTCTTCCTGTGCAGAGAGGCTAATTGCGTCCTTACGCAGAGTGGCTGTAAGGGGCGCAGTTATGCCAGGTTTGCGGGCTTGGAGGTGGATCGTCAGAGGTTCTTCTGATCCAGTTGTTGCCTCAGTTTAAGCTTGAGTATCTCTTTCGGCGAGATGCTTTTTTGACTTCTCGTACAAGCATGAATCTGAGTAGTAGGATTCGACCCCTTTGAAGGGATCGATGTCGACAAATTCGGTCCTCACGAAGCCGTGCTTGTCGACGTACTTGAAGCATTGGTGCAGTGTGGAGGGCACGATCATGTAATCGTGTATCCAAGGACGCCCCAGGAGAATGTTGTAGGAAGTGTCCGTATCTATGACATAGCAGGTCACTTCTGACTGAAGGTCGCCGATTTGGCACTTCAAGCGAATCTTCCCGATCGGATAGCTTCTGCCTGAATTAAAACCGCTGATGGCGGTGCTTGTCGGCGTCAGGCGATGCATTGGGATACGCAGATGATGTAGTAGGCTCTTCGGGATGATGCTTATGGAAGAGCCGGGATTAATATGCATCCGATCCACCTTGACATCGCCAATATACCCAGTATAATACAGAGGGCGATCATGCAGGTTGGTCTTGATAAGCATATCCTGTGGAGTGAAGACGATGTTGAGCATTGTACCTGTACAAGCGCTGTCCTAGAAATCCGTAGGCGAGCTCTCCCCAGTGACATTGGACTAAGCCAGATATATGTCAGCATTCTGGAGCGCCTCGTTCAGTGCGACGCGAACATCTTTGGAGAGCCTTAGGAGCTCGTATAGAGACAATTTGGCCGGTGTGTTAGCCAATTGCGCCAAGATGTCGAAGTTATAGGGCCTCTCCAGCCCATGAAGCGTCTCTCTTCGGAGCGGTTTGTCGAAGCGAGTCTCCTTCGGCCTAGGCTTATCGGTCGTCGAAGGCTGCGAAGGTCCTGGAGCATCAGCAGCTGTTGGCTGATGATCTTCAGCCCAGTTACCTGGTGGCGATTGGGTTTGTGCGCCGGAGCGGGTAACAACAACAGTAGCTTCTTCGAACTCTGTCGAGATTGTGCGACATGATTTGAATTTCCCATTCTTTTTCTTGCTGGTGGAGGGAGGTGCGGACTGAGTCACCTTAGGTACCAAGTCCGGATGGACCCACACGATCTCCCCCCGTGATATGGTAAGGGGCACTAGACCAGCAGCCTGGTCTCGGGGAGATGGAAGGTTGGTGACCTCCATCTTTGCTCTGGGGATGGGTACTACATCTTGAGTCTTCGTCGGAGGGAAGCTGCCGAATTGTACTGACACCATGTTGGCTGCTACGGCCACCACTTCGAAATCGATGGCCAAGGCCTTAGAATCGATAAGATGCTGGATCTATCGCTTCAGTTGGTAGCAGTCATGTGTAGCATAGTGGACATAGCGATGGTAGTGGCAGTACTTGGGGCTCTCCATTTTCGCAGGACGAGGTTCACACCTCGGAGGAGGGAGCTGAATTTGGCCTTCCTGTATGAGCATGTCCAAGATGGGCTTGACATGGCCATCCTCGAAGGAATAGGTCATCTGAGGCCACTGCTTCTCTACTGGCTTCGGTTCAGGCTTTGGGGCTGTGTCGGCCACCATAGCCTATTTGCCCTTGTTGTCTCGATTGTTGGAGGGGTTACCCCCATTGTTACTGTTGGTGCTAGGGCGCTTGCCCTTGTCCTCTCCTTCCGAGACGTGTAATCCCAATTGGCGAGCTTTCTTCAATTTGTCTTCTGCGCTAGTGGCGCTGATAATGAAAGTCTTCCAATCCTTAAACTGACTTTCGTCCATCCAGAGGCTAATCGTGGGAAGTAGCCTCTATTGGCAAATTTCAATTAAGGAGGAATCAGGGTTACCGGAAGGCAACCTCATTGTGGTCTGGCGAAACCGCTCGATATAGTTCATTGTCAACTCCTTTTCTCCCTGAACAACGTCCATGAGGGTAGACATTGTCACATCTTGTCCTACCTCGTAGAACCTCTCCAGGAACATACGTTTGAAGCCAGTAAAAGAATGGATGCAGTTGTCCGGCAAGTTGCGGTACCAGTCGAAGGCGACCCCCTCCAGTGCCCCGATAAACAATCGTGTGTAACACCCAGTTTTCCAGATGAGGGTAATTTTGAAATTTTGTAATTATAATTATTATTTATTGATATTTATTTCATATTATGATTTTTGGTGATTTTTAATCATTTTAAAACTATTTAAAATTATGACTTGTGATTTGGTGTTTTGCTAGTGTAATCCTAGAGATAGTGACCAAGAGCCTAGCCATGCGATTAGGGTATTTCATTTATCATTCTAGTTTGAGGGTATTTTTGTCATTTTTAAGGTTATTTGAATTTATTATAATTTATTTGAATTTATGGGAATTTTTAGGATTTATTTTAGAATTATTTGAATGATGGTTGACTAGGTTGACTTTGACTAGCACTGACTTGGTAGACTAACCTAGAAGCTAACCCTAGTTGTGTTTGGACTTGGTTAGGTCATGTAACCCTAGTTGGACTAGAGTTAACCCATGTTTTAGTCTTTTAAAACTTAAGTTAGAATAGAGAGGCTTTTAGTCATAAGCCATGACTTATGGTTTTGAAACCATTAGTTAGCAACTTAGCCCATAGAGGCCCAAGCCCATCACTAAACCCTAACCCTAACCCATTATGGCCAGCCACATTGGGAATCCCACCTCTATTTATACTCTCTTCCATTTAGGGCTAGCCTCTTTTAGGAAATAGATCTCAAGTTTAGAAGGAGGTAAATCCCCAACTTTAGAAATTCCTATTAAATCCATTTTAATTCCTTTTTAATCCAAACAAATTACATTAGATCCTAATTCTAGTGTTCTTGCTGTTCATGGAGTTTTGTTCCAGCTTTGGATGAATTTGGAGAAGGTTGCTAGCAAGGAGGTGGATCTAGAAGAGAGCTATTTCTTGGGAATTTCACCAATAGGTAATTGAACGCTAAACTCAGTAATTTTTAGATCTAATTGCATATTTAGGAAACCCTAGGTGTCCCCTAGCTGTAGGACTTGATTTCGTATCAGAGTGGATTCATTTCGTGTTCGTATCGGACACGTATCGTATTGATAGAATAGGTGTTTGTAGAAATGCCACATAGGAATTTATTTTCGTATTTTTGAGAAGTGATTACATAGATCTGTAGATCTTCATGTGTATATTAACTTTTGTGAAGGGTGTTTGGTGTTTCGTGTCGCTTTGTGTCATGTTTTGGCTTTGGACACGCTGCACGAGCCACACACCTGTGTCCTGCCTATCGGGGGCTAGAACACGAGACACAGGACACGTCGAGACCTAAAATTTTGTAGGAAGCAAGGGGCAGTGACTGTCACCATGCTCCCAAAATATGGGAGCATCTCGTGGAGTACACGTGGCGCAATCGTGCCCGCACTGGCCGCGCGCTATCGTGCGCAGGCGACTGAACACGTGCACAGACACGCACAAACTTGCGTTCGTGTCCTCTGTAGACACGTTGTGGACACGTGTCAGGCTATCCCACGTGTAGCCCTACCCTAGGTGACCACGTGGGTGTGTGCACGTGACACGAAGTGTCGTGTGTCGTGTCCTACACTCGCGTGCATGCGTACACGACACTGTGAAATACTGGGTGCACCCCACGTGTTTGCAACGTATTGGACACGCCTGTGTCGTGATTTATGGTAACGAAATGACTCACAAGATACATACACATGTGTGACACTTTTTACCAACCTATTGTTTGTAATTTTAATGATTAATTAGGATCGAATCCATGATTCCCACATGTGGACTGATACGCACTGATACCAAATGGGCTGAATCTAATTTTCTGATTTTAATTTGTTTCTAACTGTTTTAGACGCTGGAATTAGTTCACATACATGTGTGTTAGTTCATGATTAGATTGGTTTTTACATGTTAGACTAGGTTTTATGTTCAGGAATTTGATTTCGATGTTGAATTGGACTTTTGAATGTATATGACTGATACTAAGCTGATACAGTTGTTGGTACTTTGTTTTCTGATTTTTCCCAAATTGGTATTTGGTTTCTATTTTGATTTTGGTACATATGGATTTAGGTTCTAGTTATTTAGGGATTTGAGTGTTGTTTGAAAAAGAAACTGGAAATCTGAAACGTGAGAATATATGAATTGATTCCCTTTTCTTCTTCTAACTGAGATGTTAAACCAAGTTCCTGATGACACAGGTACACAAATACACTCACACATATGTACATAGATGCAGTCACTATACAGGCCACCCTCTTATGATATCTTGTCACTTGAATCATACACACACATGCCTAAACACTGTTTTCCTCTCACTCTCACATGTTCACACATTCTTACACACACAACTGAATATTAAAACTGAGATTCGACTTTGGGATTGTTATTTTGATCTGTCACATGGTTCCAATTGTTGTTGTGAACTGTCATGAGAGTTGAGGCTTGTGTTAACTAGCTTATGTTAACTGCCATCTGAAATAGCCAAAGCTGAGAACTAATGAGTGTAAACCTGAGATTTCGAAAACACACATGAAATCTGATTTTAGTTTTGCTAAAAACCTGAGATTAGGCTCTAATTCCTTTTCCTTTTTCCTTATATATTGAACTGAATGAATGCTTGTAATTGGGTAATTATATATTTAATGTTAGTTAACTGAATGTGGGGTGCATGGTTGATACATTGAACTGATATAGAGTTCACTGATGGGTGAATGCCTGAACACATAGAGACACTGATACACAGGACATGGGATTCATTTGAAATCTGAGAACTTAAATACCATACCTGCATTTTACTGTTTTGTAAACCTGAAATGAATGACCAATTCCTATTGAGCTGTCTTGATACAAACCTGGGTTGAGACACACTGGATTCCTGTACACAGAACACTTATTTCCATTCACACACACAGGGGACACCTACACACTGCTGGTTCAACACTGAATGACTAAGACACTGTTGTTTTCTTGAGTTGTGACACACTGAAATGATTTCCTAAGACACTGTTTAAATTTCCTGATTTCCTTTTGTGTTGTACACACACATATACATATGCACACACACACACTCTCTCATGTATACACACTCACATGCCTAGGCTTGACACCATTAAATAATCACATGTACTTCTCTCCTTTTTCCCTCTCTATATAGATGTAATAAATATAAATAATGAGTAAATGTGAATTTATAATGAGATATGTATATTGCTATGGGTATATACATATATGTATATATAGATATACATAATATATAGGTGGCATATTATATATAGGCCTAGCATTGTATGCTAGTATATGCATGTATGTTCACACTAGCTCATTGATATGTGCCTATGAATGCCTAATGTATATATGGTTGATTTCCTAAATGTATATCTATTGTATGCAATATATGAGTTGTATATATAATATAAATTATGTGATTGATGGATTGTACAGCCTTGTGATTGGTGTGTGATTGCTAGACTAGGCTTGGTTAGGCCTAGTGAGATTTATCAGACTTGTTTGGGTTAAGTTTGACCTAGTTGACCTAGCCTTGACTGGTATAGTTGACTGGAGTTAACCAAGGGTTGACTTTAGTCTAGGTTGACCTAGACAGCATGCAAATGCATTGTAGATTACATTTATCATCCCCTGTATACATCTTGACTTGTGTTGCTCTAACTAGGAGTCAGGTACCTCATCTCGGACGGTACATTTACTTCAGACATTCAGATACGAGGCGAGTACATTCTCTGACCGTTTCATACTTGTCTGGATTTACATTCTTGCTCTAGATTACTGTACTTGATGCTGATACGATTGTTATCACGAATTGGTACTATATGGATCTTCTTTTGAGATGTTATCCCTTTGTATTTACTAAATACATATTGTGATGTGCGTTTCACTTACATATTGTATTTATTGAATACCTATATCCTTGTATACTCATTGTGCATATTGTACTCTCATTATCACATGAGTTCTAGGGATAGACCATTGTACACTATTATATAACATTGTACAACTATTTATATAATATTGTACATCTATTGTATAATATTGTACATCTATTGTATAACATTGTACACTATTGTATAAGATAACGTAACATGAGTGGATCCTTGTGTATTGATTTGGGAGGGGGAGTAGAATTAGTTATGTACTCAAATCCTATTGTACAATATTGTATAACTATTGTATATGTCTATTGTACACCCACGTACAATGGAGTTACCATTGTATTGTCCTAGACCGTTTACATAACCATATTGTACTCTAAATCACAGTTGGCTTACAGTTCTTACTTATCATATATAGATATTTTCTGTTATCAAATCTCTACTGTTTTTTATATACATTCTTCTTTCAGCGTTTTATGTACCTTACTCTATTGCATGCTTTATATTTCCTAACTTGATATGAACTGCATAAGATGTTTTGTGCTCGCTCCTGTCCTGACTGGACCTGTTGAAAATTTTACAGAGGATGATGAGGAACCCTGCACCCTTACTTGGAGTTTGCCTAGATGACACTCGCGACCTGGACCCCAGGGAGGTTCAGGCAGCTGCTAAGGATGATACCTTGCATAGTGTAGATAGCTTAGACTGTTCTTTCTTTTCATGTTTAGCTGTTGTCTTATTTTTCAGAGTTGTATATTTTAGAGATGTTGAGACTGGTAGTTGTTGAGACTCTATTATTTTATTCTACTGTACCTCAGTTGAGGATTTCTTATCTATTTCCATCGTGCTACATTCTACCTTAGATTGTGATTGAGTTGTACCTCTGTGTTGGCCTCCTTTTAGAGAGTATATTCATGTTATGTAGTTATAGTTCATGACCTAGAACAGCGTTCTACCGCCGACACTGCGGCGTAGGCTGGGTGATGTTACGTACTCGTACCCTCACGGTGGGTACGGGTCGTGACATCGTGTAAGGATGACATCGTCATGAGGCAGATGGTCGGTTGTGACCTCAAAGTAGGTGATGTACCTGCTTGCAGATATCTTCCTATCATACGGATTGATGTTAAACGGTTTATATCTTGGTGGGAAGGGAACATCTCTCCATGCAGCAGGATACGGTTGTCGTATCCTGAGGTCTTGGCAGTTTTCTCGGACATGGAACATGGCCCTGAGCTCCTGGACCTCTCATTTTGCCTCTCTGGCCTTGTCTGCAGCGGTGGGGGCCGATATTTCAGGAGGATTATGACCCGGGTTTGGTGTAGCTGAATTTGAATCCGTATTGACCGCGGGACCCAAGCTTGTTTAGCCAGGCGTTCTTCCTTGCAGAGTTGGAATAGCCGCTTTGATCTCGTCCTCGGATTTAACCAAGGCACGCAGTATGGCCTCCAGAGTGTCTATGCGTTGGCGATCACTGGGACCGTCTTGGTTGTTGTCCTTCATGAATACCGTCCTCACATGAAGAGAGATGGAAGGAACGGTAGAGGACGTGCAATCCGAGTCATACCCTTGTACAGATAAGTCGTCAGGATATGTGGGAATTTTCTCCTCTGGTTCGGACTCAGAAAGAGTGGTACCTCCAGCTTCAGAGCTTGCCTCGTCTTGAGAATTGTGTACGTCCTCGAGGACGTCGGGATCTGCTGCATCTGTTAGGTGGATTGTTTCCTCTGGATCGTCTTCTTGGAACACTGGATTGTCGTGGATATTTGGGGGAGCGCTACCCACGGCTCCAGTGTCTCCCAGAGATATGGACGACGAATCTCCAAGTGTGGTAGATTTCGTCTTTGAGCGGGTACCTTGGTAAACTCCTCCTGTAACGGTGGTAGATAACCGTTTAGAAGAGAGTTTCTTGGTTACGCCGGTAGAGATTTTTGGACTGGAGACATTTGTTTTCTTCCCTCTACCGTGGCCAGGAATCTTCAGAGCAGAATTGCAGGTGGCGACGAGAAGCGCTTCATCTTCGGAGCTTGGGTGTTGCAGCCGTTGGAAGACGGACCGCCGGTTTTTTTTGTACTGCTGCCTTGTTGCAGCAGCAGTTGACAATGACTTGGGTACATTGATGTCCCTGACAGGACTCTCTGCACATCAAATCCTCGTCCCTTTCCTTACGTTTGTAAAGAATTACATTGTGTAAGTCACCCGTTTTGTGGGCTCAGAAGTTCTGAGTACATGAGCGTGTTGGCATACTGCCTGCTCCCTGATGTGGGGGTAGTACGAGTACTTACCCCTGATCATTGTTAGGAGACTTTTGATAACTATCCCATTCGTTGGCCGCCGGAGGTTGGAGACGGGTAGTTTTATACAACTTTCCATCAGAGGCCCGCATAATAGTCAGCAGGATGCCCTGATAGTCATAAGTTGGGACAGCTGTCTGAGCTCGACGAGCCCGCGCTGCCCGAGACTTCTTTCTTCTAGCACCTGAGAGTGCATAGTAGGAAGAGTCTACATAGATTGGCACATGAGAGCATCTGGGGTCAGGATCGCCTGAGAGACGGTCGAAGACTGACCGTGGGCCGTATGGAATAGATGGTATACGGCTGGGATTAGTGGCCGTGCAGGCTGTCTGCATGCGGCTATCTTTTGTGGCCGCATGAGCCTTCTGTATGCGGCTAGAAGCGGTGGCCGCATGAGCCCCAGGGATGCGGCTGGATGTCATGGCCGTGCAGGCTGCCTGCATATGGCTGACAGTTCTGGCCGTATGGGCTTTCTGCATGCGGTTGACTTTTGTGGCCGCATGAGTTTTCACCATACGGTTGGTAGTTACGGCCGTATGAGCCTTCTCCATGCGGCTGGCGCTTTTATGCGGCTTGGACCGTATAGAGTTCCTCTTTGCCCCTGTAAGTCCAGCATCATAGTATTTTCTTCTGCCGGACTTGGGGACAGCCGAGTGCTCTATGGTCTGAAGTGGGGTTGCCTGCGAGGCTTCTACACCATCTTGAGCAACAGAGTGTACTTCTTCACGAGCTTGGGGAGGAGCGAATGATTTGGGCCTCCACTCCCTGCGGGCCTTCTTCGTGCGGGCTCGTCGCTGGACCGGTCCAGCGCTCCCGTCGGAGAGCATTTCTTCAAACGCCTGCTGGTCGAACCGAGCGACCATCATCTGTTGAGTGGAGCCGAGTTTGGCTGCGTCCGATTGCGTTACCAACTCCTCAGTCGTGGAAAAGTTTTTCCCTAGCAGAGTCGCCATCGTATTTGCCATTGATTGTAAAAGTACAGAACAATTTTATAGGAGGACTGAACTTAGACTCACAATACAAACTCGCTTGTACAAAGAAAGCCTAGGAATGAAAACCTAGGTACAACAATCTAAGTACGATTGTTTATTTTTGATTCTGGGGGTAACGATAG
Source organism: Iris pallida (assembly GCA_029216955.1). Taxonomy (NCBI): domain Eukaryota; kingdom Viridiplantae; phylum Streptophyta; class Magnoliopsida; order Asparagales; family Iridaceae; genus Iris; species Iris pallida. The sequence continues at coordinate 6,262,439 of JANAVB010008794.1, forward strand.
AGGCTCGAGAAAGCGACGGCAGCTCTGCCTTACTCCTTGGACGATCGAACGTAGCCTTGACTCTGATGAAGAAATGTTCTCGAGATGTGTGGAAAGACTCTTCTGCGCGCGTGCCTTTGTCTCTCTGTGTGTCCAGCCGGGTGGGGAGAGTCTCTTTCTCTCTGGAGTTCACCTTCTCTTTTTTTCTTGAATTCTCCAGAATCCTCTCTCCCTTTTTTTGCAAGGGAATGACACCTTGCTATTTATAGAAGTGGGGATGTGATCATTAGGGTTTGCAATGATTCCCCCTTGAAAAGTCGGCGGCCAATCATTTGGACCATTAATCTTGATTGCAATGAATTTGGGCAATTAATGTGGATTGCACCAAATCCTATGGGCAATTAATGTTGATTGCCATGAATTTTCATAATTTGTGATGATAGGCTCGGATCTCCTGCCACGTGTTCGATTTGTCTGATCTGATTTGATTTGGGTAGTTATGATGATTATAACAAATATGAGTTTGTTATGATTTGCTATCAGCCATAACTCCGAGGGGGATAAGAATGCCACGTGTCTCAACTGTTGTGAGGACAGCCATGTGTTTCATCTGGCAGAGCCGCCTGAGTGCAGTCTCTAAGTGAGCCGTATACGGATGGCCCCTCCATAATCCTAGCCGCATGAAGGTAGCAACCGTATGAAGGTGATGACCACGTAAGGATGGGCAACCATATGAAGATGACAGCCGCATGAAGGAGGCGACCGTATGAAGAAGGTGGCCGCATGAAGGAGACGACCGCATGAAAATGGCAGCCGTATGAAGGTGGCGGCCGTATGAGCATAGCAGCCGCATATACGTGGCAGCCGCATAGGGAGCTTCGGGGTCGGTGGATCGTGCCAGCTGTAAAAGTGATTTTCTTCGTTTCCCTAGGAACACGCCATCCAGTCAGAGTCATTATTTTGTCTTTATGTCAGAGCTGTCACTTGTCAGGGCTGTCATTGTCAGAGGTGCCGTCAGGGCATTAAATGCGGCACTTGCTTTATGGCCAGCTGTGGAGGAGAACCACTTAGGGCCACGTGGCTCATTTCTGAGCCGCATGGAGCTATCCGAGCCGCATGAGGCTCTAAAGGACTTTAAGCCGCATGCGTTTTCTGATGGATTTCTGAGCCGCATAAGGCTCCTTCTGTCTGAGTCGCATGAGCCTTTCTTGTCATTTTCCTTGCTTCTACAAAAACATGGATGAGTTTCTTTCTTAAGTTACTAGACTTCGATCTTTGGTCGATAGTTATAGATGGTTACAAGAAACCTGTTAGGGTTATATACTAAAAGAAGCACTTTTGTATTAACTTTATTTTCTTATATTTTGAATGAGAATCATATGGACAAATGTTTGCATATTGTATTTGTTGCAAGTGTTAATGCAAGTGTTTGATATTCTATATTGTAGATAATATGGTGTGTGGTGTCACACAGAAGATCATATTATCAGTTACCTATGGAATATATAAATAGTTCACAACCTAGATGGACTTGGACAATCCATTGGAAAGGTTGTAGTGTAATATGGTATTAGTCTATCTTGACTATAGGTTTATACTAGTACACTTTGTGTGTATTGAACATGACCACTTGAGGTTGTTCTCTTTATACTGACTACATAAGAGAACAAATACCTCTGTTATTATGGATGCTTGTGCTCTTAATCTGGATATAATAACAGACATGTATATGCAGTGTGCATTACTTTGACTCATAAAACAGTGAGATTCATTATGGGTCAACAACCTCTATGAATTGGGTAATAACATTGTATGTATGATAGGCTGTTGATTATAAAAGGAATCCATGTTATGATACATAGGGTTGATGATGTCCCCTTAAGGAGCTCATAAGGATTGTCATGTAAACCCTGCATATAGATTATATCCGATATGACAAATAATGTTGAGTGGTACTACTTAAGGATAAAAGATGTCGATCAATATAGTTGTCAGTAACTTAATTTGATCGATGGACATTCGATATCTAAACATGGGGAGCCAAACGAGCATATAATAAAAGGAACCCACAATCATAATTTGGGATTAGAAAGGTAGTGCAACAATAGCTCTTTAGTGGACCGAGCTATTGTTAATGGGCCTAGGTTGTGTGTTCAGGCTGAACATGGGATACCCAGATCCGTTGGGAGACCTAACCCTAATTTTTCCTCATGGTTCCTACCGTAGCCTTATATATATATCCTCCGTGATAATCATCAGAAAAAAAACCTTGCTCAAAATTCGTGATTCACGTAAGGAGAGAAATGGAGGGCTGCCAAGGAGAAGAAAAGGTTGGGAGATCGTCGCCCGCACGACGTCCAACCCGAGGAAGGAATATGTGCAGAAGATCTTGGGGTCGTGACTGCTCGACATTGCTGGAAACTGTCTTCTTCTTCCCGTCGCAGGTATAATTCGTGAACCCTAGTTCCACTATGAGGGGTTAGAACACGTCTTAGATCTTCTAAACTTCCATCGATCAATATGCACACCAAACTAAGGGTCCTGGAAATCTCCAGTACCAACAAAATCGCCTAGAACATTGATTGATGGTGTATTAGTAGACAAGCCCCATGACAAATCCACTGAGCATGAGAAGACACAGGCTAGTCTAGTTGTACGAGCCATCAATGTACTATTCTGTGCAATTGACAAAGCCGAGTTCAATCGCGTATCTACTTATACCACATCTAATAAAATTTGGAGCCTTCTTGAGGTAACTCATGAAGGGACTCCTAAGTGAAGGAATCCAAAATCAGTAGTTTGACACAAGAATATGAGTCATTCAAGATAAAACTCGGTGAGTCAATTACACAGATGTTCATTCATTTTCTTGATATTACTAACCCTCTACAATCTCTTAGAAAGGATTACAATAATCGTGAGAAGATCAAGAAGATACAACGGGCTTTAACCAAGAACTGGAACCTGAAGGCCACTACGATCATAGAAGGAAACGACCTCACCATGATGACATTGGAGACACTTATAGGCAAGCTGATGACCCATGAGCTGGATCTACAAGACTTTGAAGAGACAACCCCCAAAGAAAAATCTATCGCCTTCAAAGCTTAAGCCAGATGAGTCTCATGCAATAATTTTGACGAAAAAGATTCCGATGGTGATGAACAGGCCCTACTAGTCAAGAACTTCAGAAAATTCTTAAAGCTTGAGTGATCAAACCGAAAGAAGAAAGATATCCATGAAAGCAACGAAGAAGAAACTATCTGCTTCGGATGCAAAAAGTCAGGGCACATGAAGGACTGTCCACTGACGAAGAAAACCGGTCCATATGACCGATCAAGATCGAGCAAAAAATCTACAACTGGTCGAAAGTACACAAATACTAGCATTTGGCACGAAAGTGAGGCCAGTGAGTCAGAAGAGGAGGACAGACCCAATAGCAGTGCAAATATTTGTTTAATAGCATACAATAAGGTATCAGAGAACCTTCTCTACGGTGATTTTATATTTGATCAGTTATAAAATACCTTTAGTGAATTACTTGAAGAGCACATAAATGTGTTAGACAAGTATAAACAGTTTCGCAAGGAGATTAAGGCATACACAACCGAAGTAGATAGACTATCTAATCTTCTTAAAGACATCAAAGAGACATCTATACCTGTAACACGAAAGAGATAGCCACACTTAGATTGGACTATCATGAGGCTATCCTCACTATAGAGCAAAAAGAAAGAGTATGTCAAAGTGCAATAACTTTATGACATAGAGAAGAAGAGACACCTAGTCACTGAGCAGAGACTCACAGATATGACTGCAAAATTTTGAAGTGTCTTGTGCCATCTCTAAAAAATTAGAGATCAAATTAGGCAAACAGGTCACCCATGTTACACAGCCTAAGGTTAGTTCTAACACGAAGCATATATCACAAAGGACTAAACCAAAGAAAGCACATAAGTAACATGTTCCTCACAAATATGCTTTAACATACAGGTTTTGAAGAAAAATACATAAGAAGCATGTCAACACAGAAAGCACTATTTCAAAAATTACATACACATACTGTGGTGATCACGGGCATATATCACAGTATTGTAGAGCTAGAAAGCTTGTTGACACAAATATACTTGCTTAGATTCCCAAAACTAATCATACTGGACCCTTGAAGAAGTGGGTACCAAAGGTTACATCTACTCATTTTGTAGGTGGACCCTCAACCCTTTTATGCCAAAAGCAAATGGATCCTCGATAGCGGATGTGCGGCACATGACAGGTGATGCATCCTTATTCGCTACGCTATCGATGAAGAGAGAAGGGTATGTTTCCTTTGGCAATAATCTTCGAGGTAATATTATAGGAATTGGTACTGTTGGTATTTCTCCCTACCCATAAATAAAATACGTTTGTCTAGTCACAAAATTAAAACATAACCTGTTGAGCATAAGTTATTTGGCATATAATGGTTATGGTATCAATTTTGTGAAAGACAAATGCTCTATATATGAAATGTCTACTGGTAATCCCGTATATGAAGGGATTAGGGAAGATAATATATATGTTTTCTATCTAGAATATACCAACAGTGCAGGTAAGTACCTAGTAGCCAATCAGGATGAAAGCTGGCTATGTCACATGAGGCTAGGACATGCCAACATGGATACTATCTCACGGCTATCGACTAAAAAGCTGGTAAAAGGACTCCCAGAAATTTCCTTCAAGAGAGATATGGTATGTTCAGACTGTGAAAAGAATAAAGCAACTAGGTCATCTTTTAAATCCATCAACGCTGTAAGTACTTCTAGACCCTTGCAATTGATTCATATGGATTTATTTGGTCCTAGTAGAGTCGCTAGTCTTGGCGGTAAGCTCTACGCTTTTGTTATAGTTGATGATTTCTCTCGATTTACTTGTGTTTACTTTTTATCTAATAAAATTGATACAATTTTTGAATTTCAAGTATTCTGTAAAAAGGTACAAAATGAAAAAGGCTTCATGATTATTCGAATCTGAAGTGATCATGGCGACGAATTCGAAAATATTGATTTCAAAAAGTTTTGTGATGATAATGGACATTACTATGAGTTTTTTTGTCCTAAAACTCCTCAACAAAATGGTATTGAGGAGGGTAAGTGTCACTACCACATTTCTAGACAAGGGTATTTTTGTCATTTTATATTTATCTAATTTGTGTATTTTTTTTAATTAAATGTGATGGTTGTATTTATTAGTAGACTAGCCTATTCATTTGACTTGGTGGACCCTATTTAATTTAACTTGACCCATAGGCTTAATTAATTAGGGTAGCCATGATTAGGCTAGTTAGTTAGTTATTTCATAGTTATGAAGAGAATATTCTTGAGATTCTATTCATGACAAAGGGAAAGGGCCTTTAAGTCATATTAACTAGTCCTATAACCAAACCCTAACCCTAATGAAACTCTATATAAACCCCTTCATGAACAGTCCTAGTTCACAACTCCCTTCATTCCAAACTAGAAGAAAATCCTATCACACCATTTCAAATCTCACCCCTTTCATTCCAAGGAGGCTAGAAGCTTGGCATTGCTAGAAGAGCAATTGAGAAGGGAAGCTTGTTATGGAGCTTGCTAGAGGGAGGTGTCCATCTACTTTCTTGTGTCCCCTTGGTGCAATATATTGTAAATCTATCTTCCAATAGGTAAAACTCTTGTCATTTCCCTTAGTTTAGATATTATTTTCATGCATGAGACTAGTAGGAAGACACCCATGGATTAGGGGTACCCATAGGGAGGAGAGCAAGGCTCTAGCCATCATTTTGGTAGAAGTTATGTGTCATTTTTTGAGAAATCCGAGAATGGCACACCAAGTATTTGTCAAAATGACAAATTGGTCATTTAGCTTTGATTTTTAGTTTTACTATTATGTATAGCTTGGGTTGTTCATTTGGATAGGTATATATGATTTCTAAGTGTCTATATATATGTAGGTATATGGGTAAATACATATATTTATTACTTGTAGGCATATATGTGTATTTATGTGAACTAGGATATGTGAGATATATATATATATATATATATATATATATATATATATATATATATATATATATATATATATATATATATATATATATATATTTTTTTTTTTTTTTTTTTTTTTGAACAGGTGTAGCAATGTATCAATAGAAAGGGGTTTCCTGTATACCATAAAGAGAGGGTAGTAGCAGTGCAAGGGGCCACTTAAATATATATATATATATATATATATATATATATATATATATATATATATATATATATATATATATATATATTTTTTTTTTTATATAAAATATATATATATATATATATATATATATATATATATATATATATATATATATATATATATATATATATATATATATATATATATATAATATTATATATATATAAAATATATTATATATATATATATATTTTTTGAACAGGTGTAGCAATGTATCAATAGAAAGGGGTTTCCTGTATACCATAAAGAGAGGGCAGTAGCAGTGCAAGGGGCCACTTAGCCATGTTTGCTTAGGGGGATTTCTCTCCTACTGCAGGATGATTCCTGTACTAGGCTAGCCTTGTTTTGGTCCTGTGACAACATGATAAGGGACTTCCTGCCCCAGGTTACACAAAGGTGTAAGGGGAAAATGCAGGACAATAGGGTGTGCCTGCAGGGGCTTGTATTGGACTGATATGTGTGTCCATGTGTTGTGAGTAGGGAAGAGGGTATAGTGTACTAATGTATGTGTTAGTGGAAAAGGTTATGAGGGAGACTATCATGTGACAGTATAGGTTAGAGGATTAGAGTGTATTGCCATAGTGTGTTATGTGTGTAACCCATATGCAGGGATTTAGGGGACTGTCATGTGTAAATTCATATGCAGTGAGGGGAATTCTCCCTGTACAACAAACATGAGAGGGTGAGATTTGTTAGTACGGGGTTTGCCAAAATACTGATTTATGAGTGTATGCAGTGGAGTATTAGATGAAGGGGACTTGTATCAGTTGAAGAGATGTTATTAGTGTATCAAAGAATGGAAAATAGGTAGGCATTGGTTAGCAGGAGTTAAAGAGGGAAGCAAGTACATTGCTTGACCAGATTATAAGGGGAGGGCGGCCTTACATGACACATGAGAGTGTTTAGAGAGAGAAATGAAGCCCATATGTGTGTATGTACCAGTGATGCCATAATTTATAGGGTGTGACTGGTATACATGTTAGGTATCAGAGATAGGATTGTGTGTGTCAGATGTTATTAGATGTTGACATGTACAGGTGAAGGAATATGACTATAGGTAGTATAGCAGTAACAATATGGACTTCCTATGTATATGCGTGTGCGTACGTGTCAGACTTTGATAGGAAGTAAACATAAGTGAGTATCAGTAGGAAAGGGTAGGGGTGAACTTGAGTTAGGGAGTTTTGAGTGTGAGGTTATATATGTATATATTAGTGTGTGTTTTTGTATCAGTTTGCAGTAGGATTTAGGATGTCCAGTCTTAACATAGGCTGGTATGTGGTTGGCCGTTGGTAGATAGGAGAAGTAGGGGGGAGAGAGAGAAGTGAGTGTCAGATCTGAGTTTTGGTGATTGTCAAGTGAAGGGAAGTGAGATCTGTCAAGTTGACAGTATACCTAGGTGTCTTGTGGGGAGGATTCGTGGTTTGGTCTCAAGCCACTAGGCCTGTGGAGATGACCACCTGTGCACTGGATGAACAGGCAGGATTTGGGACAGGTCATGTTGGACCTGGTTGTTCAGTGCACTGTACTGTGGGGCAGTGTTAAGTGCATACAGCAGGGCAATTGGCCTTGTTAATCCTACAACGGTGTATTATGATAGGTAATAGGGTTTTTTTTGGTTTGACAGGCCCTTGATTTGACTTTGTGAGAGTGTTTGCATGTATTATGTAAATGTGAGTATGGTGAGGATAGGAGTTAGCTTGAGTGATGAAGTGTGCATAGGCATATATAAATAGATGGGGATATGTGTACCTATATATAGAGCATATATGAGTGTGAGATTGTGCCCACTTGAGTGTGTGCCTAATGTGAACTCCGATGTCTTATAAATGTGTTAGCGTGTCAATACATAGGTGCACATGTGTGAGAGTAGGTTCAATTAATTAGGTGTATTGATAGGTATATAGATAAGTAGAAGGGGTATGACAGCAAATAAGGGAGAGGGGATACTGTCCTGTGACAGTGAGGCCTATATGGTCCATTGTGTATCCTATATTAAAGTTAGTGTGTGTGTTAGGGTAATGCATTAGGTAATGTTATGTGTGTGGGAGAGATTTGGGTATCAAGTATGTTTATGGTAGAGAGGGTAATATTGAATGGGTAAGTAATAGGATATCACCTAAGGCTAGGTAATGAACTATAGGGTTCACCTAGATAGGAAATTACCCACACGTTAAGCGGGGAATTACCTAAGTAAGGTAATGGCACTAGGGTACCAACCTATGATAACATTGGATAGTAGTGACTGTATACATATGAAGAATGCTAGATAAATAAGAAGGGGTAGGTGATATGGTGTATAAGTATAGGCTTAGGGATGGAATATCCTAATGTATATCTATATGCTACATAGATAACTAGTATAGGTAAATGGCTAGGGTGGAGTATCTTAGTATTAAGGTATAGAGTATAAGATATATTGGCATGTATGTAAATAGGGTAATGGATATTAATATAGGTGTATTGGTATGATATTGTAGTGGCACATATGTAAAGTTATAGTTATATATATTATATATATTATATGAATACTAGTTATGTATATAAGAGGTCATGGTGTAGCATATATATTACAAGTAGGTAAGATGGGGGCTTGGTATAGTTTTACTCAATTGACCTAGAATTGACCTAGAAATCATGTATCACCATAAATATTCATGTTTGAAACACCAGAACACTAATTAACCTATATATCTCATATCTAGGTTCTTATGACTCCAGTTTGGGCCTCGATTCACATTTACTCCTCAGGACGACAGGCGAGTACATTCTCTGATAGTTTTTATTATTTGATATTTCCTATGATGCATGTTTATATTAGTGTTCTATTTGATTCTGACACGATGGATACACGGATTGGTATTATATGGATTCGTTGTCTTGAGATACGTGGTTTCATGCCTATTGACTTTTACTGGATTAATGAGTCACTTGATAATATATCTATTCTGGACTATTTAGATTCGTGTTGGGACCTGGATCTATGTGTACTAGTCGGGCGGGGAAATACCTAGGAGATGTCTGAATATACCCTTTCTATCCCATAGCCTTACTGGAATAATAGTAGCCACACGCGACACATGTGGTTTGCCAGATATTACCTCCTAGTCGTTCAAATGTCAACTTGGTATTTCAAAACACTGGTTTAGACACAACTTTTCTGGAATATTCTATACTTGCTAGTTGTATAGTTGCATGACAGGTTCTCTCATTATTACAAATCTGCCCGTCTTTACACTTTTACATGTTCTTCCTATTACACATATTGTTCCTTATCTACCTAGTTCTTCTATTTTGTACATTGCCGTTTATAAACTGCTCATCAAGTATTACATTATTATTTACTGATTCATAGTACTTGTCAATTAATTGGAACTGCTATTAGGTTATATATACTTCGTTCCATCATGACTGGATATATTTTTCAGATGGCTTAGAGGACTGTTGTCCTACATACTATAAACAAGGGGTATGCGAGGGATGCATTCAGGAGCCTCAGGAGGATCATGCCTAGTAGAGGGTGCCTTAGTAGTATTTTAGAGATTTTAGCATTTCGTATTGTGTCGGATTGTTCCGAATGTGGGATTGAGTTCTATTATTAATTCAGGATATGTATTTATTTGACATAGACTTCTAGACTAAATTATATTGTGACTATGCTACTACTCTGTTTTTATCTCTAATATCTTCTATCTTATCGTGCTTTCATCTTCCATAGATTATGTGATTGAGTTACGTATTTGGATGTCATATTATTCCTCCGTGCGGAGATGAAATGTTATATTTCATATCTATTATCCTATTTATGTGGTGTAGTTGGCCTATATAGCATTCTACCGCTGGCACTGCAGTGTAGGCTGGATGTACCCATGTGCTCGTGCCCTAAACCAGGTGCGGGTTGTGATAGGAAGAATCGAACTCTTAGCTATATGGCTAGAGTCATACTTAACCAGCATAATCTTCCTAAATATTTTTGGAAAGAAGCTGTAAGTACAGCCTGTCATGTGATGAATAGGGTGTTAATTCGACCAATCGAAAAAACCTCCTATAAATTATGGTTTAGAAAGATTCCAAATATTTTTTATTTTAAAGTTTTTTGTTGTCGCTGCTTTATCTTGAACACCAAGGATAACTTTGGTAAGTTCGACTCGAAGGTAGATGAAGGGATATTCCTCGGATATGTTGCCAAGAGTATGATATATAGGATTTTCAATAAAAGATCAATGATCCAACAGTTAGAAATATAGCAACAGTGACGAAGATGTACAAAACCAATCCAAGGCACCTGAAGATACTGCTACCAACGAGAACTATCTGGAAAGTCTGCCTAAGAAGATAAAATTTATGCTACACCATCCAGAGACACTTATTATTGGTGATATATCCAAGAGAGTAGGTATACGCTCTTTTACTAGAGACATAGCAACAAACGTAGCTTTTATTTCTCAAGTAGAACCTAAGTCAGTAGCAGATGCATTTTCTCATGAGTTTTGGATTGATGCCATGCAAGAGGAACTTAATCAATTTGAGAGAAACCATGTTTGGGAACTTATTCCTAAACCTATTGGTCAATCGATAATTGGTACCAAATGGGTGTTCTGAAATAAACTGAGTGAGAATAGACATGTTCTACGCAACAAAGCACGTCTAGTAGCACAAGGTTATAATCAAGAAGAAGAAATTGATTATGACGAGACATACGCTCCTGTTGCTAGACTAGAATCTATTCACATATTTTCACAACTTTGAACTTTTCAAATGGATGTGAAATGTGCATTTTTGAATGGGTTTTTAAAGGAAGAGGTTTTTGTGAAGCAACCCCCTGATTTTGAGGATTTTCAGAAACCTGATCACGTTTTTAAGCTAAGAAAGGCACTTTATGGACTCAAATAGGTACCGCGTGCTTGGTATGAACGCCCAGTGCTTTCCTACTTGAAAATGATTTTTAAAAGGAAGGGTTGATACAACTTTGTTTATCAAAACTTCAGTTGACAGTATTTTACTTGTGCAGATTTACGTTGATGACATAATTTTCTGTTCTACTAACGAAAATTTTTGTCAAGATTTTGCTAAGTTTATACAGAATGAGTTTGAGTTGAGTATGATGGGAGAGCTTAACTACTTCCTAGGAATCCAAATCAAACAACATTCGTAGGGAACTTTCATCAATCAAGCCTAGTACACGAAGGACTTACTAAAGAAGTATAAATTCGATAACATAAAGCATATCGGCACGCTAATGACTATATCAACACGACTTGACATTGATGAAAGTGGCAAACTAGTTGACCAACATAAGTATCGAGGTATGATTGATAGTTTACTTTATTTTACTGTTAGTCGCCCTGATATTATGTTTAGTGTTTGCATCTGTGCACGATATCTAGCTAACTCTAAGGAATCACACCTATGCACAGTTAAGCGTATCTTCCGATACCTTAAAGGAACTTCTACTGTCGGCTTATGGTATCCCAAAATCACATCGTTTGACCTAATCGGTTACTCAGATGCTGATTTTGCTGGATGCAAATTGATCGTAAAAGTACAGTGGTACGTGTCATTTTCTAGGTAAAACTTTAGTATCTTGGTTTAGCAAGAAACACAATTCTATAGTATTATCAACAACTAAGGCGGAGTATATCATCGCATGACGTTGTTGTGCTCAAATTTTATCAATGAAACAAATCCTAGAAGACTATAATCTGTACTACACTAAGATTGCCATATACTATGATAACACTAGCACTATTAATCTGACTAAGAACCCGGTATTTCACTCACGCACTAAGCACATAGAAATATGTCATCATTTTTTATGTGATCACCAACAACACGAGGATATTTGTCTAGAGTTTATTGACACAGATCATCAACTAGCATATATATTCACAAAACCATTAGCGGAAACTATCTGCATCGAGATTTAGACCTACTTGAATTTTCATAGTCGTAATGTGTTATGATTAGTAAAAATACTTAAAAACTTAAAGTTCAATAATTTTTTCACCGAAGTTATTTTAGGTACAAGCCGAAAGGGTCATTTTGTCAATAAGGCGTAAAAGCCTATACGACACGGTGTCAAGTGTCTTCGGACTATCGCTAGATGAGATCTTGCTCCTAGAGCTAACCCAAGGTAATGGATATTAATTAATAAAAGAATTACAAGTTTCTAGGTTATTATTATCATTTATTACTCAAATATAAACTAAAATCCAAGTAGCTGAATTTGGACCGAACTCGGATCGAGTTCTGACTAGGGACACTGCCTCATCTTCCACGTCTGAATATGAACCCGTCAATTTGATCAGTCCATCCCGTCTTGATGACGATGATGATTATGACCCGACAGTTTTTTTTTTTTCACTAGAGAGATCTAACCATTGGTTTGATCACTTTCGATATCGAAAAATTTGTCTAGGGAAAACGATAAACTTTACCATTTTTTCAGAATATTTGACTATTTTTTAAACCCTAGGCCTTCGTGAATTTTTAGAAGTTTCCAATCCGATTCACGATAATGCATTTTGTATGTCTTATTGCAACATGCAAAAATTAAAAGACTGTATCTGTATGCCCCCTAGTTTAAAATTTTAGGATTTGTTGATGACTAGGATTAATTTGTTTTTAATTAGGATTAAATGATTAGAGATCAGACTCCCACTTTCTTTTATGATCATTAAGTGTACTTTGTGTTCGACGTAACAAAAAGTTGAACGAACTTTTTGCTTTATTGAACGTATAAGGTATCTGTGTACAAAGAAGGAAGTCCTAGACATGATATTTTAAGTACAGGGAGAAGATGTTTCTGGGAAAGTGTGATAGTGGAGATCGAGCATTGCAGCGGCTCCTTAACTTCGTTGACGATCTGACGACGAATCAACCTTACTATGGCTCTCTGGCACCTTTGATGGGACTTTGGTGTCACCGATCAAGAGTCTGTCTTGATGAGAAGATCCCTTGAAGATGTGGTTGGTTGGTTCTTTGGTTGATAGGTGAATGAGGGTGGTCGACTCTTCGTCGATGGAGATCGCTGCTCCTTTGAAGATTATCGATTGTCAATGTTCCCTCTCTTTTTTCCCTCCCTTTCTTCTTTTTTGGTGGAAGAAGAACTCCTTCTATTTATAGACAAACGAGCACAATGCGATGTGCATTAAGGTTCTTGAGATATGAAAGAATCTGCCGACATTGCACGGTACGGGCTTCTGCGGCGCTGACACATGGAGGACATCGAGATTCCCTTCAAACGAGATCTCTGGTGGTTATAAACATAACCGAAGGAGGTGACACGTGGCACGTGCCGATTTGCTTGCTCGGATACAGCCGAGTAAATCTTGGGATTCTATCTTAGATTTGGAGTCAAATTGATCCTCGTCTAAGATTTAAATCAATTTGATATGATATCAATCATAATTTAATCCCAATCTTCTTTGCAAGAGGCGGTTTAAACAAACCAATTGGGGTGGACCCATTCTTCCTACGCCTCTGGTGAGGACTAAGTGCTGCTGCGCTTTTGGGGCGACGAGTAGACCGTGCTTCTAGAGACGATAGAACCTTTGTGCTTTCAGGCGACGAGTGGACTTGGCTTCGAATGACGATGAGACTTCTATGCATATAGAGCAACTTATGAAGCTGTGTTTCGGGCTACCAAAGTCACTGTGCTGTAGGCGACAAGTAGGATTGTGCTGCAGGTTGACGAGGTTACTGTGCTTTTGGAGCGACAGGTTGACTTGCATTGGTTGCGATGGGAGTTCCCAAGTCTCTTGTAGAGAAGTAACTTAAGCTTCTGATCCAGAGCCGATGACTACGCCGTTGGAATGGAGATGGTGTTAGCATATCACCATTCTGTACCTCATACGGACGCAGGTAAGTAGCTGCGCCTCTGAACAGTGAAGGCGTTGGCTGCGAAGGGAAGGGTATGACACCCTTGTGCGTCTGAGATTGGCGTAGGTAGATAGCTGCGCCTCTGGAGTGCAAACACTGGCTTCTGGAATAAAAGAAGGGGAGGGAGGCCTACCACCATCTTGTTTCTGAGGTTGGCGCAGGGAGGTAGCTGCACCTCTGGCTTGAAGGCTCTGGCTTCTTTAAAGTAAAGAGTAAAAAATACCCGCTCTTTAAGAACTTTCCTCTTAATTGCTACCGTAATATGGAGAATTCCAAGGGACTGAGACCAACATTCAAAGTGCCGAGTCTTAGGTTTGTCCCATTAATATGGGAATTCTGACCGTCGGCTATGTGGTGTGCATTCTAGGCCACTCTCGGTCCTATAAAAGGGAAAGTTCTCCTCTGAAGAGTCACTGTCTTCTTCTCAGCATCCTTCACCACCATGCGAGATCCAACCTTAACTTCGATCGACGATCGGCCTTGTGTAAGTTGGTTGCTGGTTGAGGCTTCTCTCGTTTGTAGGAGCTGAAGAACAGATGGCAACTCTAGATGGGGGTGAATAGAGTTTATAGCGATAATAGCCAATTTAAAAATTAAACTCTTTCACAAGTAAAACTAATCAGAGTAAATGCGGAAATAAATAAGGAGCAAGAAAGCATACGCAAACACAGCCGATTTTTAACCTGGTTACCCTCGTGGAGGACTAGTCCAGGCCTGAAAACTCTAGCTCAGGATTAAATTCACTATTTGTGAAATAGTAGTTACACCCCGTGCCTTTTCTTCAGAAGAGCACGTCAACTTCTTACAAAGATCGCAGTGGCAATACTTGGAATTTTCCAAGCGACTTCTTGAACTCTTGCACAAACTCCTAACTGAAAAATACTGAGCACTTGAGGCTTAGGAAGCTTGTGGCTAGTAGATGAAGAAGGGTATGGCTTGTATTAAGCTTTAGAGAGAAGAGAAGAGAAGATTAGATGAATGAAAATGAGAGAATTCATGGCCTATTTATAGGATACCAGGTAGGCAGAATTCGGCCAGAATTCTGGTTGGAATTTTCAAAAATTTGGCCGTTGGACAACTTGCAACCAGCCAACCCTAAAAATTAGGGTACTGATTTTTAGGGGACAGAGTTCGGCCCGAACTCTGTGTGGAGGCAGAGTTCGGCCCGAACTCTGTCTCCAGAGCACAGAATGGGTCATTGGTCCAATGGGCTTATTTGGATGTATGTGGAGCTTTTGGATTTTGGGTAGGGTATATGTTAAGTCTAAGATGCTCAGCACAACTCAGCTTACATAAGTCTAGACTCAATAAAATTATAAAATACAGACTCAAAAATGACTTGCATTTGCAAAACTGAGCTGTCGTCTGACTTGAGCTTGATGTAGTCTTCATGTGTTGTATTGAATTATCACAAGTATTATTTAGTCAATTCTATCAATATTTGGTTGACTGTGACTTTGTGTCAACAATCTCCCCCATATTGATAATTGATAAAATAATAATTGTATATTCAATATTCATACCTGGACACATTTAAGGACAAAAAGCATAGCTCCCCCATAATCAGTGCCGAGCTTAAAAGATAGCTCCCCCGTAATCATTGCTTTGAATCCTGTTGGCCTGATAAGAACATTCTTCCAAAAGCACAGATACAGAGACAAAAAATAATATGGAATATACAAATATCTCCCCCTTTTGGCATTTAGCAATTAACGATAAACAATTAAGAACTGGCAAACACACGAAAAGATAAGAAACTGCATATAAACTGATATAACGACTAAATGTCTCAAGCATCACAACTCATAATAAGTCTAATACAATCAAAAGTGCATAAAAGTAACTAAAATCCAAAGTGCAGAAAGAAACATAAGCTATGATCCTCAGTAGCAGCAGAAAATAGCAGTCCATATCCATCATCGAGCTCGTGAAGGCCCAGCATCGTCTGATGGATCAGTGAGGGAACGACGAGGGTCCACGAAGGCTGCATCTGGATCCAAGTAGCGAATGACCCAAGGGTCATCGATACGATAGCCCTCACGACCGGGGTCCCGCTCCATAGGGATAGGCATGGAAGGATGGCAAGACATGGAGTACCGAATATCGTGCAGCGAGTTGCTGATAGCACTCATCTGCAGGGTGGTCCGGTAATCTAGTTGAGTCCAACGATCATCCTCTAAGGTGAAGCGATCGCGGAGCATGGTCTGAAAAGACTCAAGAGTGGCAGGAGGAGGAGGAGGATCCTGTCCCAAAGGAGGGGCATCTGGCTCATCATCAGAATGATCAGACACGACTGGTGAGCCAACGGCTGCCTGAAGCCTCCGTGCCTTTGAAAGAAAGGCAGGGGCAGGTAAGAACGGACACTCATCAAGTGGTATGCGAAACGCACGAAATACCATAGGAAGATACAAAGCATAAACCAAGGATCTTGGTTTCTTCCTAGAATTAATCATCCAATCTATCATTGTACGTGGAAGATTAAATGGTACATAAATGTGAAGGTGATATAAGGCCGAGATTTCAAAGTAGGTAACTTCATCGGTAGAACCCGCTTTGGGTAGAATGGTGTTAAAGATAATCCGATGAAGTTTATAGAAATAGGGATTGAGATATTTGGCCAAAAGCTTACGAGGATGTGCGTTCGGGGTACACAAGTCGTCTTTGAAGCTTTCAAGTGAAGACCCATCGGGAAATTGAAATGATCGAGCTTCAACAAGCTTTTCCCATGAGTTTGGCTCTTGGAGTTCAAGGTATTCGGCCAAATCGAAATCGTCAAAAGAGATATCAATTCCCGCAACCCGTGAATAAATATGTGTATCATCATGGGTCAGGTTGCAGTAGAACATTTGAATAGCACTACGATAAATGACCGAGTTGGTGGTGACAAGTTCGTCAAGGCAAAGGTCATAAAAAAGTGCATCATATTGAGAGAAAATAGTAAAATTTATAGGGTGGCCCGCAAACACCGGACGTGTCCGAAAATTACTAAACCAATCATTAGATGCGTCGAGTGATACAAATATTCGGTCGTCAAATGTGTTTGGGTCATGTGGATGTGGAGGATTGAACAACGGATGGATAGGTGGTTGTTGTTCAACGGACGGTTCAACGCGAGGAGGAGCATTCGAAGAGGATGCTCCCTCTGTTCGAAGTCTCTTCCCGCGATTGAACAAACATGGTGCCATGAAACAATAAAGATAATGGAGGAATTTGCAATAAGAAAAGTGTTGAGATATACCTCAAAGAGATGATAAACAATGAAGGAGAATGGTGAAATAGGCCTTCTCCTTGAGTTTGGGGAAGAGATGAGCTCTAGAAAGGAAGAACTAGGGTTAGGGTTTTGAGAAAAAGTGTTTGGAGAAGTAGAAAAGGTAGCAATGGAAAAGAAGAGGGAGGAGAACTCGAATATATTTGAAGGGTTCCAATTGGTCGGAGCAAATAATGGCCATTGGATCTAAATAAGATCAGCGGCTGAGACTGTTCCCGGTTCTGGAACAGTCAGGCCGAATTCGGCCCGAACTCTGGTAAGGGCAGAGTTCGACCCGAATTCCGGATTCTGTTGACAGAACAGGAATCGGGCTGAGAAGGAGAAAGAAATAGTTAAGTGAGAGAGACCAAAGGAAAAATACATATATAAGAGAAAAATCTAAGTTGAAAAAGTCAAGAAAATTGATTTCGAAGCAAAGTGAGGTTTAAAACTCTACATTTCAGCATGTGATAAATTAAAATGAACCATATAATAAACAAGAAATTATGTCATAATTTAATATTTTGAAGCTGCTATGGGTTAGCTGCAGGGCCCGGATCCCAGCTAGCAGTAGTCCTGAGGACTAGTGTACCGTGTCGCTTAGGCTTTTACGCCTTGTTGTCAGAAGGAACCTTTCGGCTTGTACCCATAGCAATTTTATCATAAAAGAATCAAAATATACTCGATATTTATGCAGGTTTATTTTAATTAATAACAGCTTCGTCCAAAATTCCAAGTTCACGACAGAGAAAATTGAAGCGCTCTTCGGATAATAGTTTTGTGAAGAAATCTGCTAGCTGGTGATCAGTGTCAATAAATTCTAAGTTAATAGTGCCATTTTGCTGATGATCACGCAAAAAGTGGTGACGTATTTCAATGTGCTTCGTGCGTGAGTGACAAATGGGGTTCTTAGTGAGATTTATAGCACTAGTGTTGTCACAAAAGATTAGAATGTGCATAAAAGATAAATTGTAGTCTTCAAAGGTTTGCTTCATCCACAGAATTTGTGCACAACAACGCCCAGCTGCGATGTATTCAGCTTCTGTTGTGGATAGTGCGACAGAATTCTGCTTCTTGCTAAACCAAGAGACTAAAGCCTTTCCTAATAAATGACACGTACCGTTCATACTTTTACGGTCGACCTTGCATCCGACGAAATCAGCATCAGAGTAACCAATGTGGTCAAATGATGTTGACTTGGGATACCATAGGCCCACTGTAACCGTACCCTTAAGGTATCGAAAGATACGCTTAACAGCAGTCATGTGTGATTCCTTAGGATTTGCTTGATATCTAGCACACAGGCAAACACTAAACATAATATCAGGGCGACTAGCAGTTAAATAGAGTAGACTACCTATCATACCTCGATACTTACGTTGGTCTACGGGTTTGCCGCTTTTATCTGGTTCTAGTTTAGTTGTAGTAGCCATTGGAGTGCTGATTGGTTTGACGTTGTCAAGGTCGAATTTTTTTAGCATGTCCTTTGTATACTTCGACTGACAGATGAAAGTTCCATTTGACATTTGTTTGACTTGCAGTCCAAGAAAGTAGTTGAGCTCCCCCATATGCTCATCTCAAACTCGGTCTGCATACACTTGGTAAAATCTTGACAGAGGGTTTCATCAGTGGAACCAAATATAATATCATCTACGTATATTTGGACTAAGAGAATAGTGTCTTTAAAAGATTTTATGAAAAGTGTGGTGTCTATTTTCCCTTTAGAAAAATCTTTCTCAAGCAATAAATTGCTTAGCCGTTCATACCAAGCTCTAGGGGCTTGTTTGAGTCCATATAGCGCTTTCTTCAGCTTAAAAACATGGTCAGAAAATTTGTAATTTTCAAAGCCAGGAGGTTGTTTCACATAAACTTCCTCCTTAATAAATCCATTCAAGAAAGCACTTTTAACATCCATTTGAAATAATTTGAAATTTTAAAAATTTGCAAATGCACAAAGCATCCGAATGGATTCCAATCTAGCAACAGGAGCATACGTTTCATCGTAGTCGATACCTTCCTCTTGGTTGTATGCTTGGGCTACTAGACGAGCTTTGTTGTGTATGACTGAACCATCTTTATTTACTTTGTTTCTAAAAACCCATTTAGTACCAATGATTGAGTGATTGGCCGGTCTAGGAACGAGTTCCCATATTTGGCTCCTTTCGAATTGGTTGAGTTCCTCTTGCATAGCAGAAATCCAAAATTCATCATTAAAAGCTTCTAAAATGTTTTTCGGCTCAATTTGTGAAATAAAGGCAGTGCTAGCAATAGATTCTCTTAATGATGATCTAGTAGTTACTCCACGTGAAACCTCACATATTATCAGGTTTTCTGGATGTGACGGCTTGAAAGAGAATTTCTTTGGCAAGCCCTCCAGTAAATTGGTTTCAGTTGTGGTATTCATTGGAGTAGAAGTTGATGGCTCAACATCATCATCAAGAGTAGCTGCTGCACTGTTATCTTCATCAAAAGTCATATTTGTAGACTCTTTCACAATTAATGAGCGTTTGTTAAAAACTCTATATCCCTTGCTCTTGGCAGCATAGCCAAGGAAAATACCATCGTCAGCTTTGGCATCAAATTTGCCTAAGTTGTCTTTGGTGTTAAGGATAAAACATCTACAACCAAAAACTCTAAAATAAGAAATATTTGGGGTTCTTCCAAACCAAAGCTCATAGGGTATTTTCTTCGTAATAGGACGAATAAGCACCCTATTTAAAATGTGGCATGCTGTACTGACAGCTTCAGCCCAAAAGTATTTCGGAAGTGAAAACTTGTTCAACATGACTCTAGCCATATCGCCAAGAGTTCTATTCTTCCGCTCCATAACACCATTTTGTTGAGGAGTTCTTGGACAAGAAAACTCATGATTAAAACCATTAGAATCACAAAACTTTTCAAAATCTGTATTTTTGAATTCGTCTCCATGATCACTTCGGATTCGAGTAATCATGTAGCCTTTTTCGTTTTGAACTTTCTTAACAAAAATCTTGAAATCGAAACAGCATCGCTTTTATTTGTAAGAAAGAAAACCCATGTAAATCTAGAAAAATTATCAACAATAACAAAGGCGTAGAGTTTTCCACCAAGACTGGCTACTCTACTAGGGCCAAATAAATCCATATGAAGGAGTTGCAAAGGTCTAGTAGTACTTACAGAGTTTATGGAATGAAATGAGGACTTAGTTGCCTTATTCAATTTACATTCGGCACAAACCGTGTCCTTTTTGAATGTGATGTCGGGCAGGCCTCTAACTAGCTTCTTAGTCGATAGCCTGGATATAGTATCCATGTTGGCATGACCAAGACGCTGGTGCCATAGTAATCTTTCATCCTTGTGAGCATATAGGCATCTACCTACATTGTTAGTATCTCTAGACAAATAAAAAATATAAATATTATCCTCTCTTACCCCTTCAAAAGCAATGTCTCCCGTTGACCTATCATAAATAAAACATTTATTTTGTCCAAAGTTAATGTCATATTCATGGTCAGCAAGATGACTAATGCTGAGCAGGTTATGCTTTAACTCGGTCACTAGGCAGACATCCTTTATTACGGGAGAGGGAGGATAACCAATAATACTATTACCTATAATATACCTTTTTAGGTTGTTACCGAAGGATACATATCCTTCTCTCTTCATTGATTGTGATGCGAAAAGATTTGCGTCTCCCGTCATATGCCGCGAGCATCTACTATCGAGAATCCACTTACTCTTAGTTGAGGAGGGAAGGTCCACCTACAACAAGAGTAGATGTGACCTTTGGTACCGAAGTCCTTGAGGGTCCTGAAAAGTTAGTTTTCGGAAACCATGCATATATCTTTCTATCTACTAATCTTCTAATTCTACATTGTGGTGAAATGTGTCCATGTAAACCACAATAAGTACATATAGCATTCCTATTTATGTTAGGAGCATGCATATGATGTCCATGAGTAGAGTGATGTGGAGTAGCATGATGATATGTAGATTTAGCATGGTGATGATATCTATATGGAATAGCATGGTAATAATGTCTATATGTAGAGTGATGGTGATTTTGTGCAGCATACTGATGGTTGTATCTATGTGTAGTATGATGATTCTGTGACATATGAGAATTATTCTACGTGCATGTGGTTTATGTACATTATGAAAGTGTGTGTATATGTAAGCATGATTATGAGCTGTAGGTGGATGACGTGGTTGACTAGTGTGAGTAGTGTCATGCTTTGTGTGTGTCTCATGTGATTGGGTTTGAGGTTGAGCAACCTGTTTTCCCAATTTAGTCTCTAATTTCTTGGAGACAGCCTGCAGTTCAATAACCTTAGCATTCAAACCATGTATCTTAGTAATAGAAATCTTGTGTCTGCTCTTTTCTTTTGCAAGCTCCGTGTTGAGTGCTGTCATTTCTTGTGTTTGTTGTTCAATGCGTGTTTCGGCATCATGTAAGCTTATTTTAAGCTTAGATACCTCATTTGTGACATCCGTGGGTGAAGTGTCTCTAATGTTATCAAGCAGTAAAGAAAGTCTTTGAATTTCGACTTCATGACTTTTGATCTTTTCCTTGGCATGTTTATATTTACCAATAACCTTTTTATGATCATCAAGTAAATCGGTAAACGCATCACCAAGTTCATCAAAAGTGAAGTCATCAAGAGTTTCATTTGATACCTTGTCGGACGTTGCCATTGGGCACACGTTTACAGCGTCTTGAGAAGAGTCCTTTTCTTCCTCGGAGTCACTAGCTTCGCTTTCATGCCAAATACTTGTGTTGGCATATTTCCTTGAGGAGGTCTTCTTATATGGTTTCTCATAACGGTTGCTCTTCTTTAAGAATGGACAGTCTTTTTGGACATGTTCCGTCTTCTTGCAACCGTAGCAGGTTGGCTCTTCTTCGTCATCTTCTTGTGGTTCTTTCTTTTTTCGGTTGAAGCGAAGGAATTTCTTGAAGTTGCGGACAAGGAGAGCTTGATCATCACCTTCTGAGTTGTCGTCATCCGTCTCTTCGGGGTCAGCTCTCCGTCGGTGAGCTTTGAGTGCTATCTCCTTTGCCTTAGGAGCAGGCTCTTCGAAGTCCTTGAGGTCAAGCTCATGAGTCATCAGCTTTCCCATTAAGGTCTCCATGGACATGGTTGTGAGATCATTTCCTTCTATGATGGCTGTCACCTTAGGGTTCCAAATCTTTGGTAGCCCCCTAAGTAGCTTGCGAATCTTCTCATGATTTGAATATTGTTTGCCGAGCGAAGATAGGGGATTGATGATGTCGAGGAATTTTGTAAACATTTGCGTGATCGTCTCATTTGGCTTCATCTTGAAAGCCTCATATTCTTGAGTGAGACGACTTATCTTTGATTCCTTGACTTGGGTGGTTCCTTCATGCGTCACTTCTAGAAGTCTCCATACTTCGTGAGAGGTGGTGCATGTTGAGACCCTGTTGAACTCATTCCTGTCTATAGCACAGAACAAAGCATTAATAGCTCTCGCGTCGAGACTTGCCTGTTTCTTTTCCTCGTCAGAATATTTGTCATGTGATTTCTCAACGAGATCACCATTGACAACTATCCTGGCAGGCTTTTTGTAACCATCGGTGACGATGGTCCACAGGTCGAAGTCTAGCGACTTGAGATAAAAACTCATCCTAGTTTTCCAATAGGTGTAGTTAGTTCCATCAAATAGGGGAGGCCTATGAGTGGACTGCCCATCACCGTGATTGGAAATCAAGGATTGTGTGGTTGCTATGGATCAACTCTAGGATGTTAGTCCTTGTTGAGAGAACAAAGTTCTGATACCAATTGAAGAACAGATAGCAACTCTAGAGGGGGGTGAATAGAGTTTATAGCGATAATAGCCAATTTAAAAATTAAACTCTTTCACAAGTAAAACTAATCAGATAAATGCGGAAATAAATAAGGAGTAAGAAAGCATACGCAAACACAGCCGATTTTTAACCTGGTTTTCCTCGTGGAGGACTAGTCCAGGCCTGAGAACTCTAGCTCAGGATTAAATACACTATTTGTGAAATAGTAGTTACACCCCGTGCCTTTTCTTCAGAAGAGCACGTCAACTTCTTACAAAGATCGCAGTGGCGATGCTTGGAATTTTCCAAGCGACTTCTTGAACTCTTGCACAAACTCCTAACTGAAAAATGCTGAGCACTTGAGGCTTAGGGAGCTTGTGGCTAGTAGATGAAGAAGGGTATGGCTTGTATTGAGCTTTAGAGAGAAGAAAAGAGATGATTGGATGAATGAAAATGAGAGAATTCATGGCCTATTTATAGGATACCAGGTAGGCAGAATTCGGCCAGAATTCTGGTTAGAATTTTCAAAAATTTGGCCATTGGACAACTTGCAACCAGCCAAACCTAAAAATTAGGGTGCTGATTTTTAGGGGACAGAGTTCGGCCCGAACTCTGTGTGGAGGCATAGTTCGGCCCGAACTCTGTCTCCAGAGCACAGAATGGGTCATTGGTCCAATGGGCTTATTTGGCTGTATGTGGAGCTTTTGGATTTTGGGTAGGGTATAGGTTAAGTCTCAGATGCTCAGCACAACTCAGCTTACATAAGTCTAGTCTCAATAAAATTATAAAATATAGACTCAAAAATAACTTACATTTGCAAAACTTAGCTGTCGTCTGACTTGAGCTGGATGTAGTCTTCATGTGTCGTATTAAATTATCACAAGTATTATTTAGTCAATTCTATCAATATTTGGTTGACTGTGACTTTGTGTCATCAGGAGCCACATTCTTATGGAGGAACTCTGTGTAAAAGGAGTCATTACTGCCCTTAAGAAGTATACAAATGTCCTTCTTAGGGAGTTCGACTCTGAGCGACGTCTTAGGGTTATGGGAGATCCAAGCCACATGCTCGAGATCAGTTTCTTACTTGATGAATAGCCGGTCGTGCTCTACTTGATCTTTGGGAGCAATGGGGCTTCGCCATGTTGTGGTTCTGGGTCTTCTACTACTTCAGTAGATATTGGAGCTCTAGCTTCTCTTGGTGACAAGAGGGTTGGCTCTGATGACGTTGTGAGTCAGTGGAGAAGAGACTTTGATGTAGACTGTACATCTCTCTTCTGCCCATGATGATCATACTGTGAAGGCCGCCCATCGAAGACAATCCTTCCCTTATGTTCATAGAAATTTCTATTATCACCTGTGTAACAAAGACCTTGTAATTGATCCTTATAAATGAGATTCAAGAAACTTCTTTCTTATATACTTGCGATAGGCCTGTATAATAGCCCCTTGTAGCTACGATCAATAAGAAGAGTGCTTTTTTCAGAACTTCATCTTGAGAATGTCTTCGTCTTTGGTTGGTCTGCGCATCTGACTGTCTGTACCTCTGTGATGTTAGGTCGATAGTGGAGATACTAACCTGCGCCATAGGTCATCTGGACCATGGTAGAAAGCGGGTGGGTGATGAGAGCACCCTCCTGCGCCTTGTATCAACTGTAATTTTTCATGCTTCTACAAGACCCCCTTCAAAGTGTCTCGAATTTGGGTCAAGCTCGGGGCACTTTGAAAATAAGCATGACCTGTGTCTCCTCTTTTTTTGTGTGTAGAGGACATACCCATCTCTTCATGCGGATAAGCTGACGGTGTGCTTAGGCTCTAAACATTAAATATGTTAAGCCGTCTCCTCCTTAAGCGTGATCATGACTCCTCGTATCACGCGAACGTTCATCATGACTATTTTTTTGAACCTACATCGTCCAAGGCGTTTTGTCTTCTCTTGCGAACGTGTCCTTTCTTATAAGTTGGCATTTTGGGGAGAGAAAGAACCTTCCTTCCTTCATATTTTCTTCAGCAGTCTACGCCAGAGTTTTTTCTTTCTTCAAAACCCTAGCTCTTCGCCATGGCTCCCAAAAGATCAAAAACCTTAAAAGCTCTTACGGCTGGCCCCAAAAAGATGAAGGAAAAGAGGGTTATTTCTGATATTGACGATCTCGATGATCCTTCGACTGTTGGCACAGTGACCCATCCTGATGTGCGCCCGCCCATAGCAGGTATCTACTTTGATCTCCATGCTTCTGCGGGCATCTGTGCTAATGCTTTATATGCTTACCCTTGTATATTTTTTTGTTATTCGGTTTCTGTGACCATCCCATTGAGCAAAATCCTCTATGACTATCCTCTCCGTTCATTGGGGATTGACCTCGAACAGGAGCTCCTCATTCCTTTTAAACAGTCGGTTACCGCGGACCAACCGAACGGGCGGCTGGAAGAAATACGGTCGTAGACTTCGGCTTATTTCTGTCGTTTGCTGGACCAAGGAAGGTTGACCCCCTCTCAGGATACTAGTGCAGGGCAATTAAAGCCCCAATTTCTTTTTGGTGACAGATTAGTCCCGGGAGAGTCGGACCTCTTCTCCCTAAGATCAGAGTGGTTTATCAAGAGTAACAACCTCCTCCTGTATATTCCTGAGACCGAGCGCCATTTGCCATTGTCGGTCTTCTTTTGTTTTGCTGAGGAACGACGATTGGATTTGGACTTAACCCCCAGTTAGGTGGGTTTGACCTCGGGCCGAATCCAGGCGGGCGAAGGTTTCACAGATCAGAGTATTCCTGTGTCCATCTCGGGTAGTTCATCATCCTCTCAACGATTGTTGCTCCCTGGGCATAGGTTTAACGATGTGCCTACTGAATTGTTACTGTCTTGTGCTTCTATTTTTGCCAACAGACTCCTGGTATCTGGCCGTAGTTATCGAAGGGTTCATTTTGCCCTGAAGGATGGATGCAGTTTGATCGAAAATGGAGCGACCTGACCCGATGGGTGCTGAGTACTTTTAAGGAGGATATTGCACACACTAACCTTCGTCGTGCCATCAGGGGCACTGAATATGGTATTCCTTCCAATCGGTCCTTGTTCCTGGTTTTACTGGAATTGTTTAATTGCGATACTGAGACCTTCTTTCTACCCTGCAGAAAGATGGGGCTGGCCCTTCACGAGATGTTTGCCGTTTCCAAGGTACCCTGGGGCAAGAACCCCTATGAAGAGTATTGTCCTACCCCAGAAGAGCTTAAGGGGCTAGAAGACCAGCACCTTGAGTTGGTAGAGGTGTACAAGGAGTTGCTCTATCATTACCAGGCTTGTGTGCGTCAGGATTCCACGCATGCCTCGTCCCATACAAATGCTTGGAGGCAGTATTTTTTTGGTACCAACCCATAAGCAGGTCTGGCTATCCAGCCCTCTATTCGTAGGGCGTACAGCCTTGCTGAGATAAAAGACATGGAGATAAAATCAAAGATGCAGCCGCCTTTTGTGGTTGATGAGGAAATCTTTGTTTCTGTGGCTTTTAGTTGCTTCCACCAAAATTTTGTTCCCGTTAGCCGAAAAACTGCGTTAACAGCCTTTCTGATGATGTGGTTACGGAAAGCCGTGGTCCTCGGAGGCCAAGGCTCCGTGGGGCGACTGGGCAAGGAACTCATCATGCCTGCTGTAAGGTTGGCCTTCGGCCATTCATTGGCGTTGCTTCCGGCTATGGTCTGTAACCTTCTCAGAGGTCTGAAGGGTTTCTCTGGAAGGATTATAAAACCTTCCAGTCGAGGCAACGGATTTCCTCGAGCAGAATTACCCTACTATTATCTGATGGCTTGGCTGGCTTTACATCATCCAGGGTTGATTGATTCTACTGTCCTAGATGGCGATGATGGTGAAGATGCACTCTTGCGCCACTATCATAAATCGAAGTGGTTTAATGTAGACATCCCGACATGTAGGCGAGGGCTAGGTCGCCCGGATAGATATAGCTTCAACCCGATCTCGTCTTCTTATGGGGGCCATAGAGTTGAAGCCAAACTTGACGATCGAGGTGGCATGGAAGGGGCTTGAATTCTGGTGCTTTTTGCTGGCTATTATCTATCCGCCCTTCGCACCTGGTTTATCGGAGCAAGAATAAGGTGTACTTGGAGCCATATCTGCCTAGCCGCTTCGTACGACAGTTTAGCTATGGCTAAACCATGATGGGCAACCCTAGCCCCTGTTTAGGGTATGAGGGGAGTTGGTTGGATGGTGCCCGTACTTGGAAGTATTATACCGCCGTTTCCACTGGGGCCATGTTCGCCTTTCCTGACGTGAATGAAGAACCCTGTATTTTATTCTCCGCCATAAAGTTTTATTGCCTGGTTGCTCGCTTCTCGCCAGGTTTTGACCAGAAACGGAGCTTCATCGTGGGTACCTAATTTGATCAACTCTGACCGAAGCTACAGGAAGTGGAAGAGGCTCGCCGTGAGTCTCCTATTGCTTTAGACAATTCTCAAGAGCGATGGGAGGATGAAACACCCTTGAGCCTCCTAATAAAACGTCCCCTTTTGTCATCTTCGACCGCTCCTGTCCATAAGAAGGTGAAGCGGTTGGCTCCGCAGAGGGGTCCACTACGGCGTGGCGCTCCTTCCGTTGCCTCAGCTTCTCAGGTCCTTTTCTGGCCTTGAGTCATTGTCTATGGTACATATGTATATATAAATCTTCTTACTTCCCTTTACTCTGGTGGCTCAGGTGCAAGGGGTACTTGAGCAACTAGGGGAATCTTCTGCCCAAGGAAAGGGTCATATCCCTGGGTCAGATGAGACCCCTTTTTTAACTTCCTATGACGATCTAGCCCCTGGGAGTACTCGTGCGACAATACCCGGGGTTGGCCTTTTTTTCCAGAAAGATCCGTACCAGTACCTGCGCCGGGAATAGCTCAAGTCCCTGAAGGCATCGGAGGTACTTCTGCTAATGTCTTTCGGGGCTCCCCTTCCTCCATGGGTGAGAAGGGGTCCATATTGGATGAGTTGCCCATAGCATTCATCCTTCCTCGACCTCGTATGGAAGTTGAAGAGGCCGTCGAGGGCTCAACGGCGGATACCATTGGTGAGTCTGCCCGTCGAGGTGATACGATCTTCGACAGGCCAGCTGTGGCAGCTCTGGTCGATCTCGCTACTCTTGACAGTAGCATCGCTGAGCTAACCGATGGGACCTCCGAGCACTCTGGGGAAAGGATTGAATCGGCTGAGGGGGGTGGCGCCTATTTTAGTGGCGGAGTTCCTTTCCGGGAATTTATTTGGGCTTACCGATGGAGTTTCTTCTGAGATTTCTGTTGAGGGGGTCATGCGAGAATCGATCATTGCGGCCTCTCCAGAGGGGCCAGTTATAGGGACTGATGAACCGGCGATCCCTGCGATTGGGCAGGCTCTGATCGGCATAGCTAAGGGGTCTGTTGAGGAGTCCACCAAATACCAGCCGCTGTCGGGTTCTGTTCTTCCTCGATCCCTCTCTTCGGTACTTATGACTGTGCCTCCTGCTTCGGCTGCACCTCCTGGCCCTGAGCGGTTTGTTCTCTCTGCTCTGGAGTCTTTTACTGCGGCTTCTCCGATGACCGCTATGAGTCAGACCGATAAAGAATATTATGCCAAACTCTTGCTGAGCACCCTTCGTGACGCTTTGAGTCATGGTATAGAGAGCGCTTTGTATGGTTAACCCCTGGTCGGGTGGTTGCAGAACCTAGTAGAAGGCCAATTGGCACTACTATACGTCCATCCCGAGTATGGTGCTCAGGTTGTGATTGCGAGAGGCTTACTGGATGATTTGGACGCCATTACTTTGGAACTTCAAGGCCCTGATGACAATCTATTGATTTTACCGTGACAGAACTAGAGAAGATAGCCTCTGAAGAATCTTGCCAAGAGCAGATGCGTAAGACTTTTTCTGATCGACTTGTGGAAGTCGAATCAGGGATTGCCGAGCTGGCTGACGTCGAAGGGGCTCGAGTCCACCATCGTGCAGCCACGGAGGAGTACTGCAGAGACCTCTGAGAACTGATTCAGAAGCTGACGGATGATCTGGTCCTTGCTGAGGATGGCCTGAAGGAATCAGATAACCAGGGGGAAGTCCTTCACCAACGTTCGGAGGCTCTGATTCAAGAGAAGGCATATATCAGCACTCGTCAGGCCGAATTGGCTCTTGCGCATCAGGCTTGGTCCCCTATCGGAGATGAGACTGCTAGATGTCAGGAGCCCGATAGGAGGGCCCGCACATGGATCACACAACGGAAGGCTCATCTGATGAACCGACTGGAAGACCTTTAGGACTAGTCTTTCCAGTTTTGATTTCCTGCTTCTTTTTTTCCTTCAACTTATGAGGGATTATATGCATATTTTCTAATAGAAAACAATGCCTTACTTGTATCTGGAGTTTCTGTTTTACTTTTCTGTTTTGTCGCTCTTCACGGTGTGGATCCTGTACAGGGGTAAGAATTCCATTAGGGGGGATAATTCCCCCTGGGGACAAGGTGGTTGCTCAGAGGTTATGTACACATGACAAAAAAGAGAGTTTTTGTAGAGACACTTTCCTTACTCAGAGGTAATATGGACATGGTAAGGATAGACTCTTCTGGGTTATAGAACGACTCAGAGGTAATATGGACGTGAAGGGTTCTATAGATGACGATTGTATGGAATCGTCAGGGAAAGGGGGACGTTGCTCAGAGGTTATATGGAAATCATCCTTCTTCCTAGCATAATAGTTCAGAGGTAATATGGACGTGACTTTTTTTTCTTAAGGAGTTATGACAACTTTTGGGTTATCATAGCGGGGTGACTACTCAGAGGTAATATGTACATGGTAGATTCGATGTAGAATAATACTTCATAGGTAATATGGACATAAAATGTTTTCTAAAGATTATGACAGCTTACATCTATTGTAGAGGTGGTGACTACTCCGAGGTAGAGAGTACATGGTAGACACATCTTAGGATAACATTTTAAAAGCGAGGTCATGAAATATTTTTCGAGAGATTCACGATGATTACTGGTTTATTGTGTCAGGAGCCTGGTCCGGATGGACTCTTACGACTCCGTCTTGAGGCGTAGAGAACGGGATGAGCCCTTGAGCGTTGTCCCGTATTGGCAGAAGGTTGACAACTTCCATCGTCGAGAGTAGGGATGATGCCAGCTTGTACCTCTGTGGCTGGAAAACTCTCGAACTGGAGAGTAACCATGTTGGCCATGACGGTCTTCTCTTCGTAATCCAACGATATGACGTTGGCTTTAATGAGGCGCTGAATTTGCCCCTTCAACACATAGCAGTCCTGTGTTGAGTAATGGACGTACTAGTGATAATGGCAGTACTAGGGATGGTCCACCTTTTCCACTTCATCAGGATACCTGGGTGGCAAGATGGACAGTTTGCCTCTCTTCGTAAGCATCTCGAAGAGCTCCAGCGTATCCTCATCATTGAAGGAGTAAGTCTACCTCGGCCTCTGCACTTTCGCAGACTTGGGGTTCATAGCTGCTGAACCTTTAGAGATGTTGACGGTCATGGCTTGCTTGCCTTTTCCGTCTTTGGGGTTGTTGCTATACGAGCGTCTCCCCTTGTCTTCGGACGCAGAAATGTGTAGCCCCGGGAGCTGTGCGTCCTAGGCTTTCCTTTGTGCGACATTCGCCTCTGTAATAAAAGGCGTCCACTCCGTGTAGGGAGCACTGTGCCATAATTTTATAGCGGAAAGCATGTTCTTGCGACAGAAGTCCATAAGCATGGGCTCGGGCATGCCGGGTGGTAATCTGAGAGCTGTCTGGCGGAAGCACTTGATGTATGCACAGACAGGCTCTTTCTCCCTCTGGACAATTCCTTGAGGGTCGACATGGTCATATCCATGCCTCCTTAGTAGAATCGGTCCACAAACCGAGTCTTCAGGTCTTCAAAGGACGAGATGCAGTCGTCCGGGAGACTGCAGAACCACTCATAGGCTACCCCCTGCAGGGCTCCTATGAATATGTTGGACATGAGGGCGTCATCCTTTGGAAGGTGCCCCGTTATTGAGGCAAAATACCTCACGTATTATCGGGGAGACCCCTTCCCTTCATTAGATGTAAGCGTCTGCAGATTATATTTGGGAGGATAGACAACGTTGTCCTACTCGGCAGGGTATGGCTGTCGGATCCCCATCTTTCTGAGCGTTGCTTGCTTCTTCTTGGCATCATGACAAGCATACAGCTCCTTGATGGCCTGCTACATCTTGGCCGGCATTGCGGAGCCTGTAGCCGATGGAGTAGACAAAGATGGTCCTGTCTGATTGGCAGTAGGCAACCTACTGGATCCATCATTGGTTGGCAGATCACGCGCAGTTGTAGAGGCATCGAGAGCCATGCTACTCTTGAGGTCGATTATGACCGAGGACAGGGTCTTTATGGTGTCCGTCAGCGTATCTAACTTCGTCTCAAGGGCTTCGATACATCTGAGAGCTTCGTTCTTGACTTCTTTATTGCCATCGGCCATGAACACAGACTGAGTGTGAGGGTGACTCGAGAGAGCCGTAGATCCTTCACTTTCTGGCTCCGATACGTGAAGCTCGCTGTCCTGAGGATATATTTCATGCCCCAGAACCAGAATACTGGAGAGCGGGGGACAGACACAGCCAGCTACGTATATTGAAGTGAATCCTACCTCGCAATACGGTCACGGCTGTCTAGATGCATGAGGTTTACTACAAGCCAACAGTCACTTATAGTCAAGATCAAGCCTAGTGTCTTAATCTCAAGCAAGCAAGTAATGTAACAAGATGGTAGATCATCAGACATACAAAGTAAGGCGTCCCAAACATTACATATTCAGATGATCATAAAGCTAGTCATGCAAAATGCGAAGACAAGCAAGAGTTTAAGTCATACATGATCAACCTTAGGATTTGTCAATCATGTTACAGCCCTTAGGCAGACAGAAATATAAATTTAACACGAGCTAACACTTGCTCGGTGGCTAAATGCCTAAAAAGAATAATTTATAATAGAGTGGGAGAGCAAAATAAAATTCACTCGTTGCCAGGGTTGCGTCTAGTATGCACCATCTGGCTGGAAGGCTGGAAGATTCTCGGGTGCTACTCCAGTATTTGGCCATATAAAACCAGCTGGGTCAGACCCCAAAAGAGCAAATGCCACAAAGGAGGCTTCACTTAAGAACTAAAACTAGCACATTAGCACATGTGAACATAAATGATAATAAAAGACATGAGTTAGGGAAAACAAGGTGATAAACGATAAGACAACTAAGGGACTATTCTGGTAGCCATGTTACAACCCGTAAACCAAACAAAGACCGGGGTTGTAACCCTTCACCTGAACAAAACTTAGTCTCTAACCAATTATCGATAAGGTAAAGCATAATAGTAAATGCACTGAAGTAACCATGTACTGGCACTGTCTGGACAATACTAGACTGGACTCCATCCATCAATTACGGCCAAGCAATGAGTACAACTTGATACTTTAACTAACTAGGGTTATCACAAGCCTAATTACTAACAAGATGAAATGAGATGTTCCAACAGCCACAAGCCCTGCATACTTAATCCAGGTTATCTGGTCCCAAGTTGAGAGAGTTGGATTATGTGACTTGGGGGTGCAACACATGACAGTGTGCTGGAAATGTGCCCTACTCGACGGCAGGCTACAAGTCCAATTAGAGCGCCCAGATAACGAGACTGCCTGTAGCTGGGAAATCTCTTCATAAACTACATGATCAATCTAGTCTTTGTCCTAGTCAGATTCAATATGAATCCCTGACCGTGGTAACCAGGAATTCATGTCCTAGACATGATGCCAGACCGGACATGTAGCTTATATAAGCACAAACACCCACGGTGTCAAGACAAAAGTTACTTAGCAAGTTAAGATAGCTGTCACAACAACATATCAATATTATCATGTTGGGTTTACTTATCAAGAGTGCGCCACGACGGGCCACTATCATGTCATGTTACTTGTCACTGTTAAGAGTGCACCTTAACAAGCCACTATCGTGTTCTATCCTTACATTATCATGAATGAAAGAAACTTGCATAAAATATCTAGTATCATATTCTTGAAGCTAAGGAAAAGATCTACAACTTTTATGTTGGGAGCTGGGAGAAATTTTGGCCACAATTCAGCCAAATAGGACTTAAAACAGCCAAAATAGGCCCTATGCGGCATTCTGTGACACTATGCAGCCTTCTGCGGCACTATACGGCACTATGCAAGCCATATGGCTGTGGCACTATTTATTCCATACGGTTGCAGTACTATTCATTTCATGCGGCCGCGGTACTATTCATTCCTGCGGCTGCGGCACTATTCATTCCATGTGGCTGCGGTACTATTCCTGCGGCTGCAGTACTATTTATTCTATACGGCTGCGATACTATTCATTCCTGCGGCTGTGGCACTATTTATTCCATACGACTGCAGCATTATTCATGCGGCTACAGTACTATTCATGCGGTTGTGGTACTATTCATTCCATGCAGCTGCGGCAGTATTCATTCCTGCGGCTGTGGTACTATTCATTCCATACGGTTATGGCACTATTCATTCCTGCGGCTGTGGCACTATTCATTCCACGCGATTGTGGCACTATTTATACGGCTGTGGCACTATTCATTCCTGCGGCTGCAATACTATTCATTCCATACGGCTGCGGCACTATTCATTCCTGCGGCTGCGACATTATTCATTCCATGCGGCTGTGACACTATTCATGCGGCTGCAGCACTATTCATTCCTGCGGTTGTGGCACTATTCATTTTATGCGGCTATGGTACTATTCATACGACTACGGCACTATTCATTCCATGCGGCTACGGCACTATTCGTCGGCCCTGCCAAATTCAGCACAGATAAAGTAGAAAATGCTCAAATCTTATTTTGGCCATAACTTTCTCAAAACAAGTCAAAATCTAACTTTTCAAAGGTCTATTTTGGGTAAAATTGAATTCTCTACAACATAGAACATTTAGAACTTGAAAATAATAAAGTTTGGTTGATCAAAACCTAAGAAAACTGAAAATGCCACCAACTTAGATCTACAAGAAATAAACCATGGAAATTAAAAATGTCAAGTACTAAAGTGTCTTAGAATCTCGTAAGGAAGACAATAGAACAACAGAAAATGGAGTTCCTCCATGAATCAAGTTGCACTTGCCTAGGACTTGGTAGGTGGGAGGAGTAAATGAAGAAGATGAAGAAGTAAATGAAGAAGTGAATGAGGAGAGAGAGAAAAGCAGTTGGGTTATATATCAACCCTCTCCATCTCAAACCAAGCCAAGCCAAGTCAAACCAAGTCAAATTAAACCGAACCGATCAAATAAACCAAGTCATGATTAAACCATGACTAGGCTAAGCAAAACAAGTCTAACTACAGTCCACCTGATAAATGCCAGAAATCTCGTATACTCAAACAAAAATACGTACAACAGGAAATGGGAGTGACAATATACCATAAGATTGTGATATTCTTCAGACTCAGTAAGGTTGCTACCCCCGGTCTGGTGACTGGCTGCGCCAATGGAGACATTCGTGTCGTATTATGCCTCGTTAGATTGAAACACAGGATTGTTGTGCATGGTAGGAGGCTGGCTACCCCCAGTTTTTGATAAGGTGCCCAATACAGATTTGGAATGAGTGCCTTGGAACACACTTGCATCGGGTACCTTAGCTTTACTGTTCTCTGGCCTCCTCTCCGGTTTAGCAACCGATATGGAAGGATTCTGGAAGGGCTTCTTGAAAGCTCTGGAACCCTGTGCCTCATAGCATGTGGCAATACGGGGCTTATATTCTCTATGGCTCACTGACCCCCTGTTAAGCCTCTGGCATGGAGTCGATGTGGAGTAGAGTCTCTGGAAGACGGAGTGCCTGCTTGACAATGGCGCAGCCGTCTGCTAACAACTGCAGTTGATGGTAATCTGGGTACAAGAGTGCCTTGATTTAGGCACATCTTATGCCATAGATTCTTCTTCCGCTTGGGAGAGGGTTGGCTCTTCTGTCCTAGCACTCCCATTGTACATGCAAGGAAGCTGCATGTAAGTACAGTCAGAGCGGGTCTGGTGAGGAAGTCTCCTGTCGCTCCTGCAAAAATGCCGCTCGTGTGGCTCCCTCTCTGTGGGACGTACCCTCTGGCTTGGCTTAAGTGCATGAGTACGCAGTGGGAGGAAGATTCAACTGGTTGAGGCATCGGAGTGCGGGAGCCAGTCTCGTATAGCTTTTCGTCGGCTGCGTGTGTTACTGTCAACATGGGCCTCTGGTCTGCCGCTGGAGTCGCATGCTTTTTGTACGAAGCACGAGCCACCTGGGATCTCTTCTTACTACCCCCATTGGGTGAGTAGTATTCAGAGCTCGCCGAAGGTTTACCTGAAGGGAAAGCGATTCTATCGAAGACAGACCTCCTTGCCGGCAATACTCCCGTCGTGAAAGGTTGGACCGGAGTGTGCTTCCTTTGGCATCGTTCCTTCATCATATCAACCATGGAACCACCATCTTCTTTGCCATGTTCTCCCGGGACGGGAATCGGGCGAGGGGATAAGGCTGTAGCAGTCGGGATCTTCTCTGTGGCTTTGACGTTGAGGGGGTCCTGAGACACAATTCCTGCCATCGTGCTGCTGGCTGTAGTCGCTTTAGGCCGCCAGAAACGTCAAGCCTTTTTCGGTTGTACGAACCGCTTCGAAGTCTTTGACTTTTTATCAGAGAGAAGATCTTCAAAAGCCTGCTGGTCGAAGCGTACGACCATCATGTCTTAAGAAGCTGCCAGCAAGTTGTCATCAGATTACGTCATCGCCTTCTCATTGAAGGAGAAGGTAGTCCCCAGCAGAGTCGCTATTTTGTTCGATGTAACAAAAGGTTGAATGAACATTTTGCTTTATTGAACGTATACGGTATCTGTGTACAAAGAAGGAAGTCCTAAATAGGATATTCTAAGTACAATAAGAAGAGGTTTCTGGAAAAGTGTGACGGTGGAGATCGAGCACTACAGGAACTCCTTTACTCCGTTGATGATCTGACGACGAACAACCTTTCTATGACTCTCTGGCGCCTTTGATGGAACTTTAGGGTCACCGATCAAGAGGCTGTCTGGATGAGAAGATCCTTTGAAGATATTCGGTTGGTTGGTACTTTGGTTGATAGGTGGATGATGGTGGTCGACTCTTCGAGGATGGAGATCGCTATTCCTTTGAAGATTTCCGATTGTCAATGTTCCCTCTTTCTTTTTTCTTCATTTTCTCCTCTTTTGGTGGAAGAAGAACTCCTTCTATTTATAGAGAACCTAGCACATATGCGATGTGCATTAGGGTTCCTGAGATATAAAAGAATCTGCCGTTATTACACGGTATGGGCTTCTGCGGCGCTTACACGTGGAGGACATCGAGATTTCCCTCAAACGAGATCTCTGGTGGTTATAAACATAATCGAAGGAGGTGACACTGTTTGACGTAACAAAAGGTTGAACGAACTTTTTTGCTTTATTGAACGTATAAGGTATCTGTGTACAAAGAAGGAAGTCCTAAACAGGATATTCTAAGTACAGGGAGAAGAGGTTTTTGGAAAAGTGTGACGATGGAGATCGAGCACTACAGTGGCTCCTTTACTCCGTTGACGATCTGACGACGAATCAACCTTGCTATGGCTCTCTGGCACCTTTGATGGGACTCTGGGGTCACCGATCAAAAGGCTATATGGATGAGACGTTCCCTTGAAGATGGTTGGTTGGTTGGCTCTTTGGTTGATAGGTGGATGAGGGTTACCGACTCTTCGTGGATGGGGATCGCTGCTCCTTTGAAGATTGTCGATTGTCAATGTTCCTTCTGTCTTTCGATGCTTTGGTAGAAGAAGAACTCCTTCTATTTATAGAGAATCGAGCACATATGCGATGTACATTAGGGTTCCTGAGATATGAAAGAATCTGCCGTCATTGCATGGTACAGGCTTTTGCGGTGCTGACACGTGGCGGACATCGAGATTCCCTACAAACGAGATCTCTGGTGGTTATAAACATAATCGAAGAAGGTGACACATGGCGCGTGCCGATTTGGTTGTTCGGATAAAGCCGAGTAAATCTTGGGATTTCATCCTAGATTTGGAGTCTAATTGATCCTCATCAAAGATTTAAATCAATTTGATATGGTATCAATCATGATTTAATCCCAATCTTCTCTGCAAGAGGCAGTTTAAATAAACCAATTGGGGTGGATCCATGCTTCCTGCGCCTCTGGTGAGGACTAAGTGCTGCTGCGCTTCTCGGCCACGAGTAGACCGTGCTTCTGGAGGCGATGAAACCTCTGTTCTTTTAGGCGACAGTGGACTTGGCTTCGAATGATGACAATACTTCTGTGCATATAGAGCAACTTACGAAGCTGTGTTTCGGGCTACCAGAGTCACTGTACTGTAGACGACAAGTAGGCTTGTACTTTAGGTCGGTGAGGTTACTGTGCTTTTGGAGCGACAGGTTGACTTGTATTGGTTGCGATGGGAGTTCCCAAGTATCTTATAGAGAAGTGACTTAAGCTTCTGATTCGGAGCAGATGACTGCGCCGTAGAAATGGAGATGGTGTGAGCATATCACCATCCTGTGTCTCATGCGGACGCAGGTAAGTAGCTGCACCTCTGAGCAGTGAAGGCGTTGGCTGCGAAGGGAAGGGTATGACAACCTTGCGCATCTGAGATTGGCGCAGGCAGATAGCTGCGCCTCTGGAGTGCAGAAAGAAGGGAAGGAGGGCCCTACCACCATTTTGTTCCTGAGGTTGGCGCAGGTAGGTGGTTGCGCCTCTGGCTCGAAGGCTCTGGCTACTTCAACGTGCTGGGTTGCTGATTTACTTATGAGAGGCTGTGCCCACAAGAATATCAGAACATGCTTCGGTGGAGGTCAATCCTCCAGCGTGTGTATCGAGAAGAAGGAAGGCTGCACTTCAATGAATACTACATCCCTTATAGATATTTTTAGGCTTCTGTCGAATCTGTACTAGATCCTTTTTTAGAAGAACAACATTAGTCCCTTAAGTATAGTTTTTATGTGTCTGTACTAGACTTTGGTAGACATGACAATGAAGGGAATTCTCTCCATATCTTTTGTTTTGTCTTTTTAGCACTGAGCCTGAGTCTTTTGCATCTTCTGCTCTTTGGCAAAGGGATGTCTTCAGCTGAGATTTTTCATGCTTCTATAAGACCGCCTTCAAAGTGTCCCAAACTTGAGTCAAACTTGGGATACTTTGAATAGAAGCATGAACAAGCGTCAGGACTGTACGAGCTGGGTGATGGCTGGTGTCATGCCTAGCTCTTAGCATTAGTTGTCCTGAGTCATCATTTCGGAGCATGGGCTCCTGATGGCTTCTTAATATTGGAGCCTCTTACGTCTTTGCAGGGATCGCGAATCTCTTTAGCAGAGGGGGTTCAGAGTCACGTTCTTTTGGTCACTCGTAGTACTGCCATCTGTCATGGAGTGGAGCTTTAGCTTAACTTGTAAGGTTCCCTCTGACCGATGTCTGGCTCATGCTTGGACTACGCAAACAGCCTACAAAAAGGGCTATCCTCCTTCAAGAGAAGACTCAGCTGCTTCGACAATGGCCTTGCTTGCCCGATGTTCAACTCCTGACGACCATGGAGTTTGCTTGAGGCGGCCGTCGGTGGCAAATCTTTTTATCCAAAGAAGTTGTAGTAGAACTACCATTGGATCTCGAGACGACCCATACCCTGGATGTCGTGGGCGTCAATGGCATCTCAGACCTCTGCTTCCTGGGTTAGGATTGCTTGCCATTCTGACCGAGGAATAGTAAGGCCTGCTGCTGTGGTTGCTCTCGTCGGCCAGTTGGGGAGATATGAGAGTCCTGTGCTGGTCTTCATCCCCGGCTCGGGCAAGTAGCAGCTTCGGGCGGTGGCTTCCTTTTGACCAGAAAGTGATTGGCTCTGTCACTGCCTCGCCCATGCTATTGAGACTTGTACCATAATTTTAGTTTTTTTGTTGCTTCTGTGTATATAACTACGAAGAGTCTGTAATAGGTCTTTGTAGTCACATATTTTTATATGTAGAAGCTTTCTTGTTTCCTTTGCTTTTGTCTCCAGAATAAAGAGGGAATCTTTATAATGGATTTGCCTGACAGAGGTAATATGTGTAGGAACGAATTTGTAAACCACAATACTCTAGAGGGGGTGAATAGAGTAGGCAACGGAATATAGCTAATTTAAAAAGTTAGCAGCAAGATCACAAAGAAATATATGTATATCACAAGTAAATAGCTGTAAAAGCAGAGATTAGAAAGCAAACGCAAAGACAGCGATATATACTGGTTTCCCTCTTGTGAGGACTAGTCCAGTCGGAAGAACTCTAGCTTCCAGCTGAATCTACTATTGGAAAATACCGCAAGTTTTCATACGAAGTCCTTGCAACTTCTACAAACACGAGCTTTGATACGAAGTACTCGACCAACTTCAATTGTGAAGAGTCTTTCTTCAATCAAGCCTCTGATTACAATCGCTCTGAAGCTTCTAGACCGTACCGTACTGGCAAATCGACCAACGGATTGTAACTGGCTTAGGATTTGAAAATTAAAGCTTAGAACTCTTTAGAATAGAACAATAGGCTTTTAGAGAGAAGAAAATTGGTGAATGAGTGAATTGAAATGATCGAAATCCTTCTTTATTTATAGTTTTTTCAAAGGCAGAACTCTGGCAGAATTTGGGCAGAATTCGGAGAGAACTCTATGAAAAATTCTTGTTGGGATCCATAACTGCAGGGAGACCAAGTATTCAAATGTTCAGAAAACAAACGGTCACTAACTGAACTCTGGCCGAACTCGTGCCGAACTCAAGCCGAGTTCTGTCAGGGCTTAGTCAATGTTTTTAGAAATTGATTTTTGGTCCTTTTTAAAATTATTTTAAGCAGTTAGCAGCTTTTGTAAATAGGGGGCTATTTTTTAAAATATGGGATATTTTGAAAATATTTTTAGGATAGCCTATTTGCCAGTACGACTCAGTATACACTGTACTACTAGACTCAAATAAAGTTAAAATTACATTGCATAAAAAAATACAGACTCGAGTGACAAACACAGCTTCGGTCTTGAACAGATCGGATAGCTATTCTCTCGCAGTGTCCAAAACTTCTTTATGTAGCCCTTATATCGAGGCATAGTTTGATTAGTTATTAAAATTAGGTTTGACCATGACCAATTGACCAACAATACGGACGTGGTAGGCGTGATCTTGGCCGGGGTATAGAACAACAATCCAGTGGTAATATGGACGTGAACTGTTTTCTAAACCGCTGGGATAATCATAGAAATGATGCGAGAAGGACGACGACTCAGAGGTAATGTGGACATGGTAGTCGCGTCTTCTAGGCATAGAGGAGTAATCCAGAGGTAATGTGGACGTGAAGTACTTCATCTACTTGAAAGAATATATAGGAGGGAGAGCGAGAGATCCCCTTACAAGAACTCATGGGCACCCTTTTCAGGGAATGTGGGTACCTATGCTGGATCTGTCTTCAGACGTAATACTTCTTTAGGAACTTGCCATTGATGGACATCATTAGCAAGTCCCCATTAGGCTTAGCTAGCCGATAACCACCGTTGGAGTACACCGTTTCTATGACGAACGGTCCTTTCCACTTGGGCTCGAACTTTCCAGCCGTCTTGTGGGTTATCACCATCGGTCTTCGTACTGCCAAGACGAGGTTGCCCACCTGGTAGGATCTTTTGTGGACCTTTTTGTTAAATGCCCCAGAGATACAGCTTAGTAAAGCTCAATCCTTTGCTTCGCGAGCAAGCACTTTTTATCCAATGCATCTAGCTCTTGTAACCGTCTGCGCTGATTGTCTTCGACGGTTAACTGATTAGTGATTATGTTAACAGACAACATCTTCTTAAGGACTTGACCCATGCTGGTATCGGAGTCCCAAGTTGAGGAGTCAGAATAGTGTGAGTGCCTCATGACTTCTTCTTCTGAATCTTCTGAGGTGGTCGTAAGTGTAATATACCCCAGCCCTCGACGAGTACATTGGTAATAGTTTTTAGATTTTTTATTTTGGAATGTGAATTCGTATGGAAAGACGTCGGCCTTTACCATAATTGAGCCCCTTGTTGCTATTCAGGTCGTAGTCCATCTTCTGGATAAGGTTCTTGGCCTGCACCGTGTAACGGTAGAACTGTATTTTGCCGCTGTCGAGATCTGGGTCTTCAGGAGTTATTCGCTGCGGATGCTCCAATCGATCGAATATGATGGGTTTCTCTTCTTTTTTCCTGGCTGGAACTACGAAGTAGGCACCTCGGACAGGGACAACCCGGCTCACATGGTTGGCAGTTGTCACTTGCGTCTGTAGTCTACACAGAGAATTGTCTAGGAAATACTTGGTATTCCAGCACGCGCCAGAGTAGTTCGATGACAACTTTCTGTTGATGAAGTGGGATATCTTGTCCCGAAGGATTACGTCGTCGGAAGAGTGGGCCTCTGTATCGGCACAGACATAATTTTTTAGCTCTTCGTCTGTGAGGGCTAGGGCTGCCGTCGGAGGAGAAGGAGGATGCCTCTCTTTCAGCTTGACCATCAAGGGAATGGTGGTCAGATGCTCCTGCGCCTTCATGGTCGGCCTTGGGGACTTTCGGGGTAACTTCA
This sequence comes from Iris pallida, assembly GCA_029216955.1. Lineage (NCBI taxonomy): Eukaryota > Viridiplantae > Streptophyta > Magnoliopsida > Asparagales > Iridaceae > Iris > Iris pallida. Next base: position 6,304,170 of record JANAVB010008794.1, read on the forward strand.
TTCGTATAGGCTCTTGACTATCTCCCATCGTCACTGGAGGCGATGGTGGGGCTTTGCCTCGAAGCTTAACAACAAGAGGCACCGACACCTTGGGAGGACTCCCTTTCAGTTGAACCTTTAAAGGTTCTTTGGCCACTGCTGTGCTTTCTGAAGCTGTCTCTGCCTCGTCATCAGCATCATTACTGTCGTCATCCCAGGGGACTGACTTGTATAGATCAGCATCTGTACAGTAGGCTTCAAGTCCTCGGAACGGGTCGATATCAGATAACTCTGTTTTGATAGTCCCGTCGTTGGCCACATATTTCATACACTGATGTAGGGTGGAAGGGACATTCATGTACTCATGGATCCATGGTCGCCCCAGCAACATGTTGTAGTTTATGTCTGCATCAATGACATAGAAAGTCACTTTAGTATGAAGGTCGTCGATCTGACATTTCAGGCAAAGTTTGCCCAAGGGAATTCTCTTTCCCGCGTTGAAGCCACTGATTATTGTGTTCGAGGCTGTCAACCGATGCATCGGAACCCCTAAAGTTTGAAGCAGGCTTCTTGGGATAATGCTCAAAGACGAATTTGGGTCGATGTGGATGCGATCGACCTTAATGGCATCGACATACCCTGTATAGCAACGTTGGATCCCGACTATCTGAAAAAGGCATTCTGCCGGATCACGAAATGCAATACAACAAGGGGCGAACCTACGTAAGTATCGAGGTATGATTGGTAGTTTACTTTATTTAACTGCTAGTCGTCTTGATATAATATTTAGTGTTTGTTTGTGTTCACGTTTTCAAGATAACCCTAAGGAATCACACTTGTGCGCAGTTAAGCATATCTTCTGATACCTTAAAGGCACATCTTCTGTCGGCTTATGGTATCCCAAAACTACGTTCTTTGACCAAACCGGTTACTCGGATGCTGATTTTGCTGGATGCAAGGTAGGTAGAAAAAGTACTGGCGGTACGCGTCATTTCCAAGGTAAGGCTCTAGTCTCATGGTTTAGCAAGAAGAAAAATTTTGTCGCATTATCAACTACTGAGACTGAGTATATCGTCGTAGGACGATGTTGTGCATAAATTTTGCGGATGAAGCAAAACTTATGAGACTTTGGTTTACAGTATTCACAGATACCCATTTTATATGACAATACTAGTACTATTAATTTGACTAAGAATCCTATATGTCATTCTCGCACTAAGCATATTGAGATTCAACATCATTTTCTTAGAGACCATCAAACAAATGGAGATATAAACCATGAATATATTGACACAGAGAACCAATTGGCTAACATCTTTACAAAACTATTAGCGGAAGATCGTTTCAATTATTTACGTCGAGAATTAAGAATTTTAGATGTCAACAATATTAATTAATTTTATTTTATGAATCATTTTTAATATGTAAAAACTATTTTCGAGCAAGCCTACAATGGGTCTGTTTGTCACCACGACTAAGGTCGAAGCGAAATGGTACTTAAGCGTTCCCCTATGAACCTCTATTAGTTGTGACAGTACCCCTACACCTAATCTGAGACTGTCGCTATGTAACGAAAAGTAGTTCGTAAAATAATATTTCTTATATTAATTAAAATTTAAAATAACTAAACTTTGAATTAAATAATTAAAAATTATTGATGAATACAAAGTGGCATTTTATTTTATTTATGTACAAAAATACCTCAACAGAATCCCAGGCAAACTCGCACCGAATTCGACCCGAGTTTTGTTGGTGTCGGGTGTTTATAAGTCATATCTGAATGTGGCCCCTTCTATTCACCATCCTCCTCCTTCCAAATAGAGCAGCAGCCGCGGACGAGCTCCAAAATCCTAGATTTTTCAACTTTGATTTCTTCGAATCCTTTGAAGTTTTTTATCCAAATTTTGGATTCATGCGTGAAATCTCGTTCTCTTGCATATACTCAATTCTCAGAAGGTATAATTTCCTCATTCTCTTGATTTCAATTTCTTAAATTTCTATACTTTTCTATAAATTATGCCTAGAATCAACAACCCCTTCAAGAGAAAGAAGACGACGGCTAGCGAAGAAGCCTCATCTATGGATCCTATCCAAAGATCGCTCTTTTCGTCCGTCCAATTGAACGAGGGGGTGTTCAATGAGTTTTTCTTCGAAAATCTTGAATAAATTATGGTATACGGATTTCTCAGTTTGCAATATATGCCCTGGCGCATTGATCAAGTGGACAATCTTTTCGTCCCACAAGACCTACTTTGAAGCATTAGGATTGCACTATATCGTCACTCACTTATTTCCTATTACAACTAATGCTATTCGATTATTTTAATACAATTTTACCCTTGTCTGTTTCATTGATAATAGCCATGTTGCTGGAATTGATATTCAATTCAATGATGCCGACCTATCAAAAATCCTAAACATTCCAAATGAAGGTGCTCCGCTAGACGATATCACTGAATTTGAATTTTCTGGAGATACGACTTTAAACAGTTTTAAGAATGAACTTTGTTCTCATAATCAAGTTTGTTCTGAAAAGTTCAAAGTTGTATATTTGAATTTATTTTTCTGTAAATTATATCGCATGGTCTACTCCACTATCTCGCCCAAATCCATTTCCAAGGACGATGTGACCATCCTTGAAATGTCTGCTTTATATTATATTCGTAAAGGGATTCCTTTTTCTGTCCCCAAAACGATTATTCAGATGATGGGTTGTTGTCGCGAAAGGCACATGAACCTTGCTTACGCGATGGTTCTATCGATCATCTTTCAACACTTTAACATTGACTTATCCATTTGTGCTCGTGACTCTGAGCCCAAGTATCTTCAGGTCTCTCGTCATAGCACAACTGTTCCTCCCGCTCCTCCTTCTCTACCACCTCTACCTCCTCAAGATTACCCTATGACTTTTGAGGGTATCCGCGAGTATTTATTTGATATGCGACGTACTTAGCTGGACGAGCATAGCTCTTTGTGGGCATTTGTTGTTGACAGATTGAAGGAACACGAGTTCCGAGATGCTAGTCAATTTTAGGCCCTGGCAAACTCCTTTGCGGATCTGTGTTTTGCCTAGACTGGTCAGCATGGCAGTTTTATTCCACGAGATCCAACTGTTTCTGGCTACCGCTATAAGGATGAGGCGGTTCATCACTTTTTGAGCCCTGTAACACTTATGACTGGTACCATTATTCTGGTGCTACTCCACACCCTTCTCATGGAGCTGGCACTTCTGGAGCTGTCCTTCTGAACATGGTAGCGATGCTGATCGCGATGACGATGATGACTCTGTTTAGTTGCTGAGAATTTTGATCTAGACGTTATTGTACTTTGTCTAGATGGTATCTGATTAGACTCTACTTTTGTCTATGTATGCTTGGAAATGCTCTGACATTCCAAGATAGTACTTTATCTTTTATTTTTATTATTAGCACTACTAAGACTGTTTGCTGAGTTGATGTATTTCAAACTCCTATTAGTATGTATTTTCTATTTTAGTGTATTGTTCTCTTTTATTTTTAGTATGCACTTCTCATTCTAAGCGTAGCATTACTTATCTTAGTTTATGATTCCTTCATAAAACTCCCTGTGAAATATATGTTATGCTTTATATATTTTTTGTCGTTCTTCAACGTTTGTTTCTTAAGAATGAATTGCGCGAGAGCTTCTCTCTTTGCAATTATTTTTCTATGTGACAACGGGAGAGAAAATGGATCTAACATCTTTTGTAGTACACAAGAATTTTTTTAAGAGAAGACAATAACTACCATACAAGTTCCAAACAGTACCTTATAAATTTTGATTTTTTTCTTTCAAATCAAGATTGAGATGTTATATCGGTCAAGGTTTGTCAATTATCAAAATGAGGAAGATTGTTGGCCCATTGGTCATAGTCAAACATGATTTTAATAATTGATCTAACCCTGTCTCGATATAAGGGCTACTTGGACGACTGCTGAGAAATGCTAGTTCTATCGTTCAAGACATGAAGCTATTTTATCGTATGTGTCTGTACTTCTATTATCAATATAATTTTCATAATTTGTTGAGTCTAGGAATATAATGTACACCAAGTTATACTGGCAAATAGGCTACCCGAAAATGATTTCAAAATATCACTTTGTTTTGAAAATATGCCCATTTACAAAAAGCTCATAACTGCTCGACTTTTCAAAAAGCCCAAAACTCGATTTGCAAAACCCTAACCAAATCAACTCTAGACCAACAAAATTCGGCCCCAGTTCGGTTAGTGGAACGTTCGATTTTTGAACCTAGTCTTCCTGCAGTTATGGATGCAAAGGCTATTTGCCGAGATTCTCTCAAAGAATTCTGCCCGAATTCTGTCCGAATTCTTCACGAATTCTCCTTTTGGAAAACATATAAATAGATAAGAATTTCTACCATTTCAACACACCAATTCATTCTCTCTTCTTTTCTCTCTAAGCCTACTGTGGTATTCCAAAGTGCTCTAAGCTTTCACTTTCAAATCTCAAGCCAGTTACAATTCTCTAGTCGATTTGCCAGTGCGGTACAGTCTAGAAGTTCAGAGTGATTGTAATCAGAGGCTTGATTGCAGAAAGACACTTCATAATTGAAGTTGGTCGAGTAATTCGGATCAAATCTCGTATTGTAGAAGTTGCAAGAACTTCGCATGAAAACTTGGGGTGTTTTTCCATAGTGGATTTCAACTGGAAGCTAGAGTTCTTCTGACTGGACTAGTCCTCATAAGAGAAAAACTAGTATACATCCTCGTGTTTACATTTTCTCTCTGCTCTCTACTCTTACATTTACATCTGTGATATATTATGTGTTCTTGTTGCTAACGATTTTTAAATAGCTAATTTTTCGCTGCCTACTCTATTCACCCCCCTCTAGAGTATAGCACTTTACATCTCGTTCCTATACATATATCAAAGGAACATAGGGGACAAAAAATGACATGGAGCAAACAATGGTAGGGTTGTACATTTAAAAAGTTGAGGAATTATAAATACTTAGGGGCTATGAATTCAAATTCTTAAGACTTATAGGAGTATTCAATGGTGATTGAAGAATTTGATACTAATGTTTAAATCTAGAAGCTTTAAAATAATGTTGATTGATTTTGAGCAAGTTTTAAATATTTATCTTTGAGGTTACAGTTTTTCTAGGATTGATAAAAGTATTTAGATAATTGAACCATGATAAGCCGCTGACTTGTGGAATTTATATATATATATATATATATATATATATATATATATATATATATATATATATATATATATATATATATATATATATATATTGACAAAAGGACATTTTATTGAAACTGAAAAACACAGAACAACACAGAACGGCCGGCCTTCACTAAGGCCCACCCCAAAACGAAAAGGAAAGCAAAATACAAAATTCAAATCCCGCTCCCTGTCCCGAGGGGGGGGCACGTGGCAGCCCGCGTGGGGCCCGAGGGGCCAGCTGCACGCACGAGTCCCGGAGCGTTGGGCGCGCAACCCGAGCGGCAGGGACTGGGCCCGAGGGGGCTCGGGACCCGGAGGGTCGGACGCAAGCCAGGATCACGTCGCCGGGGAGAGGCGAGCACCGGGGAAGGGTCCGCATAGCCGGAGGAGGGACGGGACGGCCGCCGGGGGAAGGAGGAGTCTGCCGGCGGTGGAGGGAGAAAGAGTCCGGCGCCAGGCGAGGCCGCCGGAGAAGGGGCCGGGGGGGGCCGGGGGGGGCCGCGAGGCTGGAGCGAGATGGGCGGCCGCCGGAGAAGGGGCCGCGATGCCGGAGCGAGGACAGGGCCGGCGCCTGAGAGCTAGGAGGCGCGAGGATCGGGACGAGCAGAAGGGGGCTAGGCCCAAGCCAGCTAGAGAGCGGGGGCCGGCAGCACCGCCGCGGAGGGGCTGCAGGGGGACACTCCGGAGGGGCGGCGACACGACGAAGAGGACGCCCGAGGCTGCAAGAGGGGGCCGGCGCGGGCGGGAGGGCGACACGAACACCAGCGGGACGCACCGTGACGACTAGGAGGAAGGCGACGAGAGCGCACCCCGGCCGAGGAGGAGGGTGGGGCAGAAGCGGAGGCGGGGAGAGGAGCGGGAGGGTGGATGGCTGACGGGGCGGGGCGCTCCTCGGCCAGGGACCCAGAACCACTGCCGGGAGGAGGGGTCCTGCCAGTAGGCCCCGGCAGACGGAGAAGGAAGCGAAGCTGAGGCGGACGGCGAAGGAGGGGGTACGGCGGCCGAGAAGGGCAGGGACGGCGGGAATATATATATATATATATATATATATATATATATATATATATATATATATATATATATATATATATATATATATATATATATATATATATATATATACTAGGCATGCGCCCGCGGGAGCGGGCTGCGCGCCACCGGCGTCAGGGGGCCTTCCCCCTCTCCTCTCCTTTGCTGACGGCTATGCGCCCGCGTAAGCTGGCCGGGGTGCATGCGCCACCACCCCCACAGAGTTATCATGCTCCAGCACCTAGTGGTCTTGCGCGCGACCTTCTATATATATATATTTGTTTATATATATATATATATATATATATATATATATATATATATATATATATATTTTATATATATATATATATATATTTTTTTTATATTTTATATATATATATATATATATATATATATATATATATATATACTAGGCATGCGCCCGCGGGAGCGGGCTGCGCACCACCGGCGTCAGGGGGCCTTCCCCCTCTCATTTCCTTTGCTGACGGCTATGCGCCCGCGGAAGCTGGTCGGGGCGCATGCGCCACCACCCCACAGAGTTATCATGCTCCATCACCTGGTGGTCTTGTGCGCGACCTTCTCTGTCGGCCTGCGGGGCCCAACCCCGAGTAACCCGAGTGGCATAGCGCGCAGTCCAGTGATTCTCCCTCGGTTCGCTTCGCAGCATCCACTCCATCCAACAACCATCATCTCTCCCCGCCTGGACAGCATCCGTCACCCCCCTTCGGTCTCACATCGATGCCATCTTTCGTAGTGATATTGAGACCAGATCATGTAGCGCAGTTGCCCCCCGTCGCGAAGGATCTCGAACTTCCAGAGATCGAGTTCACTACCCCACCCGAAGGCCAAACCATCAGAGTGCCGTTCTCCCCTGACGAAATTTTCTCATTATCCTCATCCTTCTCGAAGACCTTTATGCTGAAGTTCCAGTCCGGATGCCCTAAACTACCCGTCGCTAAAGAAGCCATCGTAGGCTGGGGTCTCTCATCAGCATACAAGGTCGCACCATTAGACCCAAAACACCTCCTCCTCCACCTCTCCTCTGACCCCGACTGCCCCTTTGTTTGGGCTAAGGGCACCACCAACATCGGATCCCTCAGCGTGAAGATCGCTAAATGGTCTCCCAGTTTCAACCCCATTGTCAACTCAAAGATTATCTCGACGTAGATCACATTGCCGAACCTCCCCCGGGTCTGCTTCGCTCCAGCAGCTCTCAAGTGAATTGCCAGCTCCTTCGGGACTATAGTAGCCATCGCCGAAGAAACATGCAATCTCTCCAAAGGCAACTACACTAAAATTTGCGTAGAGATCGACCTATCCCTCGACCCCCCTCACTCACTCAGCTCGAGCTAGGGGGATGGACTCACCTCCATATGCTTGAGTACGACAACGGTATTAGATTCTGTAAGCACTGTCAGATCAGAGGCCACCTCTCGAAGAATTGTTTCAAAGCCCACCCGGAGCTCAGAAAGGAAGCACCATAAAAGACTCAACCCTCGAAGACAACCCAACTCCCCATCCCAGGCACTATCCTTCCCCTCCCTAACTCACACTCATACTTTGCTGAAAGCGATAGCTCGCCCAGCCCTCGCTCTCCCTCGACATCAGACATTTGTATGGTTCCGGATAAGCCAACAGGCATTACCCTCCTCAACAGATCCGAGATCCTAAGCTCCTCTTCTAAGGTCGAAGACCAGTTAAACCCCCTCTCCGACAAGCACCCGCCTGATAAAGGTGGAGAGAACGCCAACGGTCTGGCCATCTTTGACTCGGGCATATCAGGGGATAACAGGCTGGCGCTGACTATCCACCCTGCCCTCGTTGATTCAGCCACCTCCTCCCTCTCGGTCGAGGTCGTGCAGTCATTAGGCCTAGAGTACAAGGACAGGATCCGACAAGCTCAGGATGTCGGCTTCCTGAAACCCAACAACCCACTCAGCGCTCTGACCGAGATCGAGACAGAACTCATCAACCCTCCGGAGAACGCCACAGGAAACAGGGTGCCGTACCGCCGAGACTCGACGACAGTTACCCCTATAGTATCCCAAAGGGCCCCCACTATCCATCAAAACAAGAAGAAAAAGAATAAAGCTAAAGAGCCTTCATCCATGACCACAAGGTCAGCCTCAAAGCTTAACCACACCCCCAATCACAATCATGCTAATGCTTAACATTCTAACATGGAACGTTAGAGGCTGGCCAACAAACCAACCATGAGAAGATTAATCACCCTCATCAAAATCCACCAGATCGACATTATTGTTATCATCGAACCCAAACTCCCCCAGAGAAAAATCAAATCCATCCAACTTCAGCTAGGTTTCCCGAACGACATCGCTGGGTGTCACGACATCTGGTTCCTCTTATCCGACAAATGCCTCTTCGGTACAGTCCTCGACTCCGAACAGGCGCTCTCTTACTGGGTCGAACACCCCACCCTCTCCTCCAGATCCCTCATTTCTACTGTCTACGGCAGCTGCGACTATGCTGAGCACAAGCAGATATGGAACACCCTTATGGACACCCACAGCTCCCTCAACAACCTTCCGTGGCTGTGCCTTAGGGACTTTAACACAATCGCAAGCATCGAGGAAAAGTCGGGGGGTCTCCCCTCCACCAACCAGCCATGAACGACTTTAACTCCTTCATTTTTCAAGCTAACTTACACCCCCTACCCTACTCCGGTAACTCCTTCACTTGGTGCAACATACAAGAAAGAGCTCGTCGCCAATATTCTCGCCTGGATCGCACACTCGTTAACAACCGATGGTCCGATATGAAACTCATTTCCAACCTCTCGCACCTTAACTCTACAGAATTTGATCATGCTTCCCTCCTTATTGAGGTCAGCAACAACTCCAACCCTATTAAAAAACCCTTCAGATTCCTGGACTTCTGGAGACATCATCCTCAATTCCGAAACATCATGGCCTCCGCCTGGAATACGGCGAACAACCTAGACCCCCTCATCCAAGTGGCAGTAAAACTCAAGGCCACAAGGAGCGCCCTTACTTCCTGGAGCAAACTCGCTTTTGGCAACATCTTCCAAGCAATTAAGGCAACGGAGGATGACGTCACTCGTGCTGAGTTTAGGTTTGCTACGGATTGATCCTCAGAGAACCGTGCCACGCTTAACCTTAAAAAGGATATCCTTAAATCCTTCCAAAAAGTTGAGACAAAATATTGGAAGCAGAAAGCCAGGTTGACTTGGGACAACAAGGGCGACAAAAACTCCGCTTTCTTCCACGCCCGCGTTAGGGGATGTAGGTCCTAAAAAATCAAGTGGCACACATCAACAAAGTCAGAAAATCAAGAAATACAACTTTCAGATGACTTGCGCAGACAACAGATTGCGCACCATTCAGATTGCACAGGATCGATTGCGCACACTTCCAAGCGCGCAGGCTGACATGGCAAATCGTCATCATTACCTGACACAAATCAAATTTTCTGACAATTGACAGCACGGAGATCGAGGCGGCCATTCGTTTAATCGTGCAGCACGGCGCTCGAGGACAGCTGGCAGCGCAATCCATGTTGGCGCAATCTGTGTTGGCGTAATCCATTTCCTGCGCAATTCAAGTTAGCACAATCCAAAGTCTGCACAATTCAATGTGCATGTTCTATCAGTACAAATGATAAAGTACACGTGGCACTCATGCCATCAATTGCTCATTTCGTAGCAACTGCCTATGCATGATCATGCATATTTCAATCAAATGATGCCATGTGTCCAAGACAGTTAACCCATGATCCAGCAACTGCCTGCGCAGTCCATTTCTACGCAAACCAATTGCTGTGCAATCCATCATGCGCAGTCCAGAATAACTAAAAGTTAGTTATTTCTCAGAACTCTATAAATAGAGTTTCAAGTCTCCATTCAAGGGGGATCACGAATCAATAATCAGAGATCAGAGAGTTCAGGAGTTCTTGCCTAAGTGCTGCTGCATTCTTTCGAGGCTTTTGCCTTTAACTTCCGAGGCTTTTTGCCTTCAATTCCAGAGTTGTCTTCAACTTCAGAGGCTTCGTCTTCAGAGTTCACATCGTCCAAGGGATAAAGCAATCGTCATCTAGATTGGATTCCTAAAGTTGTACCATTCCCAGAATTCAAATTGTAATCTTTTACAAAGTTTGTATCAATAAAGTTTCATACTTTTGTTTTTGCAAACAAAACGGCGACTCTGCTGGGGACGACTTTCTCCTCCGATGAGGAAGTAACAACTCAATGTGACGTAGCGTCTATCGGAAAGACGCAGAAGACACTAGTTGTGAAGATCAACCAGACAGCCTACGAGTCTATGATCAACTCCAAAACCAATCTTTGCACTGCAACCACTGCTGCCATAAGCAAAGTGCGCCCAGTGTGGATCCCAAAGACTGTTGCGCATTCTGTTAATGCTGACATCAAGTCTTCTGCGCAATCTGCCAGCAAGTCTGCTGCGCAGTCCAAAGCTTCTGTCACCAAGCCCAGTGCACAATCTGTCTCTGCTACTACTGCATAGTCTGTTATGAACAGTACACAAAAGACTTTATATGCTGCCATGGCTAAGTATAAAACTCCTATGCCTCTGGCACAATTGGCTGCCAAACTTCCTGCACAAACTAATATTCCAGCAACCAGAGTGCAACCTAAGCATTCTGTGGCAAGAACTCCTGATGCGCAAACCACAGTCTCTGTAGCCAGAACCAGTGTACCATCAACTCATGCGCAAAGCATTCCTGCGCAATCCAAGAGTGACAGCCTTTTGGCTAAACTCTCTTCTTCTCACAACAAGGGAAAAGGCTCTGCTCCTTTTCCTAAACACACTGTTGCTCCTGTGCAATCTACTGGGGGTAGTCCTTTGGCTATTCCTCTTTCTCTTCAAAACAAAGGGAAAGGCCCGTTGGTCTTTTCTCAAACTTCCTTGTCTCATGACTTGGAAGACAACAGAGGGAAACACTCTTTAGCTAACCCTTCGTCACAAAATAAAGGAAAAGGCCCTTTGGTCTTTTCTCAATCTTCTTCAGTCTTTACCGAAGAAGATCCATCTGAACGTGCCTTGGCACCAATCAGTACTAGAACTCTTTCAAACAAGGATTCTTCTTTCCTTAATAATAAGAGAACTTGTACTGATCAAAGAGGTATTTTGCCTACTCCGGTAGCAGAATTCCAGGACCTTCCGACTCTCAAGATTTCCCGTTCCAGACAGGCAAAACTATTAGTGTCTCAGACAGAAACCCCTGGAGGTGAATTTGCTGATCTCAGAACTTATCTCAATAGACCCACTTCGGTAAAACGCAAACAGCCAATGCCGAAGATCTAACATCATCAGAAATAAATCTCCAAGGTCAAAAATCTCGACACTTATGCCAATGAAGTGAGCACTTCCCTGTATACTCAAGGGACTAAATATTTGAAGAATCGGAATCATGTTCCGAATGTCATCAAAGAACAGAACCCTCAGAGTTTTTCTCATCCTGTGGTTGTTTTCGATCTCCGAGAACATCTTAGACAAAAATGGGACAATGTCTCAACACCTCCATCTCAATCATCGGATCATCATTGTAACCATAAAGTCATCATCCAATGTTGTTATCAAACAACAAAAATATCTGTTTTCGATCGTCTGACTTTTGCTAAATCTGAACCTATGTCAGAGGAAGACGAAGTCTTGTATGCTTCTGTTAACATGACTTCCCGAGACACTGGTGGTAGAAGATGCTCTAAGCATGGTAAACTCCGTAAACCAAGTCAGCGGTATTTAGAATTACTCTAAGAATCTTCTGAAGGAGTATTTCGACATACTCGTTCTCGAAGCCGAGATACAATCGGTCAAAGGAATCTTCCTCAAACCCCTTCAGGTTATTCTTCTTCAGACTATGATGCATATAGCGAAAGCTCTGAACAGACAGTATCTTCCACTATACCAAGAGAAGTGACAGCTTATGTTGTCACTGATGATCCAGATGCCTCAACATCTACAAATCAAGAACAGCGAATCGCTGCACTTGAAGACAAGCTAAAAACCATGGCTGAAATGGTTGCTAGTATGCATTCTATCATTGTAGCACAGCATGTTACACCACCAACTGCACCTACTACGAGTCCAGAGATCATAGCATCTTCGGTACCTGTCAATACTGGACTGGGGGTAGTGTCTCCTCATATACCTCCTGTACAAGTACAAGTTCAAACTACACCTAGTCAGTCAGGAGCTGGGGGTAGTGCTTACAATGTTGTTCCTCCTCCTACCACTCTAACTCAACCTGCTCCCTCTTCGTCATCTGAAGACGCCAATGAAGCTGTCAAACTCTTGCGAACCCAGTTCGAAGCTTTCAAAAAGAAAGACAACTTGCAAAGATTGGGGATCAAGCAGCTCTATCCAGTTGAATGGAAGGAAGTTCCGTTCCCACCGAAGTACAAAATCCCAACAATCTCTTTGTTCGATGGCAGTACTTCCCCTAGTCAATTCATCAATCATTTTGAGGTAATGACCGTTCAACTCCAGCCGAATGACGCTCTTCTTACCAGAGTGTTCGCCGGTTGTTTAGCCGGCGTAGCATATGACTGGTATAGAAGTTTGCCCGATGGTTGTATCACTTCCTTTTCAGGTCTCAAACAAATTTTCCTGGAACGGTTCTATGAAGGATTTAATGACATGACTATGTCAGCTCTCAACAAAATCAAACAGAAACATAATGAAACTGCTGAGAGCTTTATCGAACGGTTCTGCCGTGAAGCTTTGAAAATGCCTCCCGGAACTCCAGCTGCTGTTACTATTGATACTTGTAAGGCAAATCTTTTGCCTATTATCAGTATGTGGACGGGATCTACCCAATTCCAAGATTGGCCTTCATTCATCGTCAACGCCAAAGCTGCTGAAGTGAGTGCCGAGAAATTCAAACAATTGGGGGTACAGATGTCTAACCTCGATCGAGATGAACATCAGACGTCAGGTGGTGGCAACCGTCAGAATAATCGTAAAGCAAAAGAGACTTTGAACATTAATTTGAACAAGAATAAAGAATCTTTGGCTGTCAATGTGGCTCCACCGACTTCCAATCCTACTCCTTCTGCACCCCCATCGAGGGAACCTCGTCCGAAAGTAGAATATTCCTTTGACGAGAATGACACTGCAAGCATCTTTGAATGTTTACTCAAAAGCAATAAAATTCAGCTCCCAGACCCAAAGAAACCTGATGAAGTTGGTAAGACAGATCATCCTAAATATTGTGTCTACCACAAGTTTATTGGACATCCTACTCGAGCATGCTACGTGCTCAAGGGCAAAATTCAAGAGCTTGTCAATGCTGGTGTCATCACTCTGCAGCAAGATGAGAAGACTGTTACTGCGAACATGGTTTCAGTCCAGTTTGGTGACATTCCTCCGCAGATAGTACAGCACGGTGTCATTCCAATTCCCAAAGTTACTCTTGAGATTGAGAATCTCCCACTTCCACCAAATGAAGGTCTTGTTCCCTTGTCTCTTGACAACGGCAAAATTATGTGGATTCATCCCGATCTTGCTCCAGAGTTCGAAGTGCCCTCTTCCAAGAAGAAATGTCGTTCTAAAGGCAAGACAAAGACTTGTAATATGGTGTCTTTTGACCCCATAGTTGATGAAGAGATTCTACTAGGTACCAGATCGGGGAAAGCCTATTTGAAAGATCATTTTGAAGGTCAAGAGGATCCTGCTTCTTCTTCTGAACCTGCCCCAGCACAACCTGCTTCCACTAAAGAGATCCCTTCTACATCTTCACCAGTTGTAGTACCTATTCCTCCCAAGCCAATGACGACTGACAAAGGCAAGCAACAAGTCCGCTTTGACAAACCTCAGAAGAAATCATCTCCTACAGGACTTGAAAAGCTGTATAACTTTGATATATTGGCTCAATTAGCCAATACACCGACTAGATTATCAATCTTCGAGCTTTTGCGCCTTTCTAAAGAGACTCGAGAAACTCTAAGTGAAGCCCTGATGCAGGCTGAAACTTGCCTAACTTTCCTCAAGAAACCGGTAGCAGAGCCAGTTTCTTGCCACCATTGTCACAGTGTCCTGGAGTTGATTCCAAACATCACTTTCACTCAGGATGATATGCTGCTGGAGAATAATAGACATGATCGTCCTCTTTATTATACAAGATATGTCGACTCGATGAAAGTCGATCGTATCCTGATAGATCCAGGGTCTGCACTCAGTATCATGCCAAAGACAATGCTTGACGCATTAAAGATACCAGTGCATAGTCTTTCAAGCACAATCACCACTATCTTGGGATTCAACCAAGGAAGGAGTGAACCGTTGGGTAAGATTCGCCTGAAACTCCAAATAGGCAATCTTCGCACAAAGGTGACCTTCTATATTATCGACAATCATGGCTGTTCTTACAATGCTCTCTTGGTAAGACCTTTCCTCCATGAACATAACATTGTTCCATCAACTCTGCATCAATGCTTCAAATATGTTGATGACAAAGGACAAGTCCACAAAGAAGTTGCAGACCTTTATCCTTTCAAGGGTGTCGAAGCATACTGCAATGACGCTCGTATGTACAAGGAAGAATTTATGAAGGTGGTATTGGCAATGGATACTGAAGAAGATCAAGAAACGGTGCCCAATGACACTCTCATTATACCTGTTAAAGGGCGTGTTTCTTACCCTCAGTCTTCTAAACCACTGGCTATTCACTTGCCAGTTCAGAGTCAATCTACTGATGACGATCAAGATAAAATAGAGCTCACCTCTTTTGAGCCACTTGTTATTGACTTACGTCGTAACAAGGACAAAAAGCAGCTCACTTCTTCTGAGCCACTTGTTGTTGATTTAACTCACAACAAGGAAAAAAGGGAGCTCACCTCCTCTGAGCCACTTGTTATTGACCTTCGTCGTAACAAGCCTCCTCCACGTTCTTCTTCTCCCCCTCTTGTAATCAATCTGACCAAGCCTGCTAAGGCTAAAGGTCCTGCTGTAAATACAGATGTACATATCAATGAAAAGCATCTACTTTCCAGTATACTGATGTTATTTATCATACTAAATACTATTTGGATATGTTAGATAGCTTCAAATCATTTACAATGGGAGTAGTGCAATCTCTTCAAACAGAAGTTTCATATGAACACCCAAAAGACTCATATCGTATTGTTCCTGCTCGCAAGAAAGGTGAACTTCCAATACTTTTTAGTAAAAGACCGGAACAAAAATTTAGCTACGCGGATGATAGCAAAGTTAACGACACGGGACATCTTCAATTCCGTCGTTACAGTCAACAATCAAAAGACATCGTCCGAAAGATGGGTTACGACTTCAAAAGCGACCTCAATTACGGTAAAGAAAGAAAGACTCCTCTTCGTACCGCTGTTCCACAAGAAAAGTCAGAAATGTATTACAGCAGGACCAAAAGAGGTCTCGGATACGCTTCTCCTCCAATGTTATCCCCAGCGGTTTCTGATTCTGATAACGAAGAATGTTCTAACTCTTCTGATTCCAGGTCATAGGATTCTGATACTAGCATTGGTGAAGTCCATCGTGTAATCGTATCTTCTAATATGGTATCCGCTGAACTTCCGGAATGATATGATGAGGATATTGAAGAAAGTTCTGAAACAGATCCTTGGGCTCAACAGATGGATAATCAGTGGGTACTCCGAGCTGAACAAAGAGAGCCTCCTACTGAAGATCAACTAATTCAAGTTGATGTAGGAGAAAGCGAGTCACCTCGTCCAATCTTTATTAGCAAGAATACATTGACGTCTTTGCCTGGAGCTACGAAGATATGCCAGGTTTAGATCCCAAAATTGCTACGTATAAACTGAATATTCTGCCTAATGCTAAACCAGTCAAACAGCAGCAAAGGCAATTCAAGCCTGAAATGATGGACGCAATTAATGATGAAGTCAAGAAGCTTATAGCTTGCAGCTTTATTCGAGAAGAACAACATCCTGATTGGGTAGCCAACGTTGTTCCAGTCCTGAAGAAAACTGGCAAAGTTCGAGTCTGTATCGACTTTCGGGATCTTAATGAAGCATGTCTGAAAGATGAATTTCCTCTCCCTATCACGGACGTTATGATTGACAATACCTGTGGGTTCGAGCGAATATCTTTTATGGATGGATTCTCTGGATATAATCAGATCAAGATGAATCCCGAAGATAAAAAACACACATCTTTCCGTACTCCTCGGAGAGTCTATTGCTGCACAGTGATGCCATTTGGTCTCAAGAACGCTGGCGCAACTTACCAACGAGCCATGAGTACCATTTTTCGAGAACATCTTCGCAAAACAGTTGAATGTTATGTTGATGATATCGCTGTTAAAAGTCGTCTGAAAGAAGATCATATCCAAGATTTGAGAACAATCTTCAATCTCATGCGTCAACATCAGCTCAAGATGAATCCCACCAAGTCATTCTTGGGTGTCTCTAGTGGTAAGTTTCTCGGCTTCGTTATTACCTCTAAGGGCATACACGTGGATCCCGAGAAGATCAAAGCCATTCAAGAGATGCGTCCTCCACGCAACCTAAAAGAGCTACGAGGATTTCAAGGTCGACTTGCGTACATCAGGAGATTTATTTCGAACTTGTCTGGACGCTGCAGACCGTTCACTCAGCTAATAAAGAAGGGTGTATCTTTTATTTGGACTGAAGAATGTCAATAAGCATTTGACGACATCAAACGATATCTCATGAACCCACCAGTCTTGGTGCCACAAATCTCAGGCATTCCATTCTTAATGTATGTCCGTGCTATGGATCATTCATTGGGTGCTTTACCTCGCCCAAAAGAACAAAGAAGGTCATGGACAAGCCATCTACTATCTCAGTCATACTATGATTGGTGCTGAACACCGTTATAGTCCGATTGAAAAAGAATATTTAGCCCTTATGTTCGCCGTTCAAAAGACAAGACATTACATCATTGGTCAAACCATTCATGTTATATCCCGAGTCAATCCTCTTCGGGTACTGATGAAGAAGCCTAGCACACTCAACTCTCGGCTTGCTACATGGGCTATCCTTCTAGCTCAATATGACATGGTGTATGTTCCTCAAAAATCTGTCAAAGGTCAAGCACTGGCAGATTTTTTGGCGGCTCATCCCGTACCAGAAACATCCAAGCTTTATGATGAAATTCCAGACGAGACGTTGGAAGTCAACTTGATCTCTGAAGAATTTCCAACTTGGCGTCTATTCTTTGACGAAGCATCCAGAATTGGACCCAATGGTGCTATTGTAGCAGGAGTTGGAGTTGTTCTCGTTTTCCCAGAAGGATCAACTATCCAAAGAGCTTATTCTTTAGATGAATCCTGTTCCAATAACGTGGCAGAATACAATGCTCTACTCATTGGCCTTCAGCTAGCTAAACAACTAGATGTGGAATATCTCAAAGTTTATGGCGATTCTAAACTGGTTGTCAATCAGGTTAGAGGAACTTATGAAGTCGTCATCAAGATCTGATACCTTACTTTGAAGCAGCAATCAACATGGCTACATCATTCGAAGCTTTCTTTATTGAATATGTACGCCGAGCTTGTAATACTGAAGCAGATGTCTTAGCCAATCTTACAGCAGTCTTAGCCGTTCCTGTCAGAAGACAACAAGTGGTGGTTATCTCTAATCGAGAATTGTTTTGTGTTGAAAACAATCGCAACATCGAGTTCAATAATTTTGCTAAAATTAATGTTATTAATGAAGATTGGAGAACTCCTTTCATCGACTTTGTGGTTCATGACATACTCCCCGAAGATCCTAAGGAGGCTACAAGTATTCGACGACGATCTTTACGATTCTAATACAACCAAACCACTAAGACTCTCTATCGACGGACTTATGACGGTCTTCTTCTACGCTGTCTAGCTGGTGATAAAGCAAAACAAGTGTTACGTGAAGCTCACGACGGTGTTTGCGGAGCACATCAGTCCGGTCCTAAACTACAGGATCGTATCCGAAGAATGGGTTACTACTGGCCCTCTATGGTATCAGATGCCATCGAATATGCAAGAAAATGTCGAGCCTGTCAAATCCATGCAAACTTTATTCATCAACCTTCGAAATTTCTACATCCGACAGTCGCTTCCTGGCCTTTCGAAGCTTGGGGCATGGATGTCATAGGTCCTATTAATCCCCCTTCTTCTAAAGGACATTGGTTTATTTTAGCAATAACAGACTACTTCTTTAAGTGGGCTGAAGCTATACCCTTGGTTGAAGTCAAGACCAGTAGTGTCATCAACTTCGTCAAACACTATGTTATTTATCGATTTGGTGTCCCTCGACGAATTATACATGACAACGGACCGCAATTTATCAGCCAAAAATTTACTAGATTCTGTGATGATCACCGGATTGACAATGTTGCTTCGACTGCCTACAATCCTGCCGCTAATGGTTTAGCCGAAGCTTTCAACAAAACTATTATCAAGCTTCTCAAAAAGTTTGTATCCACTAACAAACGGAATTGGAGTGAAAAGCTTGGCGAGTGTCTATGGGCCTACCGAACTACGGTCCGCAATCCTACAGGTTTTACACCTTTCTCTCTGGTATATGGCTGTGAAGCTGTTCTTCCTTTGGAACTTCATATTCCTTCTTTAAGGATTGCCATTGCTAACGAACTCACTACAGAGAACAATGATCTTCTTCGACTTCAAGAATTGGAGACACTTGATAAGAAGCGATTAATGGCTCAACAACATATTGAGTTATATCAAGCTCGCATTTCTAAGACTTTCAACCAAAAAGTTAAGGTCAGAGCCTTTCAGCAAGGAGAACTTGTTTTAACAGTCAGACGTCCTATGACTATGACTCATATGAGCAAAGGCAAGTTCGACGCAAAGTGGGAAGGTCCATACGTTGTGAGCAAAGTCTTCTCAAATGGAGCTTATCAGCTCTCAGAACTGGATGGACGAATTGCAATGATGCCTATCAATGGCAAATTCTTTAAAAAGTACTGTGTGTAAATGTAAATGCTTGTGAATCATCAGACAAGTTCATGTTCATAAATAAAATTTTATTTCATCATGAATGATAGTACATGATATTAAGGAAGATCACTATCATCCTTTTCTACATTTGGACGCGGACCACTACCGTCCTTTTCAAAGACACGGTCAGCAAAAGAACCGAAAACTTCTTTGCTGGAACCCACTAGGAACTTGCGAGCGGCCATCCTCATGGCTTCCTCTTCTTCGGTTCTTCCTAGTTCGAGCAGAAAGTCCAGGATGTCTCTCGGTGGTTTGGGTGCAGATGAACCTTCGCCTGCTTCTGCTTCCTTTGGCTGAATTGGATCGACAGGACGTTCTTTAACGTCTTCTTCAACCTTCGGAGCGAGCTCAGTCTTCTTGAGTCAGACGACATTTTTATGTTGAAAAGTGAAAGTGCTCATTCCTGTCAGATTTCTGTTCTATTTATATGCAGAGATTTCTCAAACAACGAAGCGACACATTCACCCGACGGTTCATCCGTTCATTTATTATCACCCAACGGTTCGCCCGTTCATTCATCATCACCTGACGGTTCATCCGTTCATTTAATTCCCTTGACGGTTCATCCGTTCATTTAATTCCCTTGACGGTTCGTCCATTCATCACATTCACCCAACGGTTTGCCCGTTCATTCATCATCACCTGACGGTTCATCCGTTCATTTAATTCCCTTGACGGTTCATCCGTTCATTTAATTTTACTTGACGGTCCGTCCGTTCATTACATTCATCCGATGGTTCACCTATTCACATTCATCTGACGGTTCGTCCGTTCATTATCATCCGACGGTTCACCCGTTCATTCATTCATCATCACTTGACGGTTTGTCCGTTCATTCCATCATTTGACGGTTTTCCCGTTCATCTCACATCCATATCAGCAACTTATCGTTTCGATTAAGTTGTCAATTGAGATAATAATATTCAGTATATTCTGCCACGTCCATATTACCTCTGAGCAGATATAATGAATATAATTATTTTCTACAAAATCATCAAGAAATATATCATGTCTTGTACCTCTGAATATATTTTCTATCTCTATTATTTATATCTGAACAAGATATGCAACAAATAATGGAGCCACAGCAAAAAAAATGTCTTTTATTAATTGAAATATAAGACATTACAAAAACATACATACTTCAAAAGACACAAAAATACAAAGTGTTCCACAAAGATGGAGGTATTATCAGATTGTCAATCTGCTGCTTGAGAGTCTGTAGACGTTCTTCGCGAGTGGACATCACCCTCCTTCTGGCCTCCTCCATTCCAGTTTCCTCATTAAAAGCCGGCATGGTCACCATTCTGCGGGTAATCTCAGCATTATGAGCTTCGATGTACTCATCCCTCTCCTGAATCAGAGCATTATATTGTTGAGTTGCAAGTTGATGATCAGCGATTTCATCTTCTAACTCCTTTTGAAGACGAGCAATCTCTGCTCTTAGCTCAACAGCTCTCTGTTCTTTTCTAGTAACCATTAAGGTTACTGATTCCAGCTTTGAGTTATATTCAGCAGATTTTGCAGAGAAGGCTTCTAAAAGATTCTGGATATTAACCCTTTCAATATCAGCTGCTTGAGCCAGTTGCTCGAATTCTGCCTGTACTAGAGATTCTATGTCTCCCTGGTTGAGCTCTTTATAGCTTTTGACAAAAATCTCTAATTCATTCAAGATATGATCCAGGAGAGTGGCTTGAGCTTCATCACCCTGTTCCCGGATAGCTCTTATCAAGAGAGAGGTTGGACCCCTAACCATGAAAAAATCGGTGCCTTCTTTCTCCATCATTCTTTTTACTAGAGGCCCCAAAGATTCAAAGAAGCATCTAGTAAAAGATTGGATCACAAGATTATTAGTGGCTATAGCACCAGGAGTCGCAGCCACTTCTGTTGACGATGAAGCCGTGGGACGTTCAATCTCTTGTGTTTGGATAGCCGGTTCTTTGAACAGAGGAGCCAAAGTGGAGCTAGTTGCCCCTCCTGGTTGTTCTTCTGTAAAAAGTAAAGATTGTCAGTTTGCCTGTTGATCGCTATTGTTCAAGAAGATTAAAGATCTAAATTATTTTACCATGGGTTGATCCCACAATGAGCATATTATCTGCTGGAGTAGACTCTGGCCGAGCAGAAGTAGCTTCAGCTATGACAGCTTGACTACTGCCCGCTTCAGAACCATAAGATAAATGATGACTGCTACTAATAACCACCGTCGTTATGGGCACTATGTCCGGGCATGTCGGAGGTGCTAGAGGACTCACATGATCTACAGGAAATACAAATAAAGACGTTAGCTATCAATTCAATCAAGAGGAGATTGCTAATTTCATTTTATACCTTGAGGATCATTGGCGGGAGTTTCTTCTGGGGCTTCTTCATTTATTGCTTTTTCTGGAGATGCCGTTATCTCAACATCCTTTTCAGGATTTAAGGCATCAGCAGCATCTTCTGGAACCTCAATATCCGTTTCAGGATTCAAGGTATCATCAACAGCATTGGAAGATATATGCTCTTCATCATCTCTTTCGAGATCTTGCATATATTCATCAATATTTTCAGACGAAGTGCTCTCTTCATCTTCGTCTTCTTCTGGTGCCTTCTCGCTGGTCGTCGTGGCTTGGTCACCATAGTTATCTGGAGGGCTGTAGCTGCAACCTTCTAGAGCTTCAATTACTTCGCGATCTTCCTCTTCGCGAAGGGTTCTAGGAGTAGGCAGAAGTTTAATAATCTCTGTAGCAGGTAAAAGAGAGTGTACAATATTCTGCTCTTTCTCCACTTCCTCCACAGTACTTCCTCTAGGCTCTTCAGCCTCAGTTCCCGGAGCAAGATCTGTCCTTTGCTCGATCTCCTCTCTACGTTCAGGACTAAGAGTTTTATTCCTAGGTTCTGAAATAGGGGTGGGAGATGGCAAGGTTAATCCAGCTGTAGCATCCATCACCATTGAAGACAAAGATCGATTCCTTCTGAGGACCAGTTTCTTTCTTTTTAGTGGCCTGTCCGGGCTCTCTATATTTATAGTCTCAACTTGTTTCTGGATAGAGGTTGGTGAAATAGCCTCTTCTTGTTGAGTTGACTCGGCCAGCTGCCGAGACTGAGATCGAGTGGTGACCTTTTCAGAAGAGTGATCCAGGATCAATTTCTTCTTTGCTGCTGGAGCAGGAGGTTCCTCTCTTCTCCTCCTTTTTGCTGGAGATTTGCCCACCTTTAGAGATACACGTAGTGGTGTATTAACTTCTTGAGGGAACATAATATCCCTTGAGGCTTCTAAAGGAGCATCTTCTGGCTCATGTACCTCCTCATTTCCTATGAGCGACAGGACAACTCCTCCTCTCTTCAATCTGGTTGAAGATGCAAAACTATCTGTGAGGTTGAAATTTTCAGCAAAAGTATTTGAAGATGTATAAAAGACTGTGTATGTGAACAGCATCCGAGGGCCATGATTGTTGTTTGCAGGCATCGAGAACGTCGCTTTCGTATCTCGAGCATTATAGTAAGCCCAGGCCCGGGCTCCATCTATCAAATAACCTTTTCCCTGAAGACATGTAATAGCATTCCCCACATGGAATTGGTCATAGCCGAACTGTCGAGCGAATCGACTGGGAAGATACGGCTCTAAGTAACATTCATCTTCGAACCGGTATACCAAGTGAGAAGGTCGGATTGTCTTCAACCATTCAAAAGCTACACGGCTCAGAGGATGCAGCTGCGAATCAATCATATTTGTTCGCATTTGTTCGTAACCAGCAGGGGGCTTGGTACAATAAAAATTCCATCCTTTGCTCAAGTTTAGAGCATATCTACAGTCACTTAGAGCAGTGAATTTCCACTTGCCATTGGAGTATCTTTGTAAAAAACTACCATCTACCGGTCCCATGCCGGGGTCCATCAAAGTGGGATGGTGAAGGAGCAACCACCCGAATAGATATGTATATGGTAATTCCAATCGTGGAAATTCCTTTTCACCCTTAGTCTTCAGCATCAGATCGACATATAGATGAAGACCAGCATTCAGCTTACAAGTCATGGCTGACAGAAGATCCATCTTATAGCCAAAGACTAATCTAACAGCCGCAAAAAGAATACCGCGGTGGAAGCGGTCAACTGCACTGGATCCCAGAACTGCAACTCGACGAAGCCAATGTGTCAGAAACCCTGCTAACTGAGCTTCCTTCGACATTGGTCTATATCCTACTCTCAGATAACTTTCGAGAGTATCTCCTGTTTTTCAAAGGAGGACACTGATAGTCATCCTTCATCTGTTTATCAAAATCACCACTTTCTTCCATCAGCTTCATCACTTCTGTGTTGCTCAATGGCTTGAAGAAATCAGGATAACATCTGTCATGTTCCTTAGTCTTTGGTTCTTGAATGTGATTCAGGAACAAATAAGGTAGCCATTTTGCAGAATAACAAGTGTTTGATGTGGCACTCTTATAGAACAGGGAACAGATCTTGTAATGGCATAGCAGTTCCTCGAATACTGCTACCATTTCTGCATTTTCTCTCTGAAGTCTGTCCAATTCATCATTGGTGGGGACGAATTCTTCATATGGGAAATCTTCCATTGGCAGAAAAGAGATGTGCTTCATCTCATGGAGTGCAAATCCAATTTCTCCGTCGGGAGTCATGAAGGTTCCTGTTCTATAATTATACCTCTCTGCTAAAGCCAGGAACAGGTGAGGGTTCGGGGCAAAACCATAGACAGTGGCATGCACTGCTTGATATAAGTTGATTTTCTGCAGTTCGCCTTCAAACTTGGTCAGAACCCAATTGGCTATACAGCTCCATCTTTTGAAATCTGGATTCACCAATCTAGTCAGTCTGATGTCCTGTTCAGGATATTGTCCTTCGGCCTTCGCAAATTCATTTGCAAAAATTGGGGTCCTGACGGGCATTAACAATGAAGAATTCTCCGGTGGAATGCAACCGGGTTTCAGTCCTCTCAATAAAATACTGTACCTTTCAGAAGAACTGTAAAACATATCTTTCTTATTCGGACCCTTCTTCACAAAAATTCTTCCCGGACGGGCATCTTGGAACGGAGTGAGGTTCAATTCCATCTTTCTCGGGTAACTCGCATGAGCATACCGGGATAATGGTAGGCAGCGTGGAATATTTGGTATCGAAAAAGATCTACCCGTCTGATGAACAACTCTTTCTTCCATCCTCGATCTTGGTTGAGAACTTTTCTCAAAAGCTTCACCAAATAAGAATAGTGGTTTCTTATGTATGACAGCATCTGCCGTTTCCAGGGGTTATCCGTTCATTAAGCATTGCAGTGTTTCATTGTCTTGGGATATTAAAATGGCCTGACGGGAAGTCGGCAAGTCATACTGAGGATAATGAATATGTGACAAGTCCTCTTTATACTCTGATTTTGAAAGGGTCCCCACAAAATTCTCATATTCTGGGTCTTCTCTGGTATTAACTGCATCAGACAGAGAAAACAAAAATCTTCAGTACAAAGTCAAAATCAAAGATTCAGTTTGCACAAAAATCAAATTGCGCAAACATCAGATTGCGCAAAATCAGATTGCGCAAGCAAATGAACATCACTTTGCGCTGACAGACTCGCGCAAATCAGCAAATTGTGCTGACTTTTATCAGCACAATTCACCCGATTGCGCAGAGAGCCGTTCTTCATAAAAATGAAGGGTGGACTGATTTATGCAACCAGAACCCTAAAAAGGGTGGCGCAACATGATCCTATCTCTAAAAAGAGATGGATTCTGAGAGGGACAGTGAAATCAAAACTCTAGAAAGAGTTTTTGATTAGGTTCTCTACCTGTCATTGCTGGATGAGCGGTTTCATGGCGCGAAGCTTGACGCGCAGCCCGAGTCGATGATTCGGCGGGGGCCTTGCCCTTAGCGGCGGCAGAGGATCATCGGGGAGCCATTGGAATTGTCGAAGAAGAAAGAAAGGAAGAACTCAGAAGTTTTTTTCTTAAAAGCGCAAAGGAAGAAAGTAAAGAACAGTTCGAATGAATTGAAGAACTTTTTATAGTTTTTCAAAGTCGAAACGGCCGCCTTAGATTGCGCCTAAAAATGGGCTAAACCCTCAGATTGCGCAGACAACTCATTATGTGCGCAAATTGGTTTCATATTCAAAATTCAAAGTATTTCGAAATTTTAAAATAAATTCAACTTTCGAAAACTTTGAAGGGGGTCTTGTAGGTCCTAAAAAATCAAGTGGCACACATCAACAAAGTCAGAAAATCAAGAAATACAACTTTCAGATGACTTGCGCAGACAACAGATTGCGCACCATTCAGATTGCGCAGGATCGATTGTGCACACTTCCAAGCGCGCAGGCTGACGTGGCAAATCGTCATCATTACCTGACACAAATCAAATCTTCTGACAACTGACAGCACGGAGATCGAGGCGGCCGTTCGTTTAATCGTGTAGCACGGCGCTCGAGGATAGCTGGCAGCGCAATCCATGTTGGCGCAATCTGTGTTGGCGCAATCCATTTCCTGCGCAATTCAAGTTGGCGTAATCCAAAGTCTGCGTAATTCAATATGCACGTTCTATCAGTACAAATGATAAAGTACACATGGCACTCATGCCATCAATTGCTCATTTCGTGGCAACTGCCTATACATGATCATGCGCATTTCAATCAAATGATGCCATGTGTCCAAGACAGTTAACCCATGATCCAACAACTGCCTGCGTAGTCCATTGCTGCGCAAACCAATTGCTGCGCAATCCATCATACGTAGTCCAGAATAACTAAAAGTTAGTTATTTCTCAGAACTCTATAAATAGAGTTTCAAGTCTCCATTCAAGGGGGATCACGAATCAATAATCAGAGATCAGAGAGTTCAGGAGTTCTTGCCTAAGTGCTGCTGCATTCTTCCGAGGCTTTTGCCTTCAACTTTCGAGGCTTTTTGCCTTCAATTCCAGAGTTGTCTTCAACTTCAGAGGCTTCGTCTTCAGAGTTCACATCGTCCAAGGGATAAAGCAATCGTCATCTAGATTGGATTCCTAAAGTTGTACCATTCCCAGAATTCAAATTGTAATCTTTTATAAAGTTTGTATCAATAAAGTTTCATACTTTTGTTTTTGCAAACAGGGGACGCAGACATCAACTTACTCGCAATCAAGTCTCTGATGATAACGACAACTTACTCAAAGATAAGCAGAGCATCCAGGCGGCTGCGGTCGACTTCTACCCCAAACGTTTTACTAAAGATGTCGTAGTATAGGATGAGATCTTCCTGGCTAAGGTCCCTCCCTTAATTGAAGAACAGGATAATGAACTTCTATTAATCCCACCTTCCACGGAAGAATTTAAGTCCGCGGTCTGGGCCCTTGACGAACACAACACTCCTGGTCTAGACAGATTCTCTGGGGTTTTCTTTCGGTCATGTTGTAGCATCATTCAGACCGACATGATCGAAGCCGCTACTGCTTTCTTCCAAGGAGCGTGCTATAGAAATCCTTATCTCGAGCCAACTCATCTTAATCCCCAAAAAAGATAACCCAGAGACCTTCAAAGACTTCAGACGGATCAGCTTATGCACCTTCGCCAATAAAATCATCTCCAAAATTATCGCCACCCGCATGGCCCACATCCTCCCCAAGATTATCTCCGAGAATCAAAGCGGCTTTGTCCCAGGGCGGAACATCACTGATAACATCCTCCTAGCCCAGGAAATGATAACATGCATAAAATTCACGTCCAAGGGGGGTAATATAGCCATCAAGCTTAATATGGAGAAGGCCTACGATCGCCTGGACTGGCAATACATGATTTGGGTTCTCAGGGCATACGGGTTTTTCGAAACATGGATAGACATTATATACAGATCCATTAGCAACTCATGGTTCTCCACGATCATCAATGGTCAAGCGGACGGTTTCTTCAAATCTAGCCGAGGTGTTCATCAAGGAGACCCTCTATCCTCCACCTTATTCATCATTGCCGTCGAAGCCCTCAGCCGAAACCTCAATGACATGGTCAACATTTGCAGATTCCACCACTTCCACACCACCGTGGGGTGCCCCTTTATCACCCACCTAGCTTACGCCAACGACATCCTAATCTTCTCCTCCGGTAACGTCGGATCGATGGAAGTGGTCAGTAGCATCCTGGATAAATACACCAGATATTCCGGTCAGCGGATCAATCACGACAAAAGTGTCATCTATACCCACCACAAAGCCGAGAGGAGCCACTCGACCACTCTCACCAATCTCACCTCCATCACTACCGCATACCCACTATTCACCTACATGGGGTGCCCATTGGTTTACAGCAGATCTAATTCGGGCATCTTCGACGGGCTTGTTAACAAGACTCGGAACAAGATCGAGGGATGGCACAATACAACTTTGTCTCCAGGAGGCAAGATGATCCTCATCAAGCACGTTCTGTCTCCTATCCCTATCTATACCCTGGCCGTCAGCTCCCCGCATTCGAAGGTTCTATTCTCCCTGGAGGCTCTTTTTGCCAACTTCTTCTGGGGTCATCAAGATGGTAAGGATAAACACCACTGGGCCAACCGGGACACGATGGCCAAACCTACGGACGAGGGAGGTCTCGAATTTATCAGATTAGCGCACATTGTAGATGCATGCTCCATAAAATTATGGTGGAAGATTAAATCGTATAACTCTATCTGGACGCGGTTTATAAAAGCTAGATACTTCCAACACTCTTACCCAGCAACGGCGGTGGCCAATAACCGTTTCTCAGCTTCTTGGCACCGTATTCTTTACGGACATCAGCTAGCTGAACCCCTCATCCGTATGCGGCTGGGCAACGGCTCCTCGTCGCCTTGCCATGAACAATGGATTGGGAACACGGTATACCATCTCTCCCCGACTGCTCCCCTAATTGCACGATCCGGGATCCATAGGATCCCACATCGGGTTGGAGATGGGACCGGATCAGAGAGTGGATCGGGCCGGAGGCAACGACCGAGTTAGCCGTCGCGGACGTTCGGATCAATGATCTCCCTGACGCCTTGCTTTAGACCCCCACCATCGGAGGTTCATTCACGATGGCCTCTGTCAGGTGTAAGGTGAGGGACGGCGGCGTGCCGTCCCTACTGATCGCTCCTTTTTGACAATCATGCATACCCATGAAGTGGTCTTTTCTGATCTGGAGAGCTCAGCAAATGAAGCTTTCGACCGATGACTCCCTAACCACCATCGGCTTTAGCCTCGAATCCAGCTGCCACT
This sequence comes from Iris pallida, assembly GCA_029216955.1. Classification (NCBI taxonomy): domain Eukaryota; kingdom Viridiplantae; phylum Streptophyta; class Magnoliopsida; order Asparagales; family Iridaceae; genus Iris; species Iris pallida. Next base: position 6,332,537 of record JANAVB010008794.1, read on the forward strand.
GCTGCACCTCCCATAAACCAGAAACAGCTAAAAACATCCTGCTCTCCGGAGATCTTGCTAATCAGATTTGGCCCGATCTTGCTCGCCGATGCAGGAAGATGCATCGGCCCGGGGGCTTCAACGCTCACCTGGTCAATTGGGGCGATTCCCATTGTCATCAGATCGCTACAGCCACTAATATTTGGGTACTCTAGAAGAACCAGAACAAATTCAGGTATGAAGAACACCAATACAACTCGGCACAACTGACCCGCGAAGTCCTCCGTCAAATTCTTAAACTCAGGACCCGCTGTTCCCACTCCTCGAACCGGTTATGGCAAGCTCTGCGTTAGCCCGTCAGCAGCGACTGCTGGTACTCGGTTAGGTTTTTAGCTTTTATGGTTTCTTCGTGCATGGCGCGCTTACTTGTATAGGCCTCGGCATTTTGTGCCTGATACATCAATAAAAGTTCTTGTTGCCAAAAAAAATAAAAAAATAATATATATATATATATATATATATATATATATATATATATATATATATATATATATATATATATATATATTTATATATAATCACCTATAATGGCGCAAAATGTCGTAACCTTTACAAGTGAGAGGGCCCTGACATGGCCGAAAAAAGGAAAACTAATGGAGCTGGGAAGCCAAAGCTAGCTGCCGCTCAAAAACCCAAAACTCTGATGAAGGGAAATTTTAGCAAAAGATGGAGTGCCAGAGACCCGCCCTGGTGTGCTTGCAATGTCTGCTGACTTTGATAATCTGTCTGTGAGCCTCTCTAACCAGTTGGTTAGGAGAATATTGGTGTCTTTCGTATCTGAATTTGTTGCGGTTCTTCCAACTGACCCACATGATGGCAGCTGCGACGATCTGGTGGCCATGTGAGGCCTTGCTCCAGGACGTTAGAAGATCGTTGAAGCCTCCAACTACGAGACTCTGGCCGCAATTGTGAGAGAAAGCGTTTCACACGTGCGAAGCCAGTCGCCAGACCAAATAATGTGTTTCGTATTTTCTGTCCTGCGCTCCGAGCAGCAGTGACATGCTGAAGCCTATGGTGGTGATGGTGTCATCTATGGGAAGCTTCTTGTGCTGTGCTCTCCAAATCAGAAAGGACCATTTTTTGGTAATACATGTTTGTCAGAAAGCCCCGATCAGAGGTGACGATGCTCCGATGCCTCGGACCGCGCTTCTTGCAGATGCTAGGAAGAATGAGCCGTGGGCCGTTAGGGTCCAGCTCAGAGAGTCGGGGACCGGGCCAACCTCCAAACCCGAAATACCAATCCCGAGCCTTCTTCCAGTTCTACCCTCCTTCGCTAGCGCATAGGTCTCTGATCTCACTATAGGGGGCACTCGAACTAGGGAGGAGAGGGTCATCCCTGAGCCATTTCTCATGAAATATAGACGAATATCCCATGCCCAACTGAAGACGGATGCAAGGCTCGGTGAGGCGGAAACCATTCAGGATGCGTCGCCACGAGGCAGAGGATTTGCTATTCGTAAAAGCGACGGATGGGTGTGTGTGCTTGTAGTATTTGGTCTTGATGAACCGAGCCCAAAGCGAACGGCTCCCTCGGAGCTTCGACCACAACTTCATCGAGCAAGCGTCGACGACATGCGCTAGCCTGCAGAAATTGAGTCGCCTCGCTGCCGTAGATTAGGCCATGAAGTCCCAACTGGCCCAATAATGTTTATCCTTGCCTTCATTGTGCCCCCAAAAGAAGTCAGCGAAAAGATTTTCTAAAGAAGTGAGGACCTTTTTTGAAGGAGTGCAGGCTGCTAGGGTGTAAATAGGGATAGACGAGAGCACATGTTGAATCAGAATCATCTTTCCTCCGAGCGATAGAATTGTGTTGTGCCAATCCTCAATCTTTTTCCTGATTTTCCTACTAGATCTTCGACGGTGTCCGTATTGGATCTACCGTACACTAGCGGGCACCCTAAATAAGTAAGAGGGGGTACGTAACTGCGAATGAGGTAAAATTGGAGAGAATAAAGGAGTGGTCTCTGTTCGCCGAGTGGTGGACATAAATGACACTCTTGCTAGGGTTGACACGCTGCTCAGAGCACCTAGTGTATCTCTGCAGCGTGGAGTTAACCACCTCTACAGAGCCCACGTCGCCAAAAGAGATGATTTGGATGTCGTCTGCGTAGGCCAAGTGAGTGATGGCAGCCGCTAGAGGTGTGGTAATGCTGAAATCGGTGGGAGCCGACCATATTTTTTAGATTTCTGCTCAGAGCTTCAGCTGTGATGATGAAGATAATGGAGGATAAGGGATCTCCTTGTCTGACGCCCCTACTGGATTTGAAGAACCCCTTTGGTTGGCCATTGACTACGGTGGAGAACCAGGAGTTGCTGATTGATCTCCACACAATGCCAATCCAAGTCTCCGAGAAACCAAAGGCCCTGGACACCCAGATCATGAATTGCCAGTCGAGCCTGTCGTACGCCTTTTCTATGTCCAATTTCATAGCAATGTTCCCGTCCCTGGACAAGAATTTTATACAGGTGATCATTTCCTGGGCAAGCAGAATATTGTCTAAAATATTACGGCCTCGAACAAATCTGCTTTGCTCTTCAGATATAATAGAAAGAATCCTAGTCATGCAGTTGGCGATAATCTTCAAAATAATTTTGTTGGTGAAGATGCACAGACTCAGAGGATGAAAGTCTTTGAAGGAAATTGGTTTGTCCTTCTTGGGGATGAGGATGATGTTGGTGCTGAATATAGACTTGGCGTACCTGGCTCCTTAGAAGAAAGCATTGACCGCCTCGTGAATGTCAGTCTAGATGATGTCCCAGCATGATCTAAAAAAATGCCAGTGAATCCATCAGGACCAGGGGCGCTGTGCTCGTTCAATTCCCAAATAGCTTCTTTAACTTCTGTTTCCAATGGTGGAAGCGTCAGTTGGATGTTGTCTCTTTCGCCTATCAGGTTAGGGATAGCGGCTAAGAATTCTACGTCCTTGTAGATGTCTTCTTTGGTGAACAGCTTAGAATAAAAATCGATCGTAGCCAGTAGGATGTTCCTTTGCTTTTTGAGAATACATCTGCTCTCGTCAGCTATATGGTGGAGTTAGAGTTGTTGTCTGTGCCCCTTAACGCAAGAGTGGAAGTAGCTGGAGTTTTTGTCGCCTTCTATATCCTAGGTCAGCCTTGATTTCTATTTCGAAAATTATGTCTCCACTTTGAGATGAAACTTTAATAACGCTTTGGTGAGGTTGAGGGAAACACGAGCTGCAGGAGATCTATCGCAAGCGAAAAGAATCTCCGCACGGGTGACGTCGTTCTCAGCATTACGGATGGCTTGAAAGATGTCGTCCAATGCAACCTTACTCCAATAAGTGAGCACTTTTTTGGTGGCTTTGAGTTTGGCGGCCAGGCGAACGAGGGGGTCGAGGGCGTCAGTGCTACTCCAGGTGGTTGATGGATATGTGGAGGTTAATTTTTTAGCAATATTTAATAATAATAGAGGAATAAATTTGGTAAGAACAATGGCATATAAAGAAATTGAAATATAATTCGAAGTTATGATAAAGAAGCTTGAATTTGAACCATGGTAAAGGTTTATATGGACATAAATTCTGACTCAGAGGTTTTAGATCAAGATAAAAACAATATATATATATATATATATATATATATATATATATATATATAATTGTAGGTTATCAACTTATGCGATGATGATATTAAAAAACTGTAACAAGGGATTTGTAAGAGTAAATAATTAGTGACTAAGAACTGGTAAAATACACAAAAAATTGAATTTTGAAGTACAAAGATATACAATATTATAAATTGTGGAGCTTTCAATTTTTTTAGGAAATTACCGATTTGATGTACAAGATTGATTGATGGATATGTGGAGGTTAATTTTATTAGCAATATTTAATAATAATAGAGGAATAAATTTGAAAAGAACAATGGCATATAAAAAAAATGAAATATAATTCGAGGTTAAGATAAAGAAGCTTGAATTTGAACCATGGTAAAGGTTTATATCGACATAAATTCTGACTCGGAGGTTTTAGATCAAGATAAAAACAAAGGTTGTGAAAATTAAAACTTTTTTAGATGACTGAGTTCGATAATGGATCACGAGATCAAGAAAAGTAAAAAATGATATTTATAATTAGTTGATGCTATGGAAGCATTGCTTCATATAGTAGGGTAATCCAGAGATATAAGCTATATGCAAGTATTCAGGAGCTGGATATTTCCATCATGCATATCAAATCTTGGTATAAGTACCTATTCTTTTTTTCCAAATCTTATCAACATTTGATATTTCTTTTGTTTTCAACATTTGTCAAAACATGATCTCGTAGAAGACCTATTTCAAATTCTCTATAAACTAGCACACCTTTAGTAAGTTCGAACTGTATTTGGATTGCGACATCTCGATAATCGTCCAGATTATCCAACTTTTCTCTACTTTCTTTACCTTATTTTCTTGTGGACATTTGAATGAGCATATCAACATTTGTGCTATTGATCCATAACTTGTCCTTTTGTATCAGGACTGAGTGTCAAAAGTTGAATCATTGTGATGTATCAACGATCAAATTTTTTCTATCCTTTTTCTAGCAAAAAATTTATAACCCTAGAAGGCTCCATCTATTGTAGTACTTATTTCAACACAAAAAGTCCAGAAAGACTGAAACCTTTGTATTGTTTTAAAGAAAAGAGTACAACAAGAATCTTTAACAAGAATTCTGAGTACAATAAAATCTAGGAATTGGGGCGATGCAGATTAGGTCTTCTTCGACTTCTTTACTCCCTTGACGATTTGATGCAAAAGTTGATGAAGCTTACCTGTTGATGAACCCTTGACAGCAAAAGGAACTCTATTACTGAAAGATCTCTCTCTATAGAAGTTCTTTAGCAAAGATGTAGCATACATAGACTCTCTTCGTGCGTGTGTGTGTAAGGAAGATATTGTCCTCTATTTATAGCTTTTCTTTACTAGAATAGCTATGTATGTATGTGCAGAAAATACACTTTCTTCTGCTCAGAGATGCATGCAACTAGATAAGGGCATGAGCACCCAACAGTACGTGTGAATGAATGGGTACTGAAATCACGTATGACTCGCCACGTCGCTTTGAATGTGCTACATGAAACATTATCGTGGCTAGATATGATCTCTTCATGAAAAATAGAATAACTATGCGTCAATTAACAATTGAATGCATAGCCTTTAAATGCATACTGCAAACAACTGTCACGGAGGTAGTCACGTAAGACTGTTCTTTTTATAGCTGTCGAAGTGTAATCATGATGGTGACGTAATCACGGACACCTTCCTCATAATCTGACTAGTGCACGCTGTCCGAGTTTCGTCTTTTCATATAAGAGACAAGAAAACGTCATGTGTCAAATGGACCTTGCATCTCCCTGACTCGTCTTCAATTATGCATCTTTTTAATCAACATTCAAAAACCCATAGCTGCTTCAACCTTGAAACCTTATATTTAGGCACATAAAATCTATGTGCCCCTTTTTATATTTTCCATGCTTCTACAAGACCTCCTTCAAAGTTTTCTAAACTTAAACAAGTTTAAAATACTTTGAACAAGAAGCATAAGAGGGAACTGTGCCACCTAAAGCTTACACGCATAAGATCACTTGTCATGCTGTTACTGTTTTGACTTTATCCCTTGAAATCTGAACTGTCTTTGAATTTCATGACTGTCACGACCCGCACCCGCTTTTCAAGTTACGAGTTTGTGTCCAAGTCTAGCCTATGCCACAGTGTAGGCGGTAGAACGCTGTCTAGTATTCACAAGTTATAGGAATCTAGAACATTCGAGGCAATCTATATCTCATCCACAGAAATTAGAGAATACAACTAACTCAAATGAGACTGCATAATGAATGATAATATGAAATAAAGTATCAAGTTTATCAGGAATTCAAGTTACGTGCTGTGGACACAAATCCATCACCAGTAGACGGAAGTAAAAATAGAGACATGAAAATAAAATAACTGAGTCCAAACTGCTAATCATCAAGATACCATCAGCGGTAGTGGTACCGTGGTCTAATGCTAACTCAAACCTACTCATCGACACCTGGCTCAAACTCGGCTAAACCTGAAGAGATCAGCAGGTCCTCAGTGGACTAGCAAGATACATAAAAACATACCTACTACTATGACAGTAACATGTATGAAAGATAAGAACGAACAGTGCAAGAAGAACATCTAATAAATAACATGTCATATGGAAATGTAATACTAGACTTGGCTATCAATCAATCGAATAACTCCTATAGATTGCAGTACAATGCAAGCTACTCCCAATCTATAATATGTCTCAATTGTAGTATAATGCAAGATACTCCCAATCGAGAATAACCAATCCTAGAATCAATCTCCTCACCTAAAGGAATACAAGGTCAAGTAAAATTCTATAAACTATAGTACAATGAAAGATACTTCCAATCCATAAAATGTCACGAGTCAAGTCAATCAATCAATATCAAGTCAAAGAAATACGGCTGACAACTCTATCACAAGACACGGTAAACATGAAGAAGACCAATAAACAAAAAAAAAATGAATAATATCCTATACGTGCACATAACTCTATAAAACAAGTAAAGCATCAAATGATAAACTAAATACATATGAGAACATACAACCATGTGGAAAGAAGTACAACAGGAAATGAAACATGTAAATATTGTATAAGTTCGGCAAGGTATACTTGCCTGCTAGTTGTCCAAGTTCACGTTGAGTCTTCAAATATCAAGTCCTATCCAAGAATACACATATATATAAACAAAATTAATATTCTCATATATATATATATATATATATATATATATATATATATATATATATATATTGTATCTAACTATTTGTTGTTTAACTACCCCATTACAATTAGTTTTTATGAGAAAAGGTAGATTAAATTGAAACAAATAGAAAGATGGAGGGGGTAAGCAAAAGTTACTTGCTTGAATAATATGTTTCCTAGGGACAATGTGCTGCTATTTTACTTTAGTAAAGGTGGATTGAAGTATATAATTGTTTTCTTTATTCTATTGTTAATTACTTTATCATGAGAACATTTGTTATAGGGGTTTATATGAAATATTGACAAAACAAAGTTAAAGATGGACATAAGTGCTGTTGTGTCCACTTTTTCCTATATTCCCATATATATTACATATATCTAACTCTTTGTCATTCTATTTATTCCATTAAACTAATTTATTTAAGAACAAAATGATTTAAATTTGAAATAGTACAAAGATCGAAGGGTTAATATGAAATCATCTTCACATGGTGTTATAACCATATAGAATGCACATCCTGTATTCTTTATGTGCACAAGTTACTTATTTTCTATAAGTAAATATATGATTATTTTAGTTAAGTTACCTATAAGTATGGTTTTTGCAATTACTATAAAGTGGAGGGATCTAAGTGGAATATGCACTACAACATCTAACTCTCCCTGACTCTAGAGTATAGAAAATAAATTTGTCCCACTTACGTGAAGGACTAGTAATGATTGGCTTTCAAAATAATAGTGTTACTTGTGAATATTGTTTCAAAAAAAACAAGGATTGTTTATTTATTTATTTGTTTGTGGAGCAAGTGTCCTAAGCTAACATAGTCATTGCTGCTATGAAAAGAGGACAATTAATATTTGGTCTTCTTCTTGTTCCCCTTGTACTCACATGAATAGTGATTCTGTAATGTCTTTCTTCTCTTATGTGAAGAGTGCACGTGAAATACAAGAAAGAAAATTGACTGCTACTTGTTGGAGTTTTGATTTTTCCTTTAGAAAACTTTAGTCCCACATCGGAAAAAATAAAGAGATTGTATCTCTATATATTAGCTTTACTATTATTGAAGATGCACATGTGGTGTGGAGGTGCACATGGGTTTGCCATGTGGGATTATTTTTCTAATGGGAAAAAGGCTAAAATCAACAATTAAAGCATTTATGCTTTTTGCTCTTGGGAAATTTATTTCCATGGGATCTAAGCTAAGCCCTGTAGGAGTTTAGCGACTCGGACTCGGACTCGGGCTCATGGGCTCATGAGGCGTAATGTGGCGTTTTGTTGGCGCACTTTACACTTAGCACGTCAGCATCGTCGATAGGCGCGTAGTACGCTTTAGTTGTGCTCGTTGTGCGCCACATGGTGCGCGACCAGGGTGCGTGCAGGGAGCGCTGGATGCGCGCAGTTGGCGCAACTTGCAGCAGAACGTGCGTTTGCATGTTCTGGACGGTTGCTACATGTTCGGGGTAGTTTTTACCACGTCCCTAATTTTGTGGCAACCGAACAGTTGCTGCAGGGCCTATATAAGGCATCCTCTCTCTCTCTCAAGGCCTGAGATATACAAGTAAGAGGAGCCACCACAGAAAGTTTACGAAGTGTTTTTTAGCACAAGTAAACAGATAATTCAGAAGTGTTCTTTAACACAATTCTGATCTTCCAGCAGCCTTCGAGAGAGAGAGAGAGAGAGAGAGAGAGAGAGAGAGAGAGAGAGGAAAGGCGTCGCACCAGCGTTGCTTTTGTACAGGAGTTCGTGTCCATCCGAGGAGTCAGAAGAAGTGTCCCAAGTTCTCCGACGAACTTGCTTGTTCCTAGAAGCTATTCATGTAGGGGAATAAAGCTTTGAGCAACGGTGATTATTCAATCCAGCAGGAGTTGTTCCATCTTTCGCCGGTCACCTTCTTCGTTGCTGCCAGTAATTCTGATTGTATCTTCTTTTTAGAACTACTACGTTCTGATTGCTGTTGATTACGAAATCTTTTAGATTCTCGTAATTCAGAATCACCTTCCTTGAAGTGTTGATTTGAAACATTGTTTTTACAATTGTTTTATTTTCTCAGTTTTCCATCGAAAAATTGTGCCCCGACACTAACAATCTTAAAGCTTTATTGCTATGATGGAAAATGTTAATGCTTCACTTCTCAATACTAAATTTTGTAAGTTAGAAAAGTTTGATGAAGAGCATTATCAAGTCTGGAAGAGGAAGGTTTATCTCACTCTTCAACTCAGAGACGTTGATCACGTACTTATTGAAGAGGAACATACCGTTCCAGATACTGGGTCTGCTGCTGCAATCACTACGGCTACTAAACTTCAGGCCAAGTGGAGAAGGGAGAATAGCATTTGCAGGTTACTTATCCTGAATGCTATGTAGGATTCCCTAGCAGAATCCTACAGTAAGAAACCAATTGCCAGAGACATATGGGAGTCTCTGGAGAAACTGTAAGAAGAAGACAAGAACAGGAGCAAGATATTTGTGGTTGAAAAATATCATAAATGGCTCTTTGAGGACGAGAAGTCCATGTTGCCGCAGGTAAAAGAATTTCTGAAGCTGCGACAGAAGTTGGAAGACGAGGCGATGCCCCTCCCCGACAAGTTTGTTGTTGGAGGGATTGTCTCAAAGCTCTCCACTGGGTGGAGTAAGTTCTATGCAAATATGCATAGGAAGAAGCTTGAGATCAGCCTTGAGGATCTCTTGCAGGAAATCTATGTTGAGGACCAGATGCGGGCTCAACTGAAGGACGTACTGTCCAAGCAATTGGCTAACGCCAATCTGGTTCATACCAAGGAACCAAGGGGAAAGCAGGCGGCTTCCCACAATAAGAAGAAGGACCCTAACAATCTGAACGTGAAGGGGACTTCCTTAAGCGAAAGAAGGCAAAGTCTCAGATGCCTTGTTTCAAGTGTGGCAAGAAGGGCCACTTCAAGAATGAATGCAAAGCAAAGACCAAGCAATCAGAGCAAGGAGAGCCTAGTAAGGTATCTATGATCACTGACGTTGTTACTATGATTGCGCAGGTTGATGCGGTAAGGACTGACTCTGACTGGTGGGTAGACACTGGAGCCTCCTGCCATGTCTGCTCCAGTAAGGAGTGGTTCACCACCTACACACCTACTTCTGAAGTGGTTATGATGGAGAACCAGGCACAAGCTTAAGTGGTCGGGATCGGGACGGTGGTGTTGAAGCTGACTTCGGGAAAGTCTCTGACGCTTCAAGGCGTGAAGCACGTACCTGCTATCGCCAAGAACCTGATCTCAGGAGGCCTACTCTGCAACGCAGGCCTCAGGATGGACATCAATGCTGGCCAAATGGTGATGTCTATCAAGGAAACATATTTCGGAAAAGCTTTTTATACCGAAGGAATGTTCAAAATTCAGCTTGTAAATCAGTCTAATGTAATTAATGTGATTAATAAAATCACTCCTTCTGCTTATACTCTTGAGTTGTGGCATAATAGGCTAGGACATGTTCATTGTAAACGAATAAACAGAATGTCTAGTCTAGGACCTATCTCCAAGTATGGGGGTAAGGTAGAGAAATGTAAAGTTTGTGCTCAAACAAAGATCACAAGGAAACCCTTTCCTCGGGTTAATCGAAGTACAAATCTTCTGGAGTTGGTACACTCCGATATCTGTGACTTCAAACAGTTCTCTACAAAGGTCGGGATGAAGTATTTCATAACCTTCATCGATGACTTCTCAAAGTATGCATTCGTCTACTTCCTGAAGGCTAAAGACGAAGCATTCGAGAAGTTCAAGGAGTTCAGAGCCGAAGCTGAGCGGCAGACTGGACAACAACTCAAAAGAATAAGAAGTGATCAAGGTGGGGAGTACAGATCTCATGAATTTGCATCATTCTGCAAAGAACATGGAATTGTCAATGAGACAACGGCTCTGTACTCTCCTCAATCAAACGGAGTAGCAGAGAGGAAGAACAGAACGTTAACAGAAATGATTAACTCAATATTGTTGACTGCTGGTCTTCCTAAGTGCTACTGGGGAGAAGCTGCATTGACGACCACTTTTATTCTAAATAGAGTGCCTAATGCAACTTCAGACATTACTCCTCATGAACTCTGGTTCAAGGTCAGACCTAACTTGAATGTCATTCGAGTGTAGGGGTGTCTGGCATATGTCAAGCTTCAAGATCTGAAGATTCAGAAGCTTGGGACAAGGACTACTAAGACGATCTTCTTGTGGTATGCCGAGAAGAGTGATGCTCGGAGATTTCTTGATATTGAATCAAATCATATTATTGAATCTCGCGATGCAGAATATTTTGAAGACAAGTTTGCAAGGCATAAGAATATTGTTCTTGCGGATGTTTCGGAGAATAATGAGGGTGCGCAGGTCTTCAATGAAGATGTGGTCCAAGAAGATGTTGTTGTTGAAACAACGGTTGAACCAGATCTCGCTGAGCCGTCAACGAAGCGAGTGAGGAGGCCGAAGGACTTCGGAAGTGACTTTGTCACCTATCATGTGGAAGCTGATCCGTTTACCTATGATGAGGCAATGAAGACCAGAGACGCATTTTTTTGGAAGGAGGCGATTGACAATGAAATTGATTCCATTACCTCAAATAACACTTGGGTGTTGGTTGATCTGCCTGAAGGAGCAAAACCCGTCGGATGCAAATGGATCTTCAAGAAGAAGATGAAAGCAGACGGAACTATTGACAAGTTCAAGGCTAGGTTGGTAGCCAAGGGATTTTCTCAGAAGCAGGAGATTGACTACTTTGACACGTATGCTCCAGTAGCCTGGATGACCACCATCAGAATGTTGATTGCTCTCGCAGCAATACATAAGATGGTGATACGTCAGATGGATGTGAAAACGGCTTTCCTAAATGGCGAGCTGACCGAAGAGATTTATATGCAACAACCAGAGGGATTTGTCGTCAAGGATCTTGAAGACAAAGTCTGCAAGTTGGTGAAATCTTTGTACGGTCTTAAACTGGCTCCCAAGATGTGGCATGAGAAATTTTACAAAGTTATAAGGTCAAATGGCTACATGGTCAGCGAGACGGAAAAGTGTGTTTACATATAGTTTGCTGATAGAAGAGGTGTGATCGTTTGTTTGTACGTGGACGACATGCTTATCCTAGGTACGGATATAGGTTGTGTCACGGAGACAAAGAAATTCATCTCCAGCAAGTTCAGTATGAAGGACTTGGGGGAAGCTGATGTGATCTTAGGGATCAAGATCATCCGGACAGACACTGGACTAGCGCTGTCACAGTCTCATTATATTGAGAAAATGATCACTCATTATGGGTATCGGGATCTTCCAGGGATCGATACGCCGTACAGGTGTGGTCTGAAGCTGAAGCCTTATTCAGGGGAAAGTATCAGGCAGCTAGAGTATTCAAGCATAATCGGGAGTTTGATGTATGCTACTACTGCCACAAGGCCTGACATAGCTTTCGTCGTGGGAATGCTGAGTTATTTTACTAGTAACCCAGGTATTGAACACTGGAATGCTGTGAAACGGGTTATGAGATATCTCAAGAAGACTCAGACATATGTACTGTACTACAGCGGAGATCCACCGGTAGTGAAAGGCTTCAGTGATGCCAGCTGGTGCTCAGAGGTAGAGAGCGAGAGGTCTACAGGTAGATTCATTTTCACAATAGGTGGAGCTGCTATATCGTGGAAGTCGAAGAAGCAAACTATGCTCTCGCGGTCATCCATAGAATCTGAGTTCTTTGCAATTGATATCGCAGCCGAGGAAGTAGAATGGCTTCGGAAGCTCATATATGATCTTCCAGTGGTTGGGGCGTAAATACCGGCAATACTGATATACTGCGACAACCAGGCGACTGGGGCGGTGACATCAAATGACCTCTTCAACGTAAAGAAAAAGACTGTGCGTTTGAAGCACAGGGCAGTACACGATCTTATCAAGAGAGGTGTTATTGCAGTGATTGATGTTCGGAGTCAGGAGAACCTGACGGATCCGTTCACCAAGGGCCTCAAGCGCCAGCTGGTCGATGACACAGCTTATAAAATGGGCTTGAAGGCATTCTGATATTGTATTATTGTATTCCTACCATAAAGTTTTATGCTAATAGTTCAAAGAGAAATCTACTAGGCATCTAGCTTTTGGTTCAAGGGAGGACCACTAATCGGAAGAAATCAGGAACGGTGGGTACATGTTCTATTGGGCGTGGAGAGGTTACGGACCTATAACCATTGTTGTCTACTGTTGTTTTCTGCGGAAAACGGTTCCTGTGGGAAGGTTGGCTTAATTGCCTTAATGAGTTCTCAGGCAGAGTGAATGCCTGGTGTGCTTTACAGGAAGCACGGTAGAGCAGTACTACAAGGAATGAAACTCCATGCTACTGTGGAGTGACTCCACAATGAGGTTCCTATATGTGGGGTGCTGCCCAGGAATAGGATAAAGCCTCGGCTTTGCAGGCCAAGTCACAGCGGCGTAGCACCGCAAATAGGCAGTTAGCCTAATGCTGTATGTTACAAATAAAGAGCGGTATAGTCAGCACTACAAAGAGGAAGAGTTCCCCATGTTACAGTGGCACGACACCACGATGAGGTACCCGGTTAGGGATAAAGCCTCGGCCTTGCAAGCCATGTCGTTGCGGTGTAACACCGCAAGGGAGCCTAAGGCTTCATGCTGGGTAGTTTGGCACTACAAAGAGGCGATCGCCTCATGCTACAGTAGTATGATACTGCGATGAGGTTCCCGGTACGGGGTAAGGCCTCGGCTTTATGCCATGTCATAGCGGTGTAGCACCGCAAGGGAAGCGCAAAGCGCTTCATGCCATGTCTCTTTATAATGAACTCACCTATAGTGTATGGACAAAGAGATATCAGGCCGTCTCTTGAGGGTAAACTTGTCGATGCCCAAAATTATACACTGAAACCAGGCTGGCACAAGGCCTTTAATGTGTAGCCAGAAGCACATGTAACTACATTATATGAGTGGAAAGAATTTTAGCTATGATGTAGAATTCAAGGCTTAGTCCATTCTTGTATTATAGTCTGATTTTTGATCCATGCGGGAAGATTCAAGTCTTCAGCTACATCTCTCCTAATGTATGATGGACAATTACTGTAGGGAACACTTACACCCATATATAGAGATATGTGGGGGATTGTTGGAGTTTTGGTTTTTCCTTTAGAAAACTTTAGTCCCACATCAAAAAAAACAAAGAGATTGTATCTCTATATATTAGCTTTGCTATTATTGGAGATGCACATGTGGTGTGGAGGTGCACATGGGTTTGCCATGTGGGGTTATTTTTTAATAGAAAAAAGGCTAAAATCAACAATTAAAGCATTCATGATTTTTGCTCTTGGAAAATTTATTTCCATGGGAGCTAAGCCCCGTAGGGGCTTAGCGACTCAGACTCGGACTCGGACTCGGACTCGGACTCGGGCTCATGGACTCATGAGGCGTAATATGGCATTTCGTTGGCGCACTCAGTGGCGCAGTTGGCGTAGGTTGGCACAATTGGCTCAGTATGCGGAGTGCTGGGAGCGCTGGGTGCGTACAGTTGGCACAACTTGCAGCAGAACGTGCGTTTGCATGTTCTGGGTGGTTGCTACATGTTCGGGGTGGTTTTTACCACGTCCCTAATTTTGTGGCAACTGAACAGTTGCTGCAGGGCCTATATAAGGCATCTTCTCTCTCTCAAGGCCTAAGATATACAAGTAAGAGGATCCATTACAGAAAGTTTATGAAGTGTTTTTTAGCACAAGTAAACAGAGAATTTAGAAGTATTCTTTAACACAGTTCTGATCTTCCAGCAACCTTCGAGAGAGAGAGGAAAGGTGCCGCACCAGCGTTACTTTTGCACGGGAGTTCGTGTCCATCCGAGGGGTCAGAAGAGCAGGAGTGTTCCAAGTTTTCTGACGAACTTACTGGTTCCTAGAAGCTATTCGTGTAGGGCGAATAAAGCTTTGAGCAACGGTGATTATTCACCCCAGCAGGAGTTGTTCCATCTTTCGCCAGTCACCTTCTTCGTTGATGCCAATAATTCTGATTGTATCTTCTTTTTAGAAGTACTACGATCTCATTGTTGTTGATTACGAAATCTTTTTAGATTCTCGTAATTCAGAATCACCTTCCTTGAAGTGTTGATTTGAAACATTGTTTTTATAATTGTTTCATTTTTTCAGTTTTCTATCAAAAAATTGTGCCCCGGCACTAACACTACTTATAGTTAGGGTTTCACCCTAGTGGTAGCTATTGCTTCTTCTCCTTATTTAAATATTGAAAATAGTAAGAGAGAGCAAGAGCCTTGAGAGAGGTCAGGTACTCACGGTCAGTAGTTTTTCGGCTCTCGATAAGGCTCGGTTCTCACGACTCCTGAAGATTCGACACAACGCTTCGACTCATGCTCGTGCACGCGAAAGATCACCCGACGTACCCTAGGCTCGGGGTCACAGGGACGTCGTGCCGTCGGGAAAGTCGAGTGGTTGGCTCCGGTCGGTTCGACAACCTATCGAGTATGTGATGTCGGCCGGAAGGCAGGCGCAAGGAAACGGTGCTCGAGTGCGGAGTCTATTCGCTGGTTAATGCAGATGAACGCGTCAAAAATTATCCAGTGGATCTCTGGAGCGGTTGCAAGAGCTTGGCAGCATGGCACTGGTTTCATGCGAGGAAGGTCTAAAAATAGGAAGGTTTACGTTTGCGGCTGATACTGC
The DNA here is from genome assembly GCA_029216955.1 of Iris pallida. Classification (NCBI taxonomy): domain Eukaryota; kingdom Viridiplantae; phylum Streptophyta; class Magnoliopsida; order Asparagales; family Iridaceae; genus Iris; species Iris pallida. The sequence continues at coordinate 6,347,998 of JANAVB010008794.1, forward strand.
TTCTCCTTATATAACAGGTAGGTCGGGTTAGGGTTTTCTGCTACAGTGGGCCGGTTAGCCGATGGATTAATTTATTAAAAAGCCAAACGAACATGGTAATTACAAGGGAGATGATAAAGATCACTTATAGGTATAACTAGTAGTGCTAAGGATTCAGAGATCTTATTCTTATCAACTTGGTCTATATGGTAGTGAATAGGTCCGGGTGTATGGAAAAGGTAGTTGGCTTAGATGAATATTTATAAGGATATTTATCCTTATCACATATGATCATGGTTATGTATACATAACTATAGATATATATGGTACTAGCTTGGCCATAGTATTTTCATAGGAAAGACTGATTTGGATTTGATCAAGGGAAGATTTGATAGAGGAAATTTGGTTTGAAACATATTTGGATTGATCTCTTTTGATCAATTTGAAGATATGAGGGAAACCGCTTAAAACAGAATTTAAACTTCGAACACAGGCTTAGTCCTATATGGGGGGTCGGCCCTCAGGGTTTTAAAATTGGTGAAGTTGCACTAAGGCCCTCCTAAAATAGTACGTAACATGAATCCTCTCTTTTATCTATTAGTGGTCATTGGCCCAATACAACTTGATATATTTATATATGCAAAAACTAAAAATGATAGTAATAATAACAATATTATAAAAAAAATTCTAGCACTAATATTTGGTACAAGGGCTCACAGTGACGGTCGTTTGTAGCAATCATTTGGATCAAGGCTAGGTCAACTGTCGTCCACGATTTCAGGAACAGAAAATCATACAAGAATTACTAAGATTTGATCATTTCAACGAAAATCAAGTCGCATGATAGATTACCGCAAGATGGATTTTCATCCCTATAAATAGGGAATATCCTGACAGAATTTGTCATCACCACTTTTGTAGTGTCCTGCTCCGCGCGGTCCACTATGTAATATCCACAGCTTGCTGACTCAATCTTGAACTGAGTATTTGGAAAAACTATTGTCGGTATCGATTGATCATGGATGAAATGCAATGAGCCTTTCCAACTGATGGATCGACTTCTATTGAAATGAGTCCAATAGTTTTTGTTGGATGTTTTCTTTCGCTGCTTGGTTTTGATGAATGCGTTTTTATGTTGGTTTTCGATGACTGGTTTTCATTGATTGCTTTCATCGCACATCGAATTCATTCTGAATCTTGAGAGAAAGAGACCGAAGTATACTAATCGAATGTTGGTGCCAATACAGGAGGACGCATAGACATACACAGAACGTGAACGGCACGTGAAGTCCCTCCTTCTTTCAAGTAAGATTCATCTTAGTGAGTTGCCCTAACCGGGATTGGATTTATTTGTATGCCCTAATAAAAATGATCTCTAGTCCACTCTATTGCCTCGTCCCTACGATCAACAATACCTCAATAACAAAAGATAAAGAGAAGATAATGAACTGAATCATATGCTGGATTATATGTTGCCGCTTTATCTGTTTTTATATGAATAGTATCTGTTGCCCATGAATATGCTTCAAATATTTAGATGTGTACCGACGAATTTGTACACGTTGCTACAGCAAAGAAAATTTTCCCAAAGCAAGGAGCAATAGCTCTGTCGTAAACCAAAACAAAGTATAAATACATGTGTTGCATATAGTCCCCTTACAGAGTATGCATAGGTCATGGACAGCTTGTGCACAAGGAAACTAGATCTCTCGGGCGGTTCTGGGGTGCCTTGAATCGCTCGGCCTGGGGGAGATTGTCTAGACATTTTGAGGTACAAGAAACCTCGAGTGTTGCATCAATGTCCAAATAGAGACAAGCTGAGCCCATATGTCACAGCGACTAATCATGGGAAACGACCCTGTTTGCCATGAAATATAAAAGAACAGAACAATTATCGGAGGACCGGACTTTTACTTCACGTTACAAACTCGCTTGTACAAAGAAAGCCTAGGGACGAAAACCTAGGTACAGCAGTCTAAGTACAATTGTTTATTTTAGATTCTGGGGGGTGACGATAGAGGCTCGGGAAGGCGACGGCAGCCCTATCTTACTCCTTGGACGATCGGTATGCAGCCTTGGCTCCTGTAAAAAGATGGTTGGCGTTGATGAAGAAATGCTCTTCTTGTTCTCCCTCTGACTGCTCTTCTGGCTTCTCTCTCTCTGTGTGTATTCTCTCTCTGACTATAGGGGGAAGTCTCTCTGTATATACGTATTTCTCTCTGATATTGTCTCTCTTCCGCAAGGAATGGCACCGTGCTATTTATAATAGTGGGATGTCATCATTAGGGTTGCCAATGATTACATCTTGGAGATGGCGGCGGCCTGGGGATTGGTCAATCCAGGCCGTTCGTTTCTGATTATGACAAATTTGAGCCATTAGGTGTAGATTACACCAAATCCTATTAGCCATTAATACTGATTGGAATAAATCTTCCTTATAATGATCTTCTGATATCTGCGAATAAATTAGATCTATTCTTCTGCCACGTGTCCCAGATTATTGGGATTTGACCCAATCTTTAATGGCAGCAAATCTGAGGAATTAATCGGTTTAGGACACGTGTCCTAGGAGCTGCTGGGGGGATCTGGACCGCATGACGAGTGAGCCGCATATGAATTTGAGCCGCATATGGTTAAGCCTACGTGTCAGGGCTGCCTGGGCAGTGGCCCTCACTTGAGCCCTCGAACCACAGGGGAGTAATCCTTGTGGGCCGCATAGGTACATATTCGCCTGAGCCGCATGGACATGATCCTCTTGAACCGCATGAGAAGTCCTCGCTCGAGCCGCATGAGGCTTTCTTGGCCTGAGCCGCATAGGAAAGATTCACTCTGAACCGCATGAGAAGTTCTTTGCTCGAGCCGCATGAGGCTTTCTTGGCCTGAGCCGCATAGGACAGATTCACTCTGAACCGCATGAGAAGTTCTTTGCTCGAGCCGCATGAGACTTTCTTGACCTGAGCCGCATAGGATTCATTCTGAACCGCATGAGAAGTGAACCGCATACGAACGCCCACGTGGCAAGGCCACGTGGCATTTTTATGGCTCTCGGGAGATTTATGTTAGAGATCTCTTTTCTCTTTCCTAGAGATTCATCATTATGACAGAGTCATAATTACCTGCTTTTGTGTCAGGGCTGTCAACTTTTCAGAGGGGTCAGCCGTCAAAGCAATTAATGCAGCATGGGTCGGAGGGGAGCACTGTCAGGCCACGTGTTTTCTGAGCCGCATGGAATGTCTCGGGCCGCATAGCTCCTTATGCCGCATGACTCCCTGAGCCGCATGGGCTTTCTGAGTCGTATGGGTCTTTCCTGGCCGTATGAGTCATTTTCTTTAGTATTTTCCATGCTTCTACAAGACCCCCTTCAAAGTTTTCAATTTGTAAAATTGAAATACTTTGAATAAGAAGCATGGCTGTGTTCTTCTAGCCGCACATGAAATTCTGACCGCATAGAAGTCCTGGCCGCATGGATTGTTCAGCCGCATAGGTGACTCAGCTGCAGGAGACTGTTCAGCCGCATAGCTTCTTGCCACGTCATTATTTGCCACGTATGGCAATCTTTAGCACTTAAATATTGTTGATTTTTTAAAGGCCGCTTTTTGGTGCGGGATCCGAGGAGCTTGGCCTTCATTTTCGGCGGCTTGTTTTGATAACCGAAGAGTCAGTTTACGTGTATGCACGGGGATCGAAACGCTCCGTCTTTGTTTATAAATACGGGTGACTTTAGCCGGAGGGACTTCTTTACCTTCTCTTTTGTTCACTCTTTTTCCTGTCTTCTCTTTCTGATCTTCCTTGTCTTCTCGTCGAAGCAATGGCTCCTAAGTCTTCTAAAGTTATTTCTGCCGCCGCGAAGGGCAAGAGGGTGACGTCCTCGTCAGCCGTCGAGCCTGAAGCGCCCGAAGTGCCCTCTGACGTTCGTCCTGCCTTTAAGGGTAAGGGTTGCATTTGGATCTTGAGTACCCATGGCTCTACTGCATATTTATGCACAAGCCTCCTCCCAAGTTGATGGCAGAGCCGCATATGCTGTATGGGCCGCATGACTTTTTCATGCCCGAACCGCATAGACAATGTCCCATGTTTGAACCGCAGAAGAAGGATTTAAACACATAAAGTCTCCTCTGAACGGAGCCGCATATATTTTTAGCAGGCTGAACCGCATAGCATTTTGCGCCGTATGAGTTCTTCTGTTAGAACTGTGTATATTCGTCCAATCCGCATAAGCTATCGAGCTAGAGTCATATGGAACTCCCATCTGATTTGGGCCGCATGAGACTGTATTGACTCGAACCGCATAGGCTTCATCGAAACTGTATTTCTTGAGACCCAACTGGACTGGAGCCGCATAAGACATTATTGACCTGAACCGCATAGGCTTGTGAGAGCTTCTTTATTCAGTAATTTTTTGTTTTAGCCATCTTTTAATCATGTTTCTTCTTTCTTTTTTTTTCCTTTTCAGTGAACCTCCCAACCAACCCAGCAGGAGAGCTCCTTGTGGGTTCAGCTCAGTATGCCGCAGACGTGCAGCTTGACGAGTTAATCCATCGTATAGGGGATCAGCTTCCCACCAATGAGCCTAGGGAGAGAGTGGCTGCTATTAATAAACAACCTTTCCGCTTTCTTTGTTCAATGATGAATTCGGGAAAGTTGGATGGAGAATTTCTGAAACCGGCTTTTCTCTTTGGGGATGCCTTTTCCATAAAGAACTCCCGATTGCTGGATGTCTCAGAGCACTGGGATTTTTCTGTAGACGGGGTAGAGATTCATATCCCTGAGATGGAGCGGCATTATCCTCTCTCATGGTTTAACATGGTACCGTGGGACAGGACTATGGTGGGCTCCCTGACTCCTATCCAACAGGGAATGTTTGTGAGCAAAATTCACTACAACAGACGCACGGGTTTAGTATGTGCGGGCAAGGAATCCGTAAGTCGGACTGTGATGGGGCTGCTCCCGGGCACTTTTGTAAACACAACTGGCCCTAATTTTACCTTCATCCTAGCTGATACTTTTCTGAATCAGCTCGCTCACAAGGGGTCTTATTCCATAGGCAGGTTGTCGCTGCTGAATTGGATCAACCCTATTCCCATATGGACTAATCTTACCTCATGGATTTTGAGGAAGTATGGGGACTTCCTTCAGGAAATTGATCTTTACTACGCCGTCAGGGGTACCTGCTACGGGTTGCCCATTAACAAGCCCTTGTTTATGGCTCTATTGGAGCTGTATAATCGGCGTACAGGGACTTTCTTTGCCCCCGGAGGAGAACTGGGGCTTGCTCTTCATGAAATGAATACTGTGTCTAGATTGTCGTGGAGAGGTGAAGCTTTTGAAGTATATACACCGACGAACGAAGAACTCGAAGAGCTGGATCGACGGTTTCCTGGTTTCGTCGCCGTGTACCAAGAACTGTTGTGTCATCATAGCGCCTGCCATCAGATGGCTATCAAGAAAGTAAATAGTTCAGAAGGGAACGCCCCTCACACCAAGGCCTGGATTTTGTATCTTTTCAAGTTGCGTCCTTCCGGTCAAGTTTCGTCTCGAACTCCTCGAACCCCGGAGGAGGTGAAGGATATGATGTCGAAGGTCAAGAAGTCGAAGTCTACCCGTGACCGGTTTGGGAGTAGCACTGACTCCCTCAGTTATTTCTACTATGGTACCTAGGAGATGTCTGATAAAGCGATCTTAGCTGGGTTCTTGATGGTGTGGCTACGCAACTGTGTTGTCTCGGGCGGTGCGGGTTCTATAGAAAGGATCAGCCGCGATTTCATTCTTCCTGCTGTAAAATTGGTCTTCAAGGTAAGACTGGCGCTCCTCCCGGCCATGGTGTGTAGCATACACCACGGCCTTCGCGCCTTTTCATCCAAAGTTATTGCTCGCGATGTGTCGATGGACTTTAAACGGATAGAACTACCATACCACTACCTCATGGGGTGGTTATTGATGCACTATCGGTCGTTGATGAGGCCGGGATCTGATGAAAATGTTTCTGTTGATGACGCCTTCCTTTTCTGGTATCGTCATCAGCCTTGGGAACATGATACAATACCGGCCTGCCGGAGGGCGTTGGCAAGAATTGATGGGCCCGAATTCTTCGTATCTCTCCCTGAGTTCATCCCCGGCGAAGTGAGGAGGGTATATGTCGACGGCGTTGATCCCCCCCCAACTTTTATCTGAGAAGATGCTTCTTTGGTTACGCAACATCCGTCCCGCGCACCTGGTGTATCGTTACCGGAATAGAGTATACCTGGAGCCTTATCTGCCCAGTAGATTTTCTCGTCAATTCGGGTATAGTCAATTGTTCCTGGATCGCCCTAGCGCTTGCTTGAGCTTCGAGGGCAGTGTGCTCGATGGCGTCCGGGCTTGGCATTATTATAATGCGACCCATAACCGAGCCAGCTTCTCACTCCCTGATGCCAAGGTGGAGGGTGATATCTTGTATATAGCGGCCCTTTATCATGTTGCAGCGAGCAAACCTCTTGTTGGTTTTGATATGAATACTAGCTTCATTACTGGCACCGGTTTGGCTGAGAAGCCAGAAGGGTCCAAGAAGAGGAAGAGGGGGGCGAACAGGGTTCCTGTGCCGAACTCAGAGTCCACTAGGGCGGATGAGGAAGACGACGAACAAGACACTGATGACTTATCTCATTCTTCGGGCGAGGAGGTTGGGAATAAACCCCCTGTCGTGCAGGTGGAAAGGGCCGTGGGTCAATCGTCTAGTCTGTCTGACGAGGTGGTGGAGGATCAACCATCTGCAATACCTGGCCCTTCGCGTAAACGAAGCAGGCGCATGACTACCGCTGATGACCGAACCTATTCCACGAAGCATGCTGCGGTAAGACGTCGCAGGCTGCTTATTGATGATGTGGACGATGTTCCTGAGGTGATTTGGGCTTCAGCTGTTTCCTTTCTTCTTCTTCAATGTTATGGCCTAATTATTTGTTTCTTTTGCTCTTTATAGGCGTCGGATGAGCTCGCCCCTCAGGACCCGATTACCGAGGCTGATCCGGTCCTGTCTTATTTAGTCAGTGATGTGTGCACCGCTATCATTGCTGCTGGGGTGCTTCCGGTTGCGACCGAGGATTCCCACCGTGCTGGAACCTCAACCCAGGGGGATGGGGGCTTTACTGCGCCCGTCCCTGAAACATCCGAGCCCCCACATGATGACTTTGTGGGTGGGGAAACTATGTCGGCTGTGAACGAGCCGTCGCCCCCGCGTTCTTTCCCTGGTAATACAAATCAAATTATAGCTCGTGAATCAACCCATGTGTTCCTGTCGTCTTTTCCTTCAAATTACGTCGACTAATGGTTACTTTGGATGTTCAGATCCTAGCCCGTCATTGCCAGTGATTGATATTGCTGGATCGTACCCTACCGGAGAGGGCCTGACGGAACCTCCGTGCGTCGAGGGTCCTTCGTCTGGGTCGAGCTCGGGGTCCCAGGTAGCAGTGCAGTTGGGACAAGGGACGATGCCTCCTGTGTCTTCTTTTGTGAATGTAGCTTCGAGGGTCAACCTTTCCTCCCTGCCGAGCATCCAGGCTATTCGGGCGGCGGAAGAGGAGTTAGCCGCCATTCAAGCATCTTTCCGTACGGAATTTGCTTCTTTGGTGGCGGGTGCAGTAACTTCTGAAGCTGCCCCTCCGGTACCGTCTGCCACTCTCCCTCTGACGCCGTCCTCTACAGAGGTCTTGGATGACGCGTTACAGGACGTGGTTGCCAGTTTCCATCGCCACCTGAAGAGGAGGATCGAGGCAGCGGTGGAAAGGGGGACTCCCTTTACCCTGGCCCGCCGATGTGCCGGTGGCCAGATTAATACCCTTAAGACACTCCCTGGCGGTGGGGAACTGCCTGCGCTTTTGGAGCCTAAGCTATTAGAAGCTGATCATCTCGTGGCCCAGTTTCGCTTGTTGCAACAGACTGATTTACCCGCGACCATAAATCGAGAACGCAACTTCCTCATTACCGTGGTGGAGAAGGTGATGGCTGCCCGGGAATCGCTCAAGCCGGCTATATTACAGGACCGCCGGAATCTGACTCGGTTGTACGACCAGTGGAGCCGTCGGACTGAAGATTGCACAACTCGAAAAGCGGATGCTTTTTACGGGGTAGCCGATGCCCGGGAACAGATCTTCGAGCTCCAGAGAAAACTGGCTTTCCTGGAGTCAGAGCTTGAGGCTGCTCGTATTGAGAAAGAGACTGCTATCCAGGAGGCTGATAAGTATAGTAGGGCTTCTGCTATTCTAGAGCTTGCCCTAAAGAAGGTGGAGGACAACTGGCAGGCATATACGTATTTGAATAACGCAGAGCAGTTATCCCAAGAGGCCGAGCGTCGAGCTAAGCAGAGGCTTGATCGGGGGACTGCCTCGGTGAAGAACCGTCTTTTGGAGTTGTGTAATGCCGAACTATAGTCGGCCTTTTCTTCTTGTTTTGTCCCTGATTTGTTTCTTTCTGGAGGGGGTATGATCCCAAAATATGTAACGCTTTTTCTTCCCAAATAAAGAGTACTTTCAATTCTACCCTTCATTTGTATTGCTTGCTGCGCCTGTGATATTGTGGTGGTGTTTTCCCCCGCATAAGGGATATATTTGTGGACCTGTTACCTATGGCGTACCTTGGTTTTAGGTAGAGGTAACAAGTTTTGGTCAGGATACCTGAAGCAGCCATAGCGACGTGGTCATGGGTGCTCTTAGTATTGAGAAAAGGAATGCCGTAGAGCAGCTGGGCTTCTGGGGCCTGATGAGGTGATAGGTTTGTGCTGAGAAATTTAGCTGAGGATATTTGTGGGCCTATTATCCTTGGCGTACCCTGGTTTAGGATACGGATAATAGGATGAAGGAGAACCGACATACTTGCTCAGAGGTAACGAGGACATGGCAAGTAGGAAGGTTTTTTAAACGTAGAGTCTTCCTACTCAGAGGTAATGAGAACATGGCAGGAGTGAACTCGACGGAGGATATTGATGGTCAACAGAGGACATTTGTGGTCAACAGAGGACATTTTGTGGTCAACAGAGGACATTTGTGGACCTATTACCCTTGGCGTACTCCGGTTGTGGGTACAGATAATAGGTCGAAAGGGGATTGTAAACCCCCATAATTTATATTGATTTTTTTAATTTAAATTAATTTTGTTACGTATTTTATTAGTTACGGATTAATTACTATTAAGTTATTAGTAAAATTAAAGCATGTGTGTGTATATATATACATTATTATAAGTGTGCATGTTAATATTCTATTAAATATGGTGTATAGTAAATTCTAGAAATTTTTAGGAATTTATTGATAATTTTTGGGTATTTATTGCTTGCTTATAAAGATATATATATATATAAATACTTAGTAGAAAAAAAAAAAAGAAATAGGTGCGGCCCGGCCACACAAAGAATGGGGCGGCCAGGCTGATTCATTGGCAGCACCTAGTGGTGCTTTAGAAAGAAAAAAAAACAACAAACAAATTTTGGGAGGGGACCAACCCACGTGGGGGGTCCACCTCACCCGACCCCAAATATTAGATTCAGCAGCAGCAACTGCTGCGCCTTAAGAACCCAATGGCCCGAACCCCTTATTGCAACTAATAGCAGCTTATAGCTGCAACCCTCCAAAACCGACCCCACACCCCCTTATATTCCTATTCCAAATAGGAATAGTAACAGCGGCGGACCTATATATATGTCCTGCTCTCGACGAAACCGAAAACCCTAAACCCCCATATCTCTTCTCCCTCGTGAAGCTTACTCGACCCCAGACGAACAGCCCTAGCCACTGGCGGCGCCGCACCATCGCGCGAGCAGTGCGGAACACCCCAGTTCGACCACGTCTCCGCGTAATCTCGTTTTTGCAAAACCGCGAGGTACCCATCTTTCGATTCAAGTTTCTTTGTATCTATTCAACGAAAATTTGATCTATCGAATGCTGTGCGTAGTAGACATGACCCTCTTCAAACCCCTTCTGATAGAATCCTGGGAACCCCAAAGGATTGCTCGAAAAATCGAGACGAAGTTGGAGAAAAACCCACTTTTCTGATTTCTGAAAACTGTTTTGAAACGCCAACTTGTCGGCCACTTTATCGCTGTTCATTAAACTTTCGTAAAAACTAATTGAACATGTTTGAAGACAACCTAACCACGATGGAAACGTAACTGGTAGATTAGTATTTCGATTTCTGTGTGTATATTAAATCCATGTTGAACATGTGAGAAAAACTGTTTTCGAAATAATAAAATTTCTGAATTTTTGTCCGATACGACGTCGCCCCGACAAACCGGACGACGTGGTCGCGCGTTATACGCATCGAAAGGCGCGTATGGACGTTGCGGATATGTGGGAACTGACGGAATCAGTTTCGTCGCGTGTGTGCGACGAAATCAACGTGTATCCGTCGAGATACCCCCGTATCAGCGTTTTGCAAACTTGTCCATAACTTTGTGTACAGTCGTCGAATCGAGACGAAACTTGCGCCAACAGGTCCGGATCGAAATTCTGGTCCTGTATACCAAGTTTGGTTTGATTCTGAGAAGGTCGAATCGGGACCCACTTTTGGCGGGCCCGCGACCTACTCAAACGGGCGATTTTGTGCACGGCTCCTCGGAATCCAAAATTGGACATACCGTTGAGTTTCCCTCCTCAAACTGAAACCATAGACATGTAGTTTGACGACTCTAGAGACCGTAGACTTCGGCACGCGTTTCGGTGCAAAGCGGGCCCAACGGCGGACAACGTTTTGATCCGAAATTACGATTTTGCCCCTGTTCCAGAATTTGACTTTTGGACAGGCGTTTTCTAGGTGTATCTTCTTCACCGAGACCATTTTTGATGTTTGTTTCAGAGTTTGGAGTCATCTGTGATTTGTGAGTTTTTGGTGCGGATACTTGCTACTCTTGGACTTGCCACTTTGTACCACCAGGCAAGATACCTTGCCACCCTACTCTGTGATTATTATATTCTTATTTTCAGTTGTTATTTTTAGCATTGGTTCGTGATATTTAAACTGTGCGTCCAAGTCACACTTGGGTGCAAGCGACTCTATCGGTCGTCTTCCTTGCTTTATTTTTTTCTCTTGCATTGACCTAGTTTATTGACCACCCACTGATGTTGAGGTATTGGTATATCTCATATGGCCTTGACACTTATTGTATCACGTGATGTGAGTCACATGTAGGACACGTTTTCGCGTAGCCGGCTGGCCACTGATACGTATGGAGCGTGCGACGGATAGGAGTAACTGCCAATAGTATTGCATGTTAGAAGACTTGGCGGTTACTAGAGGTTCATATCAGTCATGGAAATGATGATACTAGGCATTGGGTGGGGAGAACAATACCTGACGTATGGGCTTCTTTACACTTCCATGATTACCTGTGCGCTCCACCGGAGACGCAGGCTCCAGGTGTCCTCTGACGTTATCCAGAGCGTTATGGACGTAGCCCCTTGCACATGGTGCCCTCTGACGCTTCTCGAGCGTTATGGACGTAGGCCCCTGGTGCCCTATATGGGAACTATGCCGATCCTATTTTCAGCCAGGGCTCATGCGTCGAAGGATTGTATCTCAACTGCATATTCACAGTAGAATGGTCAGGAACCCGATTGCATGCATACCTTTTTCTTTTATTATATTATCACAGTTTATATGGCATAGTGTTTTCTTGTATCTTGCTATGTCCCCTGAGGACCTGGTTATCTCTCCAGGTTTAGACGAGTTTCCACAGGAGTACGGAGCGGCATTGGAGCTATCCTACATTGACGATGAGGCAGTGCCTTATGATTCCTAGTCTATTTCTTAGCTGAGACAGTTGTAGACATTATTTTACATCTCTTTTTCTTTCTATTTTGCGGAGGTCGGACTCCGATCTTGTGAGCTATTTTTCATAGCTGTTTGGAGTGAGTTTGTTCACCCGGCTATCTTTTGATACTCTTATTTATTTATTTAGACTTCATTATCTTCTGTGTTGAGCTGTGATGAGATTAGATATGTTATTCTGGCCTGTGATTATTTATTTACAGCTTATGTGCATATATGAGGATTCTATATATTGGAGTATTCTTCGTATATGTGCAGCTGGCATGTTCACGTACTTGGTCCTATGTATTTTGGGACTGGGGCGTTACATGTTTTTGTGGTGGCCCATGCAGGTCCGATTTAATATTGTTGGGTTACATGACTGTGCCCAACAAGCCTGCATATAGGAATAGGAATATCTCATCCAGAACTACTACTATCCCTTGACTTCCAATCTTTTTGAAACTTCCTTGATTATTCGATTGACTTCATATCTAATCTTTCCTAATATCAACTTATCTTCCTCGTGCCAACAGCATGAATCTACGAAGTGGACGCACCATTACCTTGACCCCCAAGGCTGGTGATACGACTACCCATGAGGAGCATAACCCTTCAATGACTCCAGCGACGCCATACCAGCCAGGACAGTCGCAGCCTACTACGACACCGACGACGGAGTACCCAGAGATCGTAGCACCCCAAGGCAGCCAGGCTGGACAGACTACTACCATGCCACCGGGAGGGAATGTACCACTGCCTCCGCCACCACCATTCCCTCAGCAGTTTCCCCTACAGTCGGGACCTCAGATGCCTCCACCACCGACGATGGTGCACCCAGAGGTGGCAGCACCCCCAGCCAACCAGACTGGACAGACCACTACAGTACCCCTAGAAGAGAATGTGCCCTTTACTACACCCTTTTAGCCGAATTGTGTGACACAACCAGATCAGAGAATCCCAGCTTCCCAGCAAGAATATACGCCACTTCCTTCCCGGTCCCCATCATCCATGCCAGTTCCTTACTCTAATGAGGCTTCAGCATCAAGGTTCTTGCTAAGGTTATTACAAGTGCAGCAACAGCAGAATGAGTTTGCAAGGAGTATTATATCTATAGCCCTAAAAAGGACTCTATCTGCCTCGCCAGCCTCAGTGCCAGTTAGAGAGACTCAGAACGGGCCGAATAGACTTCCCGAAGCACAACGACACCCTAGAGCATCACCATATCCAGATAGGGAGCTTCCTACATGTCACTTCTGCCATAGGAAGGGTCACCTTATGAAGGATTGTCGTCGTAGATTGGGACAGTGTATGATTTGCGGTTCCAATTATCACGAAGCCAAAAATTGTACGGGGACACCAAATACCTCACAGCAGGAGCAAGGAGAAGGACTATACCGGGCTCGAGGGAAGCCTACCTGCAACTACTGCGGAAAGAAGGGACACATCCGTAGAGATTGTCGAATCTGTCATGGTTTATGCTTGAGATGCGGATCGAGACAACATATGGTTAAGGATTGTCCCAAGCCACGAACTCAAGTACATGATCATCAGACCCCCATGCCAACAGTCCCAACACTTCCCATACCTCGACCAGTTCAGCATGTGACGAGGCTCATGACACCAACAGTAGGAGCACCACGTCCACCATTACCTCCACAGCAATTGCAGTTCCACAGGACGAGAGCACAGGACCCTAGTCAGAAGCATGGGCAGGCCTTTCACGAGCGGTAGAGGGTGCAGAATCCCTGAGAATCATAGCAGGTATGATTTTAGTTGCTACGTTCTTGCTACTTGCCTTATTTACCACTAGAGCCACGCTGCACTAGTTAATCATAAGCCTAGTCATGCATCTTCCATATTACTCATCCTTTCCTAAAATATAGATCCATTGTTATTCTCTTTAAGTTGTTGATAATGGTAAATGATCAGAACATATGACGACCTCGAAACTGGTATACTACTTTTCCTCAAGAAACTGTGCTATCAATAGGTTCATAACTAACTATTCTTCACCTGGAGTTAGCCGTTTCGATTACGTTACTACGCGGAATGGACCTGCATATAGAATTAGAATCTAGGTACCTCATCCACATTTGACCTCCGTTCTTGATTCCCTTTAAACCTGTTGATTGTCTTTAATTACATATTGCCTTATTTCCGTTCTACCCCAAATATTATCCTTTCTCTCCGTGATGATAGGCAGGTTAGGAAGATGACTCGTACTTGGTATACGCGTTTTTATGCTGCTCAGACACGCTATTAGTTGAACCCTTATAAGTTGGGTAGAACGCCTCATGATCTATCACCCTCCTTGTCCCAACAACCTTCTTTAAAGAGAACACTCAGAAGATTACCTAGACTGTGCTTATTAGTTCACTCAAATGCCTTAGATAAGAAACCAGTAGGACAACTGTAGAGGCACGATCATAGGTCGAGTTTAGAGTTTGATGAATTTGAACTACTTGTGACTTCTTTCAACTATATATCTCGCGTACCTATGTTTTGAACAACCATGACTAAACACCGCTATTATAGCCTAGATTTTGCAAGCTTTTCTTTATCAAGCTTGTTCAGGACATGTGTTTATTGGGGACGCCCACTAACATATTGTCTAATCAGAATCAGTGTATGATGGTCTGATCAACCTTCGTACAGTTGCTTCGCTTTTATTTGCTTATCCTACGTGGATTGAGATATAGATGGCTCTAAGATCTCATCCGCAACTGCTTTGACAACTCTATTTGAAACGTCTCTAAAATCCCATATTCGTATTCAATTCTCACTCCCTGGAACACTTATTATTTTCGCCTTTACAGATTTCGAAAAGTCAGATGCTCGTATTGAGAGAAGATAGACCCGTAATATCCTTCTCAGTTCATTATATCATCTATAGACAGGAAAGATATTCATACAATCATTGACATCTGTTGGAATCAAAGTACGGTCTTCAAAACTTGACTCATATCTATCACATCTCGTATCATAGTATATCGTGTAATGTTCTTCCATAAATTGAGGTATGACCTTCCAACTTGAACCTTTCTAACTCCACTAAACCATAGAGCGGTGTCTTGTTAACTTCTAGAAATTGAATTACTGTAGGGTATAGATCGTAGAGCCCCAGTAGAATTTGCAATGTACTAGGATTGCCTATTGATAGAATAAGTGGTTTATGTTAGAACGATAACTAGTGGCTCATGAACACCCACTTTCTATTTAGGTCGGTTGATGTCCCCTACCATGACATCGACATTCAAAGCACGAGACTAGCTGTTACCTTCCAACGAATTTCATAGGCAAGACCTAGACAAGCCCCCTTCATCTAGGCATACCATGTCCCACTCAAACATGTCCCCTTTTGTACTCTATTTTTTATGATTCGACTTCCGGATCATGAAGACCAAATATGAGCATTAACATAAAACCAAGGTACATCGGACCTTTCGATGTCTTGGAACGTATTGGGGAGGTTGCCTACAGATTGGCATTGCCACAGTCGCTAGAGGGAGTACATGACGTATTCCATGTATCTCAGCTGAGGAGGCACGTGGCGGACAGCAATCATGTGCTTGATCACTCCGAGATCACAGTTGGACCGAGTTTGTCGTACGAAGAGCAACCAGTAGGTATCCTCGATCGCCGAGTGAAGGTGTTACGGAACCAATCTATTCCATTGGTTCGCGTGGCATGGAAGCATCACTCGCCAGGGGAGTCTACTTGGGAGCGCGAGGACGACATCCGAAACCGCTACCCGCATTTGTTCGAAGGCGAAGGTATGTCTTGCATATTAAGTACCATTTATATTCCTTGCATTGCATCGATCCCCCGACCTTAGTTTAATTTCGAGGACGAAATTTTCTTTAAGTTGGGTAGGATGTAAACCCCCATAATTTATATTGATTTTTTTAATTTAAATTAATTTTGTTACGTATTTTATTAGTTACGGATTAATTACTATTAAGTTATTAGTAAAATTAAAGCATGTGTGTGTATATATATACATTATTATAAGTGTGCATGTTAATATTCTATTAAATATGGTGTATAGTAAATTCTAGAAATTTTTAGGAATTTATTGATAATTTTTGGGTATTTATTGCTTGCTTATAAAGATATATATGTATATTTATATATATATATATATATATAAATACTTAGTAGAAAAAAAAAAAAAAGAAATAGGTGCGGCCCGGCCACACAAAGAATGGGGCGGCCAGGCTGATTCATTGGCAGCACCTAGTGGTGCTTTAGAAAGAAAAAAAAAAAAAACAACAACAAACAAATTTTGGGAGGGGACCAACCCACGTGGGGGGTCCACCTCACCCGACCCCAAATATTAGATTCAGCAGCAGCAACTGCTGCGCCTTAAGAACCCAATGGCCCGAACCCCTTATTGCAACTAATAGCAGCTTATAGCTGCAACCCTCCAAAACCGACCCCACACCCCCTTTTCCTATTCCAAATAGGAATAGTAACAGCGGCGGACCTATATATATGTCCTGCTCTCGACGAAACCGAAAACCCTAAACCCCCATATCTCTTCTCCTTCGTGAAGCTTACTCGACCCCAGACGAACAGCCCTAGCCACTGGCGGCGGCGCACCATCGCGCGAGCAGTGCGGAACACCCCAGTTCGACCACGTCTCCGCGTAATCTTGTTTTTGCAAAACCGCGAGGTACCCATCTTTCGATTCAAGTTTCTTTGTATCTATTCAACGAAAATTTGATCTATCGAATGCTGTGCGTAGTAGACATGACCCTCTTCAAACCCCTTCTGATAGAATCCTGGGAACCCCAAAGGATTGCTCGAAAAATCGAGACGAAGTTGGAGAAAAACCCACTTTTCTGATTTCTAAAAACTGTTTTGAAACGCCAACTTGTCGGCCACTTTTCTCGATGTTCATTAAACTTTCGTAAAAACTAATTGAACATGTTTGAAGACAACCTAACCACGATGGAAACGTAACTGGTAGATTAGTATTTCGATTTCTGTGTGTATATTAAATCCATGTTGAACATGTGAGAAAAACTGTTTTCGAAATAATAAAATTTCTGAATTTTTGTCCGATACGACGTCGCCCCGACAAACCGGGCGACGTGGTCGCGCGTTATACGCATCGAAAGGCGCGTATGGACGTTGCGGATATGTGGGAACTGACGGAATCAGTTTCGTCGCGTGTGTGCGACGAAATCAATGTGTATCCGTCGAGATACCCCCGTATCGGCGTTTTGCAAACTTGTCCATAACTTTGTGTACAGTCGTCGAATCGAGACGAAACTTGCGCCAACAGGTCCGGATTGAAATTCTGGTCCTGTATGCCAAGTTTGATTTGATTCTGAGAAGGTCGAATCGGGACCCACTTTTGGCGGGCCCACGACCCACTCAAACGGGCGATTTTGTGCACGGCTCCTCGGAATCCAAAATTGGACATACCGTTGAGTTCCTCTCCTCAAACTGAAATCATAGACATGTAGTTTGACGACTTTAGAGACCGTAGACTTCGGCACGCGTTTCGGTGCAAAGCGGGCCCAACGGCGGACATCGTTTTGATCCGAAATTACGATTTTGCCCCTGTTCCAGAATTTGACTTTTGGACAGGCGTTTCCTAGGTATATCTTCTTCACCGAGACCATTTTTGATGTTTGTTTCAGAGTTTGGAGTCATCTGTGATTTGTGAGTTTTTGGTACGGACACTTGCTACTCTTGGACTTGCCACTTTGTACCACCAGGCAAGATACCTTGCCACCCTACTCTGTGATTATTATATTCTTATTTTCAGTTGTTATTTTTAGCATTGGTTCGTGATATTTAAACTGTGCGTCCAAGTCACACTTGGGTGCAAGCGACTCTATCGGTCGTCTTCCTTGCTTTATTTTTTTCTCTTGCATTGACCTAGTTTATTGACCACCCACTGATGTTGAGGTATTGGTATATCTCATATGGCCTTGACACTTATTGTATCACGTGATGTGAGTCACATGTAGGACACATTTTTGCGTAGCCGGCTGGCCACTGATACGTATGGAGCGTGCGACGGATAGGAGTAACTGCCAATAGTATTGCATGTTAGAAGACTTGGCGGTTACTAGAGGTTCATATCAGTCATGGAAATGATGATAGTAGGCATTGGGTGGGGAGAACAATACCTGACGTATGGGCTTCTTTACACTTCCATGATTACCTGTGCGCTCCACCGGAGACGCAGGCTCCAGGTGCCCTCTGACATTATCCAGAGCGTTATGGACGTAGCCCCTTGCACATGGTGCCCTCTGACGCTTCTCGAGCGTTATGGACGTAGGCCCCTGGTGCCCTATATGGGAACTATGCCGATCCTATTTTCAGCCAGGGCTCATGCGTCGAAGGATTGTATCTCAACTGCATATTCACAGTAGAATGGTCAGGAACCCGATTGCATGCATACCTTTTTCTTTTATTATATTATCACAGTTTATATGGCATAGTGTTTTCTTGTATCTTGCTATGTCCCCTGAGGACCTGGTTATCTCTCCAGGTTTAGACGAGTTTCCACAGAAGTACGGAGCGGCATTGGAGCTATCCTACATTGACGATGAGGCAGTGCCTTATGATTCCTAGTCTATTTCTTAGCTGAGACAGTTGTAGACATTATTTTACATCTCTTTTTCTTTCTATTTTGCGGAGGTCGGACTCCGATCTTGTGAGACTATTTTTCATAGCTGTTTGGAGTGAGTTTGTTCACCCGGCTATCTTTTGATACTCTTATTTATTTATTTAGACTTCATTATCTTCTGTGTTGAGCTGTGATGAGATTAGATATGTTATTCTGGCCTGTGATTATTTATTTACAGCTTATGTGCATATATGAGGATTCTATATATTGGAGTATTCTTCGTATATGTGCAGCTGGCATGTTCACGTACTTGGTCCTATGTATTTTGGGACTGGGGCATTACAGGGATCATCATACTTACTCAGAGGTAATAAGGACATGACAAGTATGAAGGTTTCTTCGACGGAGCCTTCCCATTCAGAGGTAATGAGGACATGACAGGAGTGGGCTCAATGAAGGAGAGCACATAGAACGACTCAGAGGTAATGAGGACATGAAAGTTCTATGTGAGGGGTGATTTGTTTTTGGCGGAAGTGGAACGACTCAGAGGTAATGAGGACATAGCCGTTTTGGAAATTTGTGGATCGATTACCCTTTTTGTGCACTGGGAGTACGGGTATTAGATCATGAGGGAGGATCTCCTTCAAGAAGAAAGTTCAGAGGTATGATCATACATAACTTTTTATCTGAAAGAGTGACCGGGATGTGAGTTCAGAGGCACCATCGAGTACATGACTCGAGAATCTGGAGAATGGTGAGCGTGAGTTCAGCGGTACCAGCGGGTGCATGACTCAAAAATCTGACAAACTATGAGGGTGAGTTCAGTGGTATCAGCGGATACATGACTCAAAAATCTGGAAATTTATGGGGTGAGTTAAGTGGTACCAGCGGGTACGTGACTCAATAATCTGGGATGTTGTTTAGATATAATATTTCTTCAGGAACTTGCCGTTGACGGGCAACATGAGCAAGTCTCCATTTTGCTTAGCGAGGCGGTAAGCACCGTTGGAGAATACTGTCTCTATGATAAATGGGCCTTCCCATTTTGGCTGGAACTTGCCGGCAGTTTTGTGAGTCATGACCATTGGCCTCTGGACTGCCAGAACAAGATCGCCCACTTGGAATGTTCTGATTTTGACCTTCTTGTTGAAGGCTCCTGAGATGCGTGCTTGGTACAGCTCGATCATTTGCTGAGCTAGGAGGCGCTTTTCATCTAAGGCCTCTAACTCTTGCAGTCGACGTCGGTAGTTGTCATCCGTCGTTAATTGATAAGTGAGGGCAACGCGGAGTGAGGGTATTTGAGTCTCTAATGGGAGAACTGCCTCACTTTCGTATACTAGGGAGAATGGCGTATTCCCAGTGGCTGTTCGAACTGTGGTGCGATAAGCCCATAAGCATTCGCCGAATTTCTCGTTCCAGTCGTATTTGTTGGAGGAGACAAACTTCTTGAGGAGTTTGATGATTGTTTTGTTGAATGCCTCTGCTAACCCGTTTGCTGCCGGATTGTACGGCGTCGAAGCGATATTCTGAATACGGTGCTTATCGCAAAACCGATAGAATGCGTGGCTTGCAAACTGCGGACCATTGTCATGGATGATCCTTCGTGGCAGTCCGAAACGGTAGATGACGTGATGCTTAAGGAAGCTGATCACGCTTGAAGTCTTAACTTCTGCGAGTGGGACGGCTTCCGCCCATTTGGAGAAGTAATCAGTGATCGCAAGTATGAAGCGATGTCCTCGGGAGGAAGGTGGGGTGATTGGACCAATGATATCCATTCCCCATGCTTCGAATGGCCAGGACGCCACTGTCGGATGTAGAAACTCGGACGGTTGGTGAATGAAGTCCGCGTGGACTTGGCAGGCTTTGTATTTTCTAGCATAATCTATCGCATCCGCCACCATCGTGGGCCAATAGTAGCCCATTCGTCGAAGACGATCTTGCAATTTAGGACCGGGCTAATGGGCCCCGCAGACACCGTCATGAGCTTCTCGTACGGCTTCTTTGGCTTCTGCGTTTGACAGACACCGAAGCAGTACTCCGTCGTAGGAGCGGCGATACAGCATCTTCGTCTCTGTATCGTAGAAGAATCTGAGAGAACGCCTTCTGATGGAAGTGGCTTCCTTTGGGTTCTCGGGCAGGATGTCGTAGACGACGAAGTCGATAAATGGTTGTCTCCAATCTGGGGCATCATCGATCGTCTGTGCGGAATAACTCGCCATGAATTGCATATTGTTTTTGGGATAGACCAGTTCGTGGCCTATCACATCCACTGATTGGCGATCATAATTCGGAACTGCTAGGAAAGCGGCAAGACCGACTAAGGCGTCCGCTTCGATATTTCGGAGTCTGGGGACATGTTCGATGAAGAACCCCTCGAACGACGAGATGATGTTAATCGCTATTTGGTGATAAGGGATCATGTCTTCGTGGCGGACTTCGTATGAGCCCCGGATCTGATTGACGATTAGTTGGGAATTGTCGTATGCTTCAAGGTATTCTACCTCCAGCTCTTTTGCAAGTTGGAGGCCAATGACCAGAGCGTTGTACTCGGCCATATTGTTAGAGCAGGGCTCGGTGAGGGAATAAGCTCGGTTAATCACCAATCCGGAAGGAGAGATTAGCACTACCCCGACTCCGACGACTATATTGCCTTTAGGTCCGGTCCTCGAAGCACCGTCGAAGAACATTTGCCATATATCATCGTGAGAGACTGCATGCGAGTCGACGACCTCATCTGGGATCTCCTCATATATCCTGGAGGATTCCGAGCCTTGGTGGGCTGCTAAAAAGTCTGCCAGGGCTTGACCTTTGACTGCCTTTTGTGGGACAAAGATCATATGATAAGGGGACAGCAATATTGCCCATGTAGCGAGGCGAGAGCTGAGTGCCCCTGGTTTAGTCATAAGGACCCTGAGAGGGTTGACTCGTGAGATTACATGTATCGTTTGTCCGGTGACATAGTGTCGTATTTTCTGAATGGCGAACACCAGGGCAAGGCATTCCTTCTCCACAGCGGTGTATCGGTGCTCTGGCCCAATCATCATTCGGCTGAGGTAATATATGGCCTGCTCGTGGCCTGCATCGTTGTTCTGTGCCAGTAAAGCCCCGAGGGAGTGTTCCATTGCTCGTACATAGAGCAGGAATGGTTTTCCAGGAACCGATGCTACCAAAACTGAAGGATTTGACAAATATTCTTTGATGCTGTCGAAAGCACGCTGGCATTCCTCGTCCCATACGAATGAGACTCCTTTCTTCATGAGGTGCGTGAATGGTCGGCATCGCCCGGAGAGGTTGAAAATGAATCTTCTGATATATGCTAGCCTCCCTTGAAGGCCTCTGAGTTCGCAGAGGTTTCTCGGAGGACCTATCTCCATGATTGCTTTCGTCTTCTCAGGGTCTACATGGATACCCTGTGCAGTGATGATGAAGCCCAAGAACTTCCCGCTGGATACGTCCAGAAAGGACTTCGTAGGGTTCATTTTCAAATTGTGCCCTCGCATTAGGTCGAATACCGTCCTTAGATCCTGCAGATGGTCTCCCTCGCTACGGCTCTTAACGGCTATATCGTCAACATAGCACTCCACCGTCTTACGTAAGTGGTCTCTGAAGATGATGCTCATGGCTCTTTGATATGTGGTGCCAGTATTCTTTAAATCGAAAGGTATGACTGTGTAGCAGTACGTGCCAATCGGTGTTCGGAATGATGTATGCTTTTCGTCGTCAGGAGACATTTTGATTTGGTTGTACCCCGAGAAGCCATCCATGAATGACATGCGTTCGAAGCCGCAGGTATTATCGATCATGATGTCTGTGATAGGAAGGGGGAATTCATCTTTGGGGCATGCCTCTTTCAGGTTGCGGAAGTCGATGCAGATTCGAATCTTCCCATTCTTCTTGAGGACGGGTACTATGTTGGCGACCCAGTCTGGATGTTGCTCTTCACGAATGAAGCCGCTGGCTATCAGTTTGTTGACTTCGGCTTCGATCGCGTCCATGATGCCTGGACGAAAGCGTCACTGTTGTTGCTTGACTGGCTTCGCATCTGGTCGAATGTTGAGTTTGTGAAGAGCGATGTCGGGATTTAACCCTGGCATGTCTTCATAGCTCCAGGCGAACACATCAATGTACTCTCTGACAAGTTCTAACAGCGGCTCCCGTTCTTCGTCAGTTAGGCTTTTACTGATGAAAATCGGTTTTGGAGAAGATTCGCTGCCGAGATCCACTTGTATGACCTCATCTTCAGTAGAAGGTTCTCTCAGTTCGAACCGCTTTTCCTATTGTGCGTCTAATTGCTGGGCCCATGGCTCTAGCTCGAGGATCTCGAGGATGTCTTCGTCTTCCTCGTAAGCGTCGACGAATGCCATGTTGACTGACATGACTTGTCTGAACACATCTCCGATGCTGGTATCCGAGTCGGAAGTTGGTGATCCGGTTGAACGTGACTGCCAGTTGCATTCTTCATCTGAACTTTCAGGGGTCGTAGTAGGCGTTACATACCCTAATCTGCATCGAGTTTTGTTATAGTAGTTCCGTGGTTTGCCTGCCGGGACTGGCGGCTTCAAAGCTAATCGTCGCCCAGTGCCGTAGTTCAATCCTGGCATCGTCTCCAGATCATACCCCTGTTTCTGCATGAGATATTTGGATTGAGGGCTATAGAGATACTGAGGCAGTCTCCCGGCATCTGACCCGAGGTCGGCTTCTTCTATGGTGAGGGGATGCAGGTTGTTCGTCCGGCCGAAGATGATCGGATGATCTCCTCCCTCGATTATTCGGTAAGCATCTTCTACTGGAGTAAGCCGGATCGCGGTGTACACATTTGTCACTTGTGTGTGTAGGTGAGTGCCTATACCGTGTTCCCTAGCGTACATTGTACATAGCTTATTGAGCTCGGTGTAGTTCAAAGATAACCCTTTATTGATGAAGTAAGGTATCTTTTCTAGGGGGATTACATCATCAGCGGAGGGAATATCAGTGAGGGCAGCCACATACTTGGCTAGCTCCGGTTCCACTTCGGCTACCCCCAGTGTAAATGAAGATTGAGAGGACGACCTGGGTAGCTTGATCGTCAGAGGTTCAGCTGATGGAGCAGAGCGCAGAGTTGTTGGCAGACTAGCGACCCCCAGTTTGGTACTTGATGTGGAGCGAGGAGTGGTTGGTTCGCTAGAAGTGTCAGATCTTGCATCGGGCTGACGACCCTTCTTGGGAAGGCGTATCGTCAGTGGCCTATCGGAGGGATTGAGCTTCTCCGTTTGGGGTTGACCGACTCTCGACAGTCTAATTGTTAGTGGCTCCGTCGTGGGTCTCGGCACTTAACCGGACCTTGGCAGCCGGATTATCATTTGCCCCTCTTGTGCCGCAAGGCTGATTGCATCCTTACGCAGAGCGGCCGTAAGGGGTACAAATTTGCCAGGTTTGCGAGCTTGAAGGTGGATCGTCAGAGGTTCTTCTGATCCTGAGGCCGTCTCAGTTCGAGCCTGTTTATTTTCATCCAGGTGCCTCTTCGACTTCTCGTATAAGCAGGAGTCCGAGTAATAGGATTCGACCCCTTTGAAGGGATCGATATTAGCAAATTCTGTCTTCACGAAGCCGTGTTTGTCGACATATTTGAAGCACTGGTGTAGCGTGGAAGGCACGATCATATAATCGTGTATCCATGGGCGCCCCAAGAGGATGTTGTAACAAGTGTCTGCATCTATGACGTAGCAGGGGACTTCGGATTGGAGGTCGCCAATTTGACACTTCAGACGAATCTTCCCAATAGGGTAGCTCCTGCCCGAATTGAAACCGCTGATGGCGGTGCTTGTAGGTGTCAGACGATGCATTGGGATGCGGAGATGATGTAGCAGACCCTTCGGGATGATGCTTATGGAAGAGCCAGGATCAATGTGCATCCGATCCACCTTCACGTCGCCGATGTATCCCGGGTAGTATAGCGGGCGATCATGTAGGTTGGTTTTGATGAGCATGTCCTGCAGAGTGAAGACGATGTTGGGCATTGCTCCCGTGCAGGCGCTGTCTTGGAGATCCACGGGTGAGTCCTCCCCGGTGAGGTTGGATTGATCCAGATAGGCATCGGCATTTTGGAGTGCTTCTCTCAATACAATACGAACGTCCTTGGAGAGCCTTAGGAGTTCGTACAGTGACAATTTGGCCGGAGTGTTAGCCAATTGTGCTAAGATGTCAAAGTTGTAAGGCCTCTCTAGCCCTTGGGCTGCGTCTTTTCGAAGAGATTTGTCGAAGCGAGTTTTCTTCGGCCTAGGCTTGTCGGTCGTCGAAGGCTGAGCCGGTCCCGGAGCATCAGTTGTAGTGGGTTGATGATTTTCGGCTGGGTTGTCAACCACAGGTTGGGATTGCGCTCCGGACCGCGTGACGATGGCTGTAGCTTCCTCGTTGTCTGCTGAGATTGTGTGGCAGGTCCTGATTTTTCTACTCTTCTTTTTATTGGTGGGAGATGGTGTGGGCCGAGTTACTTCTGACACCAAGTCTGGATGGACCCACATAACCTCCCCTCGTGAGGTGGTGAAAGGTACTAGACCAGCAGCCTGTTCTCGGGGAGGTGGAAGATTGGTAATCTCCATCGTCGCCAGAGGGACGAGGATTACCCCGTCTTGAGTCTCCGTCGGAGGGAAGCTGCCGAATTGTACGGATACCATATTGGCTACCACGGTTCTCTCTTTGAAATCGATGGCCAGAGCGTTCGAATCGATGAGGCTTTGGATGTACCGTTTCAGTTGGTAGCAGTCGTGTGTAGCATGGTGTACATAACGGTGGTAATGACAGAACTTTGGGTTCTCCAGATCAGCCGGCCGAGGCTCCCATCTTGTTGGAGGAAGCTGAATTCTATCTCCTTGTATGAGCATGACCAAGATAGGCTTGACGTGTCCATCTTCAAAAGAGTAAGTGACTTGAGGCTATTATTTGTCTACGGGCTTCGGCTCAGGTTTTTGTGCTGTATCGGCCACCATAGCCTGCTTTTCCTTGCTGTCTCGATTGTTGGAGGGGTTACCCCCATTATCGTTGTTGGGACGCTTGCCCTTATTTTTTCCTTCTGAGATGTGCAATCCCAGTTGGCGAGCCTTCTTCAGTCGTTCTTCAGCGCTTGTGGCACTGATGATGAATGCCTTCCAATCTTTGAATTGGCTTTCGCCCATCCAGAGACTGATCGTTGGAAGCAGTCTCTTTTGGCAAATTTCAATCAAAGAGGAATCTGGATTTCCGGAGGGCAGCTTCATGGCGGTCTGGCGAAACCGCTCGATGTAGTTCCTTGTCAACTCCTTCTCCCCTTGGACGACGTCCATGAGAGTGGACATAGTGACGTCCTGTCCTACTTCGTAGAATCGCTCCAAGAACAGGCGTTTGAAGCCGGTGAAGGAGTGGATGCAGTTGTCCGGTAGATTGCCGTACCAATCGAAGGCGACTCCTTCCAACGCCCCAATGAATAACCATGTGAGGATAGCATCATCATGGGGCAGATGGTCGGTGGTGACCTCGAAGTAAGTGATGTACCGACTTGCTGAGGTTTTGCCATGATACGGGTTGATATTGAATGGCTTATATCTTGGTGGGAATGGAACATCCCTCCATTCAGCAGGGTATGGTTGTCGTATTCTGAGATCTTGAGCGTTTTCTCGGGCATGGAACATGGCTCGGAGCTCCTGGACCTCTCTTCTTACTTCTCGGGTCTCATCTGTCGCGGTAGGGCTATTATTTCGGAAGGATTATTGCCCGGGTTTGGTGCCGCTGAGTTCGAATCTACATTGACCGCGGGGCCCGTGCTTGTTTGACCAGGCGTTCCTCCTTGTAGAGTGGGCAGGGCCGCTTTAATCTCGTCTACAGACTTGACCAAAGCAAGTAATATGGCTTCGAGATTGTCGATGCGCTGGCGATCATTGGAACCACCTTGATTGCTGTCCGTCATGAAAACCGTCCTTACATGAGGAGGGATGGAAGGAACGGTGGAGGATGTGCCCTCCGAGTCGTTCCCATGCACCGAGAAGTCATCGGGATAGGTGGGAATGTTCTCTTCGGGCTCGGACTCGGAGGGAACGGTATCCCCAGCTTCAGAGCTTGCTTCGTCTTGAGAGTTACGGATGTCCTCGGAGACATCAGCGTCTGTTGCACCTGATGGAAGAGTTGTTTGTCCGGGCTCGGCTCCTTGAAACATCGGATTGTTGCGGATGTTCGGAGGAGTGCTACCCCCAGTTCCTTCAACCCCCAGCGATGTGGATGATGAATTTTCTATCGCGGTAGATTTGGTCTTTGAACGGGTGTGTTGGAATACACCGGTAGAGGACAACCGTTTAGACGATAGTTTCTTAGCTGTAGTGGTTGATATCTTGGGACTGGAGATACTTGTCTTTTTTCCTCTCCCTTCGGCGGGGACCTTTTGAGCGGAATTGCAGGAGACAACAGGAGGTGCCTCATCTTCTGAGCTCGGATGCTGTAGCCTTTGGAAGACGGACGGCCGATCTTCCGTCACTGCCACGTTGTTGCAGCAGCAGTTAACGATGATTTGGGTGCAGCGATGTCCAAGCGAGGACTCTTTGCACGCCGACACTCCTCCTCTTTCCTTGCGTTTGTGGAGGATCGCCTCCCGCAGGTCAGAGGAACCACTCTGTCTGTTTGCCGCCGGGGGCTGGACTCGAGAGGTTGTATACAACTTCCTATTCGAGGCCCGTGTGATAGTCAACGGGACGCCCCGATAGTCAGAGGTTGGGACAGCTGACTGGGCCTGATGAGCCCGCGCTGCCCTAGACTTCCTCCTTTTAGCACTTGTGGGTACGTAATAGGAGGAGTCCAAGTTGAATACCACAGAATCTGGCTTATCATCCAGAGAACCATCAGGGTCAGGACCGCATAAGAGACGGTCGAAGACTGATCGAGAGAAGCGTGAAACGGATGCAATGCGGCTAGAGTTGGGTACCGTGCAGGCTGTCTGCATGCGGTTCTCTTCTGCCGTCGGATGAATTGTTTTTATGCGGCTAGGAGTCACGACCGTACAGGCTGGCCGCATGCGGTTGGCACTTGTGGCCGCATGTGTTTTCTGCAAGCGATTGACTCCCATAGCCGCACGAGTTTCATCCGTATGGTTGGCAACTGTAGCCGCATAAGCTATACGGCTGACAGATATGGCCGCATGAGTTTTCTTCATGCGGCTGGAGGATGTAGCCGCATGAGCTTTCTTCCTGCGGCTGATACCCTTATGCGGCTCGAATCTCATAGAGTTTCTCTTTGCCCCTACAAGTCCAGCATCATAGTATTTTCTTCTGCCGGACTTGGGGACAGCAGAGTTGTCTACGATCTGAAGTGGGGCCGTAGGGGAATCTTGCTCGCCTTCTTGAACAACAGAGGGTGTCTCCGCAAGAGCTTCAGTAGGAACAAAGGATCGGGGTCTCCACTCCTTACGGGCCTTCTTCGTGCAGGCTCGCTTCTAGACCGGGCCAGTGCTCTTGTCGGAGAGCATTTCTTCGAACGCCTGTTGGTCGAACCGGGCGACCATCTTTTGTTGCGTGGAGCCAATCTTGGCTGCATCCGATTGCATCACCAACTCCTCAGCCGTGGAGAAGTTAGTCCCCAACAGAGTCGCCATCGTGTTTGCCATGAAATATAAAAGAACAGAACAATTATCGGAGGACCGAACTTTTACTTCACGTTACAAACTCGCTTGTACAAAGAAAGCCTAGGGACGAAAACCTAGGTACAGCAGTCTAAGTACAATTGTTTATTTTAGATTCTGGGGGATGACGATAGAGGCTCGGGAAGGCGACGGCAGCCCTGCCTTACTCCTTGGACGATCGATATGCAGCTTTGGCTCCTGTGAAAAGATGGTTGGCGTTGATGAAGAAATGTTCTTCTTGCTCTCCCTCTGACTGCTCTTCTGGCTTATCTCTCTCTGTGTGCATTCTCTCTCTGACTATGGGGGGAAGTCTCTCTGTATATACGTATTTCTCTCTGATATTGTCTCTCTTCCGCAAGGGAATGGCACCCTGCTATTTATAATAGTGGGATGTCATCATTAGGGTTGCCAATGATTACATCTTAGAGATGGTGGTGGCCTGGGGATTGGTCAATCCAGGCCGTTCGTTTCTGATTGTGACGAATTCGAGCCATTAGGTGTAGATTACACCAAATCCCATTAGCCATTAATGCTGATTGGAATTAATCTTCCTTATAATGATCTTCTGATATCTGCAAATAAATTAGATCTATTCTTCTGCCACGTGTCCCAGATTATTGGGATTTGACCCAATCTTTAATGGCAGCAAATCTGAGGAATTAATCAGTTTAGGACACGTGTCCTAGGAGCTGCTGGAGGGATCTGGACCGTATGACGAGTGAGCCGCATATGAATTTGAGCCGCATATGGTTAAGCCCACTGTCAGGGCTGCCTGGGCAGTGGCCCTCACTTGAGCCCTCGAACCACAGGGGAGTAATCCTTGTGGACCGCATAGGTACATATTCGCCTGAGCCGCATGGACATGATCCTCTTGAACCGCATGAGAAGTCCTCGCTCGAGCCGCATGAGGCTTTCTTGGCCTGAGCCGCATAGGACAGATTCACTCTGAACCACATGAGAAGTTCTTTGCTCGAGCCGCATGAGGCTTTCTTGGCCTGAGCCGCATAGGACAGATTCACTCTGAACCGCATGAGAAGTTCTTTGCTCGAGCCGCATGAGACTTTCTTGACCTGAGCCGCATAGGATTCATTCTGAACCGCATGAGAAGTGAACCGCATACGAACGCCCACGTGGCAAGGCCACGTGGCATTTTTATGGCTCTCGGGGGATTTGTGTCAGAGATCTCTTTTCTCTTCCCTAGAGATTCATCATTATGACAGAGTCATAATTACCTGCTTTTATGTCAGGGCTGTCAACTTTTCAGAGGGGTCAGCCGTCAAAGCAATTAATGCAGCATGGGTCAGAGGGGAGCACTGTTAGGCCACGTGTTTTTTGAGCCGCATGGAATGTCTCGGGCCGCATAGCTCCTTATGCCGCATGACTCCCTGAGCCGCATGGGCTTTCTGAGCCGCATGGGTCTTTTCTGGCCGCATGAGTCATTTTCTTTAGAATTTTCCATGCTTCTACAGACCCGTAGACCCATATATAGTTAGGTGCATTTATGAAATCGGAGTGCATTGCAACCTAACAAGAGATGCAGAGTTAAACAATATACATTTATATCATATGCAAATTGTGCTAACCTGTCTTGTGCAGGGATGACTGTCGGTGATAGATAAGTTGGTTATGAAATATTCTTCTGTCATGTTTCTTATGAATTGTTAAAAAAACCTAGACAAGTAGAAAGAACACTAGTAAATATATAGCTTCACATGTTGAATTAGTGCAAATATTTATGAGTTTCGACGAAAAACTGCTCGCCAGTACATGATGTGTGCTGACCCACGTTGTGGGCATCCTTTTCAGAAAGCAAATGAGACAAGGAGATTTTAAGT
This sequence comes from Iris pallida, assembly GCA_029216955.1. Classification (NCBI taxonomy): domain Eukaryota; kingdom Viridiplantae; phylum Streptophyta; class Magnoliopsida; order Asparagales; family Iridaceae; genus Iris; species Iris pallida. Next base: position 6,377,792 of record JANAVB010008794.1, read on the forward strand.
AAGGCATCAAAGCTCATCTAGCCCAGTAGAGCTGTGGATTGCCTCGAAGCTTTTTTCATTTACAGTCAAGTTGCATATTTCTTTTCCTTTGAAGGTGTCCTTACATTTCCAGCATGTAATAAAGGGATATGATATATGGATATTGCGACTATTTTCAAAAGAGAGTTTTAAAGAGAATCAGGTAGCCTAGATAAGGCAAATCTGAGTTTGCAAAGCTTTGTACTTGTATCCCTATATCAATAAAAGAAGTATTCTTCATTTCAAAGCTTCCGTGTCCAAATATTGGTTTATATATGTTGTGTACGTGTGTTTTGCTTTGTTTAGTTATTTTGTGCAGGTGCTGGCCTTGTGCAAGCGCAACTTAGGCTTGCACGACGTCATGCCTTAGCGAGGACGAACGATCCCACAAGGATCAAAGCGAGGACGAACGACCCTAGCGGGATCGGTGTCACGACCCGCACCCTAGAGTAAGGGCACGAGACGTGGGTACGTCCAGCCTACGCCGCAGTGTCGGCGGTAGAACGCTGTCCTAGGTCAATCATCTAACAATATAAAGGTACATGTACAGTTTATACTCTCCGAATGGAGGTGACATAACAATATACAGTCTCAATCACATCTAAGGTAGAAGAATGAAAGACAGATAGATAGATAGATAGATAGTAACTCAAAGGAAACAGTAGCATAGATGAAATAAGTCTAAGTGTCTAGGATACATAACATCCAGAATGTCAACCCAATATACAAAATAAGTCTAAGGGTCTATACATCTCAACATCTCAAAATACAACTCAGAATGTGAGACAAAATAATAATTTAGAAAATGACTGTCTAGCTAAACTAGCCTGGACTACTGGGGCAACATCCTCTGCTGCAGGTGGATCCTGCTGAGGGTCCTCAACACAAGTGTCATGTAGTCCTGCTCCATAATACGTAGTCACCCATGCCTCATCCTCGTCCTCTGTAATATTTTTAACAGGTCCAGTCAGGACAGGAACGAGCACAATACATCTCACACAGTTCATATCAGGTTAGGAAATACGATACAGGCAATAGAGTAAAATACAGGAAGTGCTGAAAGGAAATATACGCTATAAAAGAGATAGCTGTAAAGGAAATATCTACTGTATATAGAGAACTGTAAGTGGCTAGTGATGTAGAGTATAAGATAGGCATGTGAATGGCTAGAATTTATACATAATTACACTACTGAGTTTATACATGATTACACTACTTTGGAATTATTCACATGTCTACTTCTACTCCCCCGTTTCCCCAATCAATACACAAGGATCTAGACAGGTTACGTTATTATATATTACTTCACATGAGACTCATAAATAAGTATACGTGAAGTTATACATGAGGGCTCAGTGAATCATGAGAGTACATGATCACATGAGTGCACATGCATGATAGAAGCATAGGAGTACATGATGACAGTGAAACACACTAACATGAAGTACCCGATGCTCCCGAGGGGGATAACATCTCATGTAAAGATCCATATAGTACCAATCCGTGTTACCAACGTGACAGCATCAAGTAAAGTAATCTAGAGCTTGAAAGTAAAGCCTGAACAAGTATGAAACGGTCAGAGAATGTACTCGCCTGATGTATGAACGTCTGTAGAGAATATGCTGTCTGAGGAGAGGTGTCTGGCTCCTGATCAGAGCAACACAAGTCACAATATATTCTAAATAGTAAAAATGAAGTTTACTATGCATACTACATGATTCTAGGTCAATCTGGTCAAAAGTCAACTCTTGGTCAACTCTGGTCAACTCTAAAAGTTAAACTAGGTCAACTAGTCAAAGTTAGGTCAACCAATGTCAAACTAGTTAGGGTTTAGTCAAACTAGTCATTCTAGGTTAATTCAAGTTCAATCTAGGTCAACTAGGTCAAGTTTGACCTAAGGTTGACTTAGGTCAACTCTAGTCAAACAAGGGTCAATAGGCCAACCTAATAACCATAGGCTCGTAATTAGGTGCCATAGGCTAATATCATATAGGTATCTATCTCTATACAATATATATATATATATATATACACATATATATATAACTTTATATATATATATATATATATATATATATATATATATATATATATATACAAACATTACTACATAGGCCTATAGCCTATGTAATAGTCATATATCATATAGTATATATATACAGATACAATATATAATCTAATACAAATATATATATAACATATATATATATATATATATTTATAAATCTTATATATCTACAATACATATATATAGAGAGAGAGGGGAAAATGAGAGGGTGAGTGGTGTGTGTGCATGAGTGTGAGAGAGAGAGGAAAGGAGAGAGAGAATTGTGTGTGTGTGGAGAGAGACTGAATAGTGGGGGGGTGTTCCAGATTTCTGGAACCCAGAAATCAACACACACACACACCACACAGTACACATATATGTATATACACAACTACATATATACACATGTACATGCACTCAAATCCCACCTACACACACACATATACATACCCTACGTATACATACACCGAAAACATACATTTACATGTATAAAACATAGCAAAAATCATTTTGAAATTCAATTTTGAAAACTGGGAAATATCCCAAATTTTTGGAAAATGGGACTGTGTACTCGTGAAGTGGGTAAACCCAAATACAACCTCAAACCCGACTAAGGTCCCCTACACTTGGTTGGTAATCGTGTCCCACAGTGTCCCCTAGCATCTAGGATGCCTGACACAAAGTCTAGACACGATACGACGTGTCAAACTCACTGGAAACCCAATCGGGTAAACTGACACAGGCTACACTCTACACTGTGTCGTGCATGGGTTCCTCGCCCTCGTGGACACACCACGAGACACGACACGTCTCGTGGTCATGCACACAGGTCGCCTAGGTCTAGGGCTAGCTTTTAGACACCCTGAAATGTGTCCAAAACGTGTCGTGTCCGAGCTACATGCGCGTATCAGAGGTCGAAACAGTACATTTCAGACCGCATCGTGCACGCGGTCGAGTGTCTTGTGCTCACGACACAGGACACGACACACCATGTGCTTGTGTCCTGGTGTTCGCCCAATGATGGGCTACACACGTGTCAGCCTGATACGTGTCCACGACTCGTGTGCGTGGGACACGAGGCCCGTGTCCTAGTCGAAAATTCGACTGAACGTGCGTGTAGGTGTCCAGTGCGTAGGTGATTGCGTGTCCGATACAAAATGAGACACCGTGAAACTTTGGGGGCATGTTCGTAGACATTGCCCCCGTGTCCATACCAATTTTGGCGTGTCGAAGTACCCTGTGCAGTGTGCACGAACAGTGTGGTAGCAGGGCATTGTGCGTGCACTGCCACAGTGTGTCCATGTCGATTTTCGATACGAAATCGACACAGTGTCGTGCTCAGTCAAGTGTAGATATAAACAACAAGTCTAGGGCTACGTGAATATGTAATTTGTTTTACAAAATATTGAAATTCATTTCTTTGTGGCATTTCAACAAACACAGCTTTTCAAACATGGATACGTGTCCGATACGGACACCAAACCAACCCTAGATTTCACCAAACTTGTCCCACAGCTAGGGTATACCTATATGCATGCATTTATGAAGAAAAAACAGAATATTATCTAGGTTTATGGGTATTTACCTATTGATGCAAATTCTAAAGGAAACTCAATAAAGAGGGGGGTGTTTGTCCTTCCACTTGGTGATGCCCAAAGCTTGTCAATTCTGGATTGCTAGCCTCCCTTAGCACCCTTGATGTTGTAGGGTCCCAATGCAAAAGACTAGAGTGAATTTAGATAAAAAATGATCAAGTTATAGTGGTTTGAAGGTAGAGGATTTTCTAGGTTTTAAATTCATGTAAATTGATCATGAATGAATGTGATGGGGTTATATAGGAAGGGGGTAGTGTAGGGGGGGTGCCCTTGGCCGGCCATGGCAAGGGGGGGGTGTCCTTGGCCTTTCTTCAAGGTGAAGGCAAGGACTTTGGTGCCAAAAGTGTTGATCTTTTGAGGGTTTTAAGCAAAATATCTATTATGTAAATATCTAGATATTTACACTACTTAACCAATGACTAAATATCTATCCTCAAGCTTCTAGGTTAGTAGCTAACCTCTAGATTAGGGTAAACTAGGTTAGGGACTAATCATGGTACTAACAATAATTAAATAATATTAAAAACACATAATTCCAAATAAAATATAGTAAATTACCAAAATACCCTTTTAGGCTAAAATCACTAATTTGATGTTCTAAGCCTATGGCTAGGCTCACATAGTCATGGTAAACTTCTAGGTTAAGGAATAACTAGGGTTTCCCTAGTTTAACCCCCAATTCACAAATCAACAAATTAAATGGTTTTACACTAGCAAAAAATTATCTAAAATCATAACATGCATAAATTATCCTTAATAAATGATTATAAATACAAAACTTAAAATTATCCAAATTTCATAAATGTGGGTGTTACAAGTCTACCCTCCTTAAAATAATTTTGCCCTCGAAATTTAAAGACGAAACTGAAACTGATGAGAAGGATAGAAAATCATACCTCAAGGTACAAATAGATAAGGGTATCGCTCGCGCATCTCATCCTCCCATTCCCAGGTGGACTCTCCTGGAGAATGATGCCTCCATGCGACACGAACCAGTGGTATCGTCTGGTTCATCAATGCCTTCTTCCGTCGATCCAGAATCTCAACAGGCTGCTCTGGATAACGAAGAGTAGGTCCCACCTCAATCTCGGAATGATCAAGTACATGGCTAGGATCTGCCACGTACCGTCTCAACTGCGATACGTGAAATACGTTGTGGACTCCCTCCAATGCTGGTAGTAAGTCTAGCCTGTAAGACACGTCACCGACTCTTCCGCTGATAACGAAAGGGCCGATGAAATGCGGGCTAAGCTTCCCACTTCCACCAAAACGTATAGTGCCACGTGTCGGAGATATCCTCAAAAATACCTGGTCTCCAACCTAATCACAAACAAGGTCTCAATTTAATTATGATAATCAAACATGGTTAACAAAACACTAATAAGACAACCTAATTCTAATCCTATCTCTAAACTGTACCTCAAACTCTAAAGGTCTGCGGTGGCTGTCGGCCCAGTACCGATGTCTGTCCTGCGCCACGCGAAGTCGATCTCTGATGAGCTTTACCTTCTCTGCTGCATCCACAACCATCTCAGGTCCCAATAAAGCTCGCTCCCCAATATGATCCCAAGACAAGGGTGTACGACATCTACGCCCGTACAGTGCCTCGAAAAGGGACATCTCAATGCTGGCCTGAAAGCTGTTGTTGTATGCAAACTCTACTAAGTGCAGGTGACTCTCCCAAGATCCTCCAAAGTCCTAGACACAAGTCCGCAGCATGTCCTCCAGTATCTGAATGGTCCGTTCTGACTGTCCATCTGTCTGAGGGTGGTATGCAGTACTAAACTTGAGCTGAATGCCCATGCTAATATGCAAGCTCCTCCAGAAATGTGATATAAAATGACTGTCCCGGTCTGATACAATGCTCACTGGAACTCTATGAAGTCTGACTATCTGCCTCATATACATCTCTGATAGCTTCTCGGTAGACAAACCCACTTTGAATGGCAAGAAGTGGACCGATTTGGTCAACCTATCGATGATGACCCAAATCGCGTCCTTCCCTCCTGGAGTGCACGACAATCCTGAAACAAAGTCCATCATGATGTGCTCCCACTTCCACTCCGGAATGGGCAATGGCTGTAACAGTCCCCCTGGCCTCTGCCTCTCTGCCTTTACCTGCTGACAGATCAAACACCTGGCTACGAAGTGTGCTACCTCGCGCTTCATCCCACTCCACCATACATGCTCTCTCAGATCCCTATACATCTTGTTGGCTCCCGGATGTATAGAGTACTGAGCACGGTGGGCTTCCTGCATAACCTGCTCTCGAAAGTCTCCACTGGGCACACACAGTCTGGAACCGTGCCTCAATGCGCCATCCTCTGCAAGAGTGAACTCTTCGTCCGCAAATCCTGCTCTGACCTGCTCCCTGATGCATCGTAGAGAAATGTCATCGAACTGAGACGACTTGATCCTATTAATCAAGTCCGACTGAATTTGGAGGCCCCACATCTGCATCTGTACTCCCGGCACAATCACCTCGATCCTAAGGCTCTCAAAGTCCGCTAACAAGTGACGATCCATCGTCAAACACATAGCTGTCGGATATCTGCTCAAAGCATCGGCAACCACATTGGCCTTCCCTGGGTGATACTGCAGCAGAATATCAAAGTCCTTCATCAGCTCCAACCATCTGCGCTGCCTCATGTTGAGCTCCTTCTACGTAAATACGTATTTCAAGCTCTTGTGGTCTGTAAATATCTCCACGCGCTCTCCATACAAATAGTGTTTCCACAGCTTCAGAGCAAAGATAACTGCCGCCAACTCCAAATCATGGGTAGGGTAGTTCTTCTCGTGGGGACGTAACTGCCTGGAAGTATAAGCAATCACCTTCCCATGCTGCTGCAAGACACAACCCAAACCCTTCCCCGAGGCGTCACTGTAGATAGTGAACCCGCCTGATCCTGATGGCAATATCAGAATTGGGGCTGTCGTCAACCGCTTCTTCAACTCATCAAAAGCGACCTGACACTCCTCTTACCAGACAAACTCTGCATCCTTCCGGGTCAGCCTAGACAACGGCTCTGTAACCCGGGAGAAATCCTGGACGAACCTCCTGTAGTAGCCTGCCAATCCTAGGAAGCTCCTGATCTCTGCCACTGACGTCGGTACTGCCCAAGCCTCAACTGCTGATATCTTTCTTGGGTCGACTGAGATCCCATCTCCAGTCACCACATGACCCAGGAAGTCAACTATGTCTAGGAAGAACTCGCACTTCGATAGCTTGCCGTAAAGCTGCTCCTGCCTGAGAGTCTCCAGGACCACTCTCAAGTGCTCCTCATGCTTCTCCTTTGTCTTCGAGTACACCAGGATGTCGTCGATGAACACCACCATGAACTTATCAAAGTACTGGTGGAACACCTTGTTCATCAAGTTCATGAACATCGCCGGGGCATTAGTCAACCCAAACGGCATCACCATAAACTCGAGCTGGCCGTACTGCGTCCTGTACGCCATCTTCGAAATATCCTCCCTCTTCACCTATACCTGGTGGTAGCCTGACCTCAGATCGATCTTCGAGAATACATGAGCTCCGCTCAACTGATCGAAGAGATCGTCGATCCGCGGCAGTGGATATCTGTTCTTGATCGTCAAACTGTTGAGTGCCCTGTAGTCGATACACATCCATACCGACCCATCCTTCTTTGGTACAAAGAGTACCGGTACACCCCAAGGTGAAGAACTATAGCGGATGAAGCCCTTATCCTGCAACTTATCCACCTGCTTCTTCAATTCCACCAACTCGCTGTTGTTCACTCGATAGACATGCTGAGAAATCGGTTCCGCACCTGGAACCAGGTCTATCGAGAACTCAACGTCTCTGTCTGATGGAAGCCCAGGCAACTCCTCTGGAAATACGTCCATGAACTCAGCTATCAATGGATGTGGAGCTGGCTGCTCTTCGACCGAAACTCCACAGAAAACTTCGCAAGTCTACTCTGCCTGCCGTCGGGAATATACAAACTCTGGCTCTCCTGGCGCTCTGAACAGAACTCTACCCCCGCGGCAATCTATGCTAGCGTGGTGCCTGCTCAACCAATCCATACCGAGCACAATATCGTAGTTCGGTAGTGGCATTACGAGCAAACACACATCCAGCTCTCGGCCTCCCAAAACTACTCTCCGTCCCTTACAAACATCACGAACGAGGATAATGCCACCCCCAGTCGTGATCTTGCAAGTGCTAGGCAACGATTCAGATATAACATGATGTCTAATCGCAAAAGATACTGATACAAAGCTATGGGAAGCCCCAGAATCGAACAATGCAAAAGCTGAAATAGAGTCGAGAAGAATAGAACCTGCTATCAGCTCTCCACTAACCTCAGCATCCTCTGCTGCCATGGCGTAGGCTCGTCCCTGCTGTCCACCCCTGGCCTGATGCTGGTGCTGGGTGAACCTCTGCTGCTAGTCGGCAAAGGTCCCTTCTGCTGCCCTGCCGGAGCCTTGGCTCCGCCTCCCTGAACTGATCGTCCCGAAGACATGGGACACTCCCTCAGCTGGTGGTCTCCGGAACCACATAGTAGACACCTGCCAAGCCTCTTTCTGCAGTCATTCCATCCATGACCCTGCTTCTTGCAGAAAGTACAACTGACGACCTGCTGCCTGGGTGCCTGCTGCTGGTGCCTCGGCTGTTGCTGCACCTGCTGGAACGACCTCTGCTGCTGGAATGGCCTCTGCTGCTGGTGCTAAAAATGAGACCTCTTGGCCTGTCCTCTACTGCTGCCAGCTCCCTGAGTGTCGCGGCCCCTCTTGAGCTTCAGCTCAAGATCATCTTCAGCCGCCATCGCTCCTGCTAGGATCTCCTCAAAAGTGGCATTCCTGTCGCTCTTGGTCAAGGACTTGACCTCCTTGACCAAGCCCTTCCTGAACCTCCTCGCCTTTGCTGTCTCGCTAAGGCCCTCCACAAACCTGTTCAACCGGCAAAACTCACCGGAATACTCCTCTACAGTCTGGTTCCCCTGAACCAGGTTCTCGAACTGGGTCTCCAAGGCACCGACTGCCTGATCTGGGAAAAACTTCCCCTTGAAGAGCTCCTTGAAAGCTCTCCATGTCTGCCCTAGAGTGCCTACTCTCGAGTCCGTCTGATACCAGGTACGGGCAAGATCCTGCATCTGGCTGGCTGCTGCCTCTATCTGGAGTCCGGCTGGTATCTCCGCCAGTCGGAAAATCTTATCAATGTGCTCAATCCAGTCATCAGCATAAAGAATCCCCTCTGTCCCAAAGAAGTCCCTGGGGTTCATCTTCTTGAACTCCTGAATGCCCGGAATCCTCTGCTGTCGCGGCTGTCCCGATCCTCCCTGTGGCTGGACAGCCAACCTCTCCCCCGTCGCTCTAGCCAGCTGATGGACCTCATTTATGCCCCTGGTAAACTCCGTCGTCTGACGCTGCTGCTGGGCCTGCTGCGTCTCTAGGAAATGCTGGAAGTATACAAACATCTGTGCAGCATCCACTAATCTAGATGGCATCGGCGGCTGGAACTGCGGCTGGTGCTGTTGAAATTGTGGCTGACGAAACTGCGGGAGAGGCATGTCTGGGGTAGCTGGGATGGTCCCCCGAATAGATAGAGGTGCACCCCCAAATGTGGCAGAAGCTCCCACATGAGCTGGAGTAAGGAGATCTGTGGTCCCCGGGTCCTGGTGAGCTGGGCGAGAGGTGGCAGACCTCTCAGTGGTATCACCTGGACCGAGACGCTGCGATCGTGTCTCCACCATCCTGAAGACAGATCAACAAGAAAATCAATACGGAGAAGAAATGATATAGTCAAAAGGGACAGTTTATTTCAAAAGAAAGGCAATATCAGCAAGAATTTAGATAGCAAGGATTTAGATAAGAGTTTTTCCTAATGTGATTGAGTACCTCGAAACTACATCCTATTTCCTACTACAGGCTATGGCGATACTCTAGTTCGAATACCACCACATAAACAGACCTGCAAGGGCCACCACTAAAAACGTGTCACGACCCGCACCCTAGAGTAAGGGCACGAGACGTGGGTACGTCCAGCCTATGCCGCAGTGTCGGCGGTAGAACCCTGTCCTAGGTCAATCATCTAACATTATAAAGGTACCTGTACAGTTTATACTCTCCGAATGGAGGTGACATAACAATATACAGTCTCAATCACATCTAAGGTAGAAGAATGAAAGACAGATAGATAGATAGATAGATAATAACTCAAAGGGAACAGTAGCATAGATGAAATAAGTCTAAGTGTCTAGGATACATAACATCCAGAATGTCAACCCAATATACAAAATAAGTCTAAGGGTCTATACATCTCAACATCTCAAAATACAACTCAGAATGTGAGACAAAATAATAATGTAGAAAATGACTGTCTAGCTAAACTAGCCTAGACTACTGGGGCAACATCCTCAGCTGCAGGTGGATCCTGCTGAGGGTCCTCAACACAAGTGTCATCTAGTCCTGCTCCATAATACGTAGTCACCCATGCCTCATCCTCGTCCTCTGTAATATTTTTAACATGTCCAGTCAGGACAGGAACGAGCACAATACATCTCACACAGTTCATATCAGGTTAGAAAATACGATACAGGCAATAGAGTAAAATACAGGAAGTGCTGAAAGGAAATATACGCTGTAAAAGAGATAGCTGTAAAGGAAATATCTATTGTATATAGAGAACTGTAAGTGGCTAGTGATGTAGAGTACAAGATAGGCATGTGAATGGCTAGAATTTATACATGATTACACTACTGAGTTTATACATGATTACACTACTTTGGAATTATTCACATGTCTACTTCTACTCCTCCGTTTCCCCAATCAATACACAAGGATCTAGACAGGTTATGTTATTATACATTACTTCACATGAGGCTCATAAATGAGTATACGTGAAGTTATACATGAGACAGTGAATCATGAGAGTACATGATCACATGAGTGCACATGCATGATAGAAGCATATGAGTACATGATGACAGTGAAACACACGTAACATGAAGTACCCAATGCTCCCGAGGGGGATAACATCTCATGTAAAGATCCATATAGTACCAATCCGTGTTACCAACGTGACAGCATCAAGTAAAGTAATCTAGAGCGAGAAAGTAAAGCCTGAACAAGTATGAAACGGTCAGAGAATATACTCGCCTGATGTATGAATGTCTGTAGAGAATTTGCTATCTGAGGAGAGGTGTCTGGCTCCTGATCAGAGCAACACAAGTCATAATGTATTCTAAATAGTAAAAATGAAGTTTACTATGCATACTACATGATTCTAGGTCAATCTGGTCAAAAGTCAACTCTTGGTCAACTCTGGTCAACTCTAAAAGTTAAACTAGGTCAACTAGTCAAAGTTAGGTCAACCAATGTCAAACTAGTTAGGGTTTAGTCAAACTAGTCATTCTAGGTTAATTCAAGTTCAATCTAGGTCAACTAGGTCAAGTTTGACCTAAGGTTGACTTTGGTCAACTCTAGTCAAACAAGGGTCAATAGGCCAACCTAATAACCATAGGCTCGTAATTAGGTTCCATAGGCTAATATCATATAGGTATCTATCTCTATACAATATATATATATATATATATACACACACATATATATATATATATATATATATATATATATATATATATATATATATATATATATATATATATATATATATACAAACATTACTACATAGGCCTACAGCCTATGTAATAGTCATATATCATATAGTATATATATACAGATACAATATATAATCTAATACAAATATATATATAACATATATATCTATTTACAAAACTTATATATCTACAATACATATATAGAGAGAGAGAGAGAGGGGAAAATGAGAGGGTGAGTGGTGTGTGTGCATGAGTGTGAGAGAGAGAGGAAAGGAGAGAGAGAACTGTGTGTGCGTGTGGAGAGACTGAACAGTGGGGGGGGTGTTCCAGATTTCTGGAACCCAGAAATCAACATACACACACCAAACAGTACACACACACACATATATATATATACACAACTACATATATACACATGTACATGCACTCAAATCCCACCTACACACACACATATACATACCCTACGTATACATACACCGAAAACATACATTTACATGTATAAAACATAGCAAAAATCATTTTGAAATTCAATTTTGAAAACTGGGAAATATCCCAAATTTCTGGAAAATGGGACTGTGTACTCGTGAAGTGGGTAAACCCAAATACAACCTCAAACCCGACTAAGGTTCCCAACACTTGGTTGGTAATCGTGTCCCACAGTGTCCCCTAGCATCTAAGGTGCCTGACACAAAGTCTAGACACGATACGACGTGTCAAACTCACTGGAAACCCAATCGGGTAAACTAACACAGGCCACACTCTACACTGTGTTGTGCATGGGTTCCTCGCCCTCGTGGACACACCACGAGACACGACACGTCTCGTGGTCATGCACACAGGTCGCATAGGTCTAGAGCTAGCTTTTAGACACCCTGAAATGTGTCCAAAACGTGTCGTGTCCGAGCTACGTGCGCGTATCAGAGGTCGAAACAGTACGTTTCAGACCGTATCGTGCACGCGGTCGAGTGTCTCGTGCTCACGACACAGGACACGACACACCATGTGCTTGTGTCCTGGTGTTCGCCCAATGATGGGCTACACACGTGTCAGCCTGATACGTGTACACAACTCGTGTGTGTGGGACACGAGGCTCGTGTCTTAGTCAAAAATTTGACTGAACGTGCGTGTAGGTGTCCAGTGCGTGGGTGATTGCGTGTCCGATACAAAATGAGACACCGTGAAACATTGGGGGCATGTTCACAGACATTGCCCCCGTGTCCATACCAATTTTGGCGTGTCGAAGTACCCTGTGCAGTGTGCACGAACAGTGTGGTAGCAGGGCATTGTGCGTGCACTGCCACAGTGTGTCCGTGTCGATTTTCGATACGAAATCGACACAGTGTCGTGCTCAGTCAAGTGTAGATGTAAACAACAAGTCTAGGGCTACGTGAATATGTAATTTGTTTTACAAAATATTGAAATTCATTTCTTTGTGGCATTTCAACAAACACAGCTTTTCAAACATGGATACGTGTCCGATACGGACACCAAACCAACCCTAGATTTCACCAAACTTGTCCCACAGCTAGGGTATACCTATATGCATGCATTTATGAAGAAAAAATAGAATATTAGCTAGGTTTATGGGTATTTACCTATTGATGCAAATTCCAAAGGAAACTCAATAAAGAGGGGGGTGTTTGTCCTTCCACTTGGTGATGCCCAAAGCTTGTCAAATCTGGATTGCTAGCCTCCCTTAGCACCCTTAATGTTGTAGGGTCCCAATGCAAAAGACTAGAGTGAATTTAGATAAAAAATGATCAAGTTATAGTGGTTTGAAGGTAGAGGATTTTCTAGGTTTTAAATTCATGTAAATTGATCATGAATGAATGTGATGGGGTTATATAGGAAGGGGGTAGTGTAGGGGGGTGCCCTTGGCCGACCATGGCAAGGGGGGGTGTCCTTGGCCTTTCTTCATGGTGAAGGCAAGGACTTTGGTGCCAAAAGTGTTGATCTTTTGAGGGTTTTAAGCAAAATATCTATTATGTAAATATCTAGATATTTACACTACTTAACCAATGACTAAATATCTATCCTCAAGCTTCTAGGTTAGTAGCTAACCTCTAGATTAGGGTAAACTAGGTTAGGGACTAATCATGGTACTAACAATAATTAAATAATATTAAAAACACATAATTCCAAATAAAATATAGTAAATTACCAAAATACCCTTTTAGGCTAAAATCACTAATTTGATGTTCTAAGCCTATGGCTAGGCTCACATGGTCATGGTAAACTTCTAGGTTAAGGAATAATTAGGGTTTCCCTAGTTTAACCCCCAATTCATAAATCAACAAATTAAATGGTTTTACACTAGCCAAAAATTATCTAAAATCATAACATGCATAAATTATCCTTAATAAATGATTACAAATACAAAACTTAAAATTATCCAAATTTCAGAAATATGGGTGTTACAATCGGGGCGGGACAAAGTGGTATCAGAGCACGACCTTACGTCCTTGGCCTCTTGCAAATATTATTTTTGAAAAAATATATAAAGTATTTTGATGGATTTCAAATGGTCCCAATTTTGAGTTATGAAAAACAATGCCCCATACAATAAGTCCATAATATTTTATGAGACTAACATAAGTTATACTCTTTTGTAGAGAAATGGCTCCTCCTCGTCCATCTGGCTTGACCGATCCGATAGAGCGGATTATGACCCTGATGGAACTACAAAGACAGGATGCCGAGGACCGTAACTAGATACAACAGGCTCGAATGGAGGCCCAACAGAAGCAGTTGGATGCCTTGACCTAACTTGTAACTGTGCTAGCGGGAAATCGAGATACCACCGCAGCAATCATACAGACGAAAACACCTGAGATTGAGCCCGTAAATGGTGACGAACCCCAGCCAGTGCACATTCACACTTCCTTTAGGCCAAAGGACTTCTTAGACGCGAAACCTCCAGAATTTGAAGGCAGGACATCACCAGATCAGGTGATGGACTGGATCGATAAAATATAGAGTTTGTTCACGTTCGTAGGAGTTTCGAGTAGCAAGAAGGTAGTTTGCACCGCTTTACAACTAAGGCTGCAGAAAAAAGATTGGTGGAAAGCAAAGAAACCAGAGCTGCTCACAACTGCTAGGGGTGGAAATATTTCTTGGGCCTCGTTCAAGAAAGCATTTTTGGAGCAGTATCTTCTTTCTGCTATCGGTCAAAAGATGGAGAATGATTTCATATCATTAAAGCAAGGGAGCATGTCCGTAGAAGACTATGAATCTGAATTTGCTAAGTTGTCCATGTTTGCTAGTGTAATGATACCAACTGAGCAGGCTCATATAAATTGGTTCGTCCAAGGTCTGAACGATGACATTCAGTTGAGTGTACTGAAACGAGAATGTGGGTCATATCCCCAGGCCTTTGAGGCGGTGCTGCAGGTGGAACAATTTAGCCCAAGGAAGGTGTCAGCTAAAGTTTAGTACAGATAAAATAAGCCAACAAAAAGATACCACGACGGAGAGAAGAAAACAAAGGGGGATAATCGAAACAGAGTAGAGTGAGAATTCTGCGGCCGTCAGGACCACACCATAGATAATTATCACACGAAAACTTTGGAATGCGATTACTGCAGCATGAAAGGTCACAAAAAGGAAACCTGTCGTTCCTTGAGCAAAGCTTGCTTCGATTGTAGCCAGCAGGGTCACGACGTCAGAAATTGTCCAAAGAGAAATCGAAATGATGCAGAGGAGCGTGGGCCGTTGAGGGACCCACCACAAATCAGAGACAACCCACATAATCAGGAGTTGCGGAGTGCTGCTGCTAATGCTCGTGTCTTCAATCTCTCCACCTTACTTGATACAGATGGCAATTCTAGTGGAGGTGAGTTTATTTCTTTAGTTTTGAGGACAAAACTATTTCTCAGTAGATTATTATGTAGTGCCCCGCTCCGCGCGGTCCACTATGTAATACCTACGGATTACTGACTAAGTCTTGAACTGAGTATTTGGGGAAACCATTGCCAGTATCGATTGATTACTGATGAAATGCAATGAACCTTTCCAACAGATGGATCAGCTTATATTGAAATGAGTCCAATAGTTTTTTGTTGGATGTTTTCTTTCGCTGCTTAGTTTTGATGAATACATTTTCGTGTTGGTTTTCGATAATTGGTTTTCATTGTTCGCTTTCATCGTATATCGTATTCATTCCGAATCTTGAGAGAAAGAGACCGAAGTATATTAATCGAATGCTGGTGCCAATACAGGAGGATGCATATACATACACAGAACGTGGACGACACGTAAAGTCCCTCATTCTCTCAACTAAGATTCATCTTGGTGAGTTGCTCTAGCCAGGCTTGGATTTATTTGTACGCCCTAATAAAAATAATCTCGAGTCCACTCTGTTGTCTCGTCCCTATGATCAACGATACCTTAATAACAAAAGATAAAGTGAAGATAATAAACTGAATCATATGCTAGATTATATGTTGCTACTTTATCTGTTTTCATATGAATAATATCTGTTGCCCATGAATATGCTTCAAATGTTTAGATGTGTACAGATGGACTTGTACACGTTGCCACAGCAAAGAGAATTATTCCAAAGCTAGGAGCTATAGCTCTGTCATAAACCAAAGCAAAGCATAAATACATGTGTTGCGTAACAGTCGCCTTACAGTGTATGTGTAAGTCCTGGACAACTTGTGCACAAGGAAAGTAGATCTCTTGGGTGGTTCTGGGGGCGCCTTGAATCGCACGACCTGGGGGAGATTGTCTAGACATTTTGAGGTATAAGAAACCTCGGGTGTTGTATCAATATCCAAATAGCGACAAGCTGAACCCATATGTCACAACGGCTAATCACGAAAAATGACCCGTGGACCCACATATAGTTAGGTATATTTATGAAATCAGAGTGCATTGCAACCTAGCAATCGATGCAGAGTTAAACAGTATACCTTTATATCATATGCAAATTGTGCTAACCTGTCTTGTACAGGGATGCCTGTCGGCGATGGGTAAGTTGGTTATAAAATATTCTTCTGTCATATTTCTTATGAATTGTTAAAAAGAATCTAGACAAGTAGAAAGAGCACTAGTAAATATGTAGCTTCACATGTTGAATTAGTGCAGATATTTGTGAGTTTCGGCAAAAAGTCTCTCGCCAGTACATGATTTGTGCTGACCCACGTTGTGGGCACCCTTTTCAGAAAGCAAAGGAGACATGAGGATTTCAAGTGAGGCACTAAAGCTCGTATAGCCCAGTAGATATGTGGATTGTCTCGAAGCTTCTTTTTATTTCCAGTCAAGTTGCAAGTTTCTTTTCCTTTGAAGGTATCCTTACATTTATAGCACGTAATAAAGGGATATGATGCATGGGCATTGCGACTATTTTTAAAAGAGAGTTTTAAAGATAATTATGTAGCCAAGATAAGGCAAATCTTAGTTTGCAAAGCTTTGTAGTTGTATTCCTATCAAGTTTATCAATAAAAGAAGTATTTTTCATTTCAAAGCTTTCGTGTCCAAATGTTGGTCTTTGCTTTGTCTAGTTGTTTTGTGCAGGTACTGGCCTTGTGCAAGCGCAACTTAGGCTTGCACGACATCACACCTTAGCGAGGATGAACGATCCCGCAGGGATCAAAGCGAGGACGAACGACCCTAGCGGGATCGGGGCATGACAACTTTACAACATGTATTTACAAGTTCCCATTCTAGCAAACTCATGTAAACTTGTGAGGAGATTCAGTACCATTTTGCTAAGAACATTGCTCTTCGATTATGCCAGAAGTCTAGAGAAATATCAATCTTTAGAAGGTAACATTTCTTGGAGTGTTCTTCCTTTCTTCCTTTAATTTTCTATCAATCATTTCTTTCACATAGAAAAGATGGTAGAAAGCATCAATCTAGTCATGTTTGAACACATCACTTTTCTAGAATACACAATTGTAGAAGCAAAAATTCAACAGAACTCAAACTGTTAATGAGAAAACACTATTTTCATACAACTCATAGGTGCATGAGGTTATTATATTTATCTATGCGTCTTTTTCTACTATACGGTAAGATTGTATGATTCTTCAGAAGAATAACTGAACTTCATGCGCCTAACTCCTTTGAAGTTTGTCATACTTTTCAGGATACTCCCTGGATGATTGTAGCTCAGATGGAGCTTGGAAGGACATCATAACATGTCTTGTTTGACATAATTCAGCACATTACGCAGAAGGCTTTTGCTATCCTCAGACCTAGCTAGCTGTGTGCACCTATCTGATGAGGCTTGCAACTGGCTGGTTTTATTGTCGTAGCATCTGTGATGAGATTGTGTTTGAGTCCCAATAAAAACAATATCGATGACGAATAGTATTGGCAGCAGGCGAGAAGAAACGGGCTTTATGCATGCCCAATTTTGTATTCTCCCTCCTAGGCAAACTGCCTGATACTTCAGAGGGTGACCCATATTTGCAGACGTAAAGTTAGAGTCTGGGATTGAGCACCGTCTAGGGGACCCAATCAGTGATGTATTCTTACCCCCAACCTTTGTGGGAATATTGGCACAAGATTATACGTAACAGTCTTCTCTCTCTGCAGTTATCTTTTTTTTAGTACAACATTTTCTATGTATTGCGGTTTGTACTGAGAGACAAACTGATGGAGAAGTTCTGGAATGTAACAGATCTTCATCAGCCATCACCATGACTTAAAGATGAAAATCCAAAATATAATAGATCTCTATCGTATGTACTCATGGTTTTTGAAATAAATTTTTTTCTTTGACTTCAACGTTCTTTCATTTGCTTACAATTTTCTGCTTGTGTGAGTTATGGCTTGTCTTTGTGGAGTGGTTGTCTCCAAAATGTCACATAACTGCTGGAAGTAGAAAACTGGGGCATAGTCACAAATGATCTCTCTTATATAAGACATAAAAATATTTTGAGATGTGTAACATCTGGTCATCAAGCAAACGCCTGAATTTTACCATCCATCTGATACATGGAAAGCATAAACTGCAACTCTGGCTGGGACAGTTGTAAATTTTGTAAATTCGGCTAAAATGCATAAGATTGTCATTTCTAATTAAAACGCATAAGATTGCCCCTGATCGAGTCGCATACGATTATCATTCTAACTGAGACAACTGTCAATCTTTTTGAAATCGTCTTCAAATTCTGTGCCATAAATATAGTCGTTATTTGGCACAAGAATCAAGGAGTTTGGTATGATTCATCCGACCGACTCAGGATTCCAAGAGTCATATACTCCTATGCGGCTCATTTTTCAGTAGTATATAAATATGGCTGAAGAATGATGAAGAAGAACTTTATTTTCTTCTTCAAATTTTCTATCTTTCCAAGAATTATTTCTTCTTCCTCGTTAAGCCGAAAACTCCAGAGTAATGGCTCCAAAAATTTATACTAAGGTACCATAGACGAGCAAAAATAAGAGAAAGTTGGTCGATGACTCAACTGAGACTGCTTCCATCGGAGTTCAACCGCCGATCAAGGGTAAAACCCTATTTTCGAGGAAAACACTTTTGATTTACTATTTACAAACACAAATCCATAAGGCTATATGCCCATAAGTCTTGATGCATGACTGCGGAAACTTAACTCTAAAAATATGCAGACTAACTCTTCCATTACGCGCATAGTTGTTGTTGTAAAGCTTCAACAGAAAATACAGGTTCTGGTCTATGCGCTATTGTAAGTTGCTGCATAAGTGTAACTAATCTTCACTTATGCACTCCTTGTAGTATGCTTCATAAAAAATTTAGGCTTCATGACAGTGAAAAATATACGCATAAATGTCTATGTGCCTATTTTTGTCAAAAATAATATGCAATTTGACTAAGTCATGTGACTAATCTTCTTCTTCTCTATTTTGTAGTACATTTTCCATCAACTTGCTCAAAAAGTCCTACTTGGATGCACCCGAGGGTTTATTTGGCATAAACCATTCTGATTTGATATCTTATATGGCAGCTCATATCAACAAGGACCAACCTCCTTTAAGATAGAAAATAATTGCCAATCAAACCCGAAGCTTCTTACAACAGATGTTGAACAGCAAGAAGTTCGTTCTGAACAATGAAGAGTTTCTGAGACTGGCCTTCTTATTTAATGATTGTTTGAATTTAACTGATGTTGATACTTCTAAAACCAAGAAGGAGAAAATTCCCTGGATAATGGTTTCTAACAATAAACGAGTGTTTATACCTGGTGTAGAATGCCATCTGCATCTGGCTACTTATGCACCAGTCATTTTCCTGAGAAAAATAATATATTCAATTACGCCTTCACAAGGTGGAGTCCATCCCGGACAGATAGTTCACAGATATAATGACTCAGAAAAAGATTCCTTTGAATATCATAAAGGACATGTAACTTTTACCAACTTAGAGTTGTTGCCTGGAGGTCTCAAAGGTGATGTAGGACATAATGTCCCGGTCTTTTCTGTTGCTACTTTTGCCAATAAATTACTTGCCAAGCACAAATCCTACCCTATATGCACTTTGATGTTACTCAACTGGACTCATGACGCAAGTCTTGGAGTGACCGGCCGGAGTAGATTTCACAAAAATTTGAAAATATTTTGAAGGAATGTGGTCTTTACTATGCCAACTGAGGTGCTTATTATGGCTTGAAGATGAACGGCCACATGTTCGTCACCATTACAGAAATGTACAACCAGAATACAGGTACATTTTTCACACCCGCTGGTGAAATGGGATTGGCCTTACACGAGATTTATAAAATCTCTAAAATTCCTTGGGGCACTGAACCATACGAGGAATATACTCCAACAAATGACGAACTCTCTGATATGGAGCAAAATCACCCGAAAATAGCCACAATATACAAAAAGATGTTGTTACATCATCAAACTTGTTATAGGATAAACAAGGCTGGAAAGACTGAAGGCCCTATTCCCTACACCAAAGACTGGACCAACTATCTCATCTGTCAGCGGTTAGTAAATGAAAAACCTGTTGGTTTTGAAGTCTGCCCGAAAATGGCTGAAGATGAGATCAAGGAGTTAATGGAAACATAGAAGGAGAAGAATTTAAGAGAAACTAATAACCACCCTTCAGCTTACACTTTTTTATACCAATGCCTTACATCGTTATCAGATGAAGAAGTTGTGGCAGGTTACTTAATGACCTAGTTACGAAACTGTGTAGTTTTTAGAGGCGCTAGAGCCATTGAGAGATTGAATTGGAGTCTAATCCTTTCGACTGTGAAATTAGTCTTCGTCCATAAATTAGATTTACTTCCATCTATGGTCTGCAGCATCAAGAAAGGATTACACAACTTTATATATAATATGATGCACCGAGAGAAGGACAAATATTTTATAAGAACAGGACTGCTATTCTATTATTTAATGTGTTGGCTCATCCTTCATTGTCCCAAATTAATGTTTCCAGGGTTGGAGTCAGATGTCATCCCTGACGATAGTATCCTTCATAGATACAAGGGAAAGACTTTGAATTTTACTCGAATTGTATCTTGCAGGAGAGTCCTAGGCTATGTGTATGCCTACGATTTCTTCTAGATTGTCCCTGGCAGTGAAGACGGGTATGAGTACACATATACCAGGATAGGCCATGTCTCCAGTCTTCCCGGGGGACCTTTTCACTGGCTTCAATCAATCCGCTCTTCTTATCTAGTACTGCGAAGACAGATAAACGTTTACTAAGAGCCTTATCTGCCTATCCGCTTCTCACGACAATTCGGTAAGAACCAATGGTTCTTAGAGAATGCAAATCCTTATCTCAGATATGAGGATAGTTTACTTGACGGCATCCTTACATGGAGTTATTATAATGCAGGCAGAACCGACACTTCTTTCATTTTCCCAACAAATCAGAGGTGTACTTGATGTTTATCGCGAGCAAGTTTTATTGCATGTTAAATTCTCCTTCACTTGATTATAATCGAAAATCGAGCTTCATCATGAGGTCCAAATTGAAACCAGCTGCCAATGATCTCAAACATGCTCGTGAATATCCTTTAGTAGCAAGGATGTCATTGGAAAAACACCTGTTGAAGAGCCCAAGACAGATGGTTCTTCTGATGAAAAGGGAGACAAAGATCCGTCCCTACAGCCTCTCCTTCATCGAAGTGAGCAGAAGTAGTTGTAGAACGGTCTTCAGCAAAAACCAAGACCAAAAGTCAGAAGAGAGTCATCGTTATTCTCTTGAAGTATATCCAAAATTGGAAACTAAGGCAGAAAATGTATGAGCAATTGCTTCCATACCACACATTAACCCTCCCTTTGGAGAACCAGTAATGACCTCTCCGATGAGATCTTCTAGCAAGACTCCTTCCCAAAAAACTAATATAAGCGTAAACATCATAGGGGCGCCTGCTGGGGCAACTTCAAAAGCGGCTTAACCGTTGCAAAAGAATAATGCCTGGCCCTTCAAGCCAGTCCTAGAAGATGAATCACTAGAGGACTCGGATTATGATAAAGATAACCAATCTCATGTGGCGTCTGAATCTAAAGATGTGGTTGATGAAGGTGGCTCTGTCTTTGAAAATATAGACTTGGACAAACTTAACAAGATTGAAGCGAGTCTATAAATGCTGAGTGGACCTCCCACAATAGTACCTAATTCAGAGACGAAAGCTTCTGCTATTGGACTAGAAATGCAAAATAAGCATGAGTGTGTTGTATCGTCATTTTTATCCCATCTTAAAGCTGGGAAAATTGAACAAGAGTCTACCAGGCTTGTTGAAGAATCAGTACCAGAAGCAACCAAGAAGCCAGCCGAAATAAGTTGATCTACAGTTGGTAGACATGATACAGGTATTGAATTCTTCCATAAAATCTTAATTCTATTTTTTTGTTTAAAATAACATAGTCTTCCTTTTGTATGATAGCGGTTCGAAAATCTTTTCCTGCTTCATCTACGGCAGAGATTCAATATAACAATAACGCTACTGATAGGTGCCCATCTAGAGGGTATGGCCAAAGTTTGTGTGCAGAGTTTTTACTCCCTTTTGGCGAATAGGATACAAGGAATTGTAGAGAAGAATATTCCTTTTGCCTATATCAAGACGCCGGTTGTTTATATGATTCAAGCACTTGAAAGCTTATCTGGTCATGAGACCATATTTAGGGATTTGAGAATATTATTTGGCACACTCGAGAGGTGTATGGTAAATCTTGGTCTGGCCCATCGTCATAATCTTTCAGCAATTGAGTCTGATGAGCTCAACAAACTAAATGACGCCATTAATATGGAACAAGTTGGGTGAATCAAGAGACGGCTCTTAAAAACCAAGTTATTAAGGCTCATGAAGAATACAAATTTCTCTCTGCTTCTTCGGTCAAGTACGCTTCTTAATATAAAAGGAACATCATACGAATGGGTGAACTTACTGCCGAAATCAAAGCCCATCAGGACGCCTATGCTTTAGAAGAGTCTGCCATAGCTGAGAATACTGAGAAGCAGAAGGTTTTTGCTGCTCAATCAAATGACGCTAGTAACAAAGTTGAGAGGCTTAACTTTCAACTGTTAGTCTAGAAGGGAAGCGTGTTGAGCTGACACCTTTTTGAGACGATACTTCAAAGCAAGCCGAAGTCAAACGTCGTACAGCTAACCAAAAGCAATCTGAGATAGATACCTTGAAGAAGAAGATTACAGAGCTCGGTAAAATGCCTGACCATCTTTAAAGCTTTATAAGTTTTCTTCTTTTCTTTTTTTTGTTGGTTGATAATGGAAGTATCCTATATCTTCATTTAATTTTGAAATAAAGAACACTTTCTATTTTGCTGGAAATATTTAACATCCGATATTTCTCTAGAGGTAATATGGACATAGGAAGATATCATATTTTTATGGATCTATTATCTGCAACATACTCAATCTGAGGATAGATAATAGATATAAAAATTGATCATTATCAGAGGTAATATTGACATGATAGATATTTGAAGTAGACCTGTTATCCTTGGAATACCAGATTAGGTATCGATAATAGAATAAACTGTTCTGTCAGAGGTATTATGGACATGACAAGTAGACTATAGTGGACCTATTACTTATGGTGCACCCAACTATGTGCAAGTAATAGGATATGATAAGAAACTATATAAGAGATAATATGGACTTGATAGTCATTCCTGGATAAATTTACTCAGAGGTAATATGGACTTGGAAAATTTATAGAATTCTATAGAGGGAGTCGATACTATGGAATATTTTTGAGGTATTCACTACACCAAAAAGGGTAATTTGAAACATTTAGCATTTTGGACTTTGGAACGGTATATCGGCGTTCCTAGAGCTTGTAACACTGTTTAAGCGTTACAGAGTGCTAAAATATTCCTAAAATCAATTTACTTAAAATTTATTTTTATTTTTATTGTTTGGAATGGTCTATAAACGTCGTTATTTATGTTCAATGACATGTGCTAGTCACATGATAAATAACAAAAGTGTTCCCAGTTAGGGTTAGAGGAACAATTCACTCTCCTTTTTGGAACAGTTTCTCGCTCTCTCTCTCTCTTTCTCTCTGTCCCTCTCTTTATTATAGATCTGTTAGCTAACCCCAAAACTCGCAAAAAGCAACCATGGAGGAGGTGAAGATCCTCAAGCACAACGAGCTAGTGAAGCCGTCGAACCCTTTTGATGTCCTAGATCAGAACTCACGGCCCAGATCTGTCCAGAATAAGGATAACTCGAAGCCATAGTCCAAGGTTCAGCCCTATCTGTTGCTTGCAACCACAACACAGAGAAGCCTTGTCTTTTGTCATTTTGGTAGCTGTGCCTAAGACGCTACAACTATCGGATGGGACTTAATCTGAATCTAGTCGAGGCATGGCCACTTCTTCTTTTCCCAGCTCCCTTCCATCACTTCTCTCTACTCATCAATCCATCGTTCTGTCCGATTCCCGAAAGTGCTAGTCTCTAGTCTATAGTTATAGTTTCTCCAAGGGAGAAGAAGATGAAGGAGAGCGCGCACATCAGCGAAACAATATTGCAGCATTTGACCTACAGAAAGTGCCACGGTTATGCTACAAAGTCCAACCAAACAAAGGTCATGAAGACCCCAGGTGCGCTTTCCAAATCCTAGGTCGATTGATTGATGAATTCATTTTTCATTTTTGTCGTGAAGACTTGTTGGCAATTTTAGGACGATTGTTTTCTTTTTGTTGAATTTAGGGTGTTTTCAGTCCACTGTCCACCTACTCATTTTTGTATGTTCAGTATATAGAATCCTAAGTTAATGAAGTTGGTTACCCCTTGTGTAATTCTAACTGTGGTGAATTCCGCAGTGGGAGAGATCGACTCGAAGAAGTTTGTTGCATCTTCCATGCATAAGCGCACCAAGAGGTTAGTGACCTTATTTTGCATTTTTCGTCTTCATTCTATTTACTATTTCTTGATGACATGTTCAATCTTTGCTGATGTAACTGGTTTTAACTAATTGACAATGAATATACTGAGAAAAGAGTGAAGAATGAAGAGGGATTGGATTCTTCTAAAGCCTTTCAGCATCTTAAGTTGGTATGCATGCTCTTTCTTCACTATATACCAATATTTTTCTTTGTTCCTACTAATTAAAAGGAAATATATATGTTATATTTTTGCATTCATAATGCATTTATACAAGCCTATATGGAAGACAATTTAAATTTTCAATAATCATCTTGAAGTTCTAAGTTTAATGTTGTACATGTTTTCTTGATTTGATCTTCTAATATCTTTGGTTATGATACATAGATCACAGGGGATGAGGATGTTTCATTTTGAATCCTAATCTTTCATGTCACTACAATGTTGCATTAGTTAGTGTACCTATGAACTACTATTTTAATAACAAGGAGTACTGATTCTAAACTTGATTTTGATGCCAGGGTATAAGGAAGGCCAAAGGTTACACTGGTACAAAAATAAACCATCCCCTGTCATTACAGTCAAAAGCCCTTTGAAGCAAGAGGTATCGGACATATCATAGTTGTTACGATTAGCAATACTTGAGTTGTAGTATCAGTCTTAGTAAATAGTTTGTAATTTTATTGAAAATAAACATTATAGTAGTTGAGAAAACTGATAAGAGTTGAGCACAACTGTGAATTATAATGAAAGGATTGCAAGGTTTTTTCTATTGATGCATACGAGGATGTACCGGAGAAAGATGAACAAGCTCGCTCTAAAGACGTTAAGCTATTCCTAGTAACCCTTTTTTTGTAGATTTGAATACTCTTTGTACATATTAGTGGTTTTGGTGTATAAAAGAAAAAAAAACTGCACAATTTAGGTATAATATGAACACAGTTGGGGTCAGTTATTGTAGCTGCTGTGCTTATACTACATTGTTGTGATTTGGTAGGTACAGTCCAGGTTGTACATGGATTCATTTTAGACTTAAGCAGTTGGAACTAATTTGTCCAATCTATTTGTGGAATTTCCTGACTACTTTATGTTTTGCCGAACTAGTTCATGTTGGCTGCTAAAACTTTGGAGGTTAGAACCCAATTACTCGAGCTTATTTTGAAATGATTATGAATGTTATAAGATGCAAACTAACAGATAAATCTGATCTTACATAATTTTGTATGTATATGTACAAAAATGACGTTTATATGACATTATAAATGTTCTAGAAGGAATTGGGATGTTAGAAAACAAATTAAAAAAACATAATTTGTTGCAAGTAAATTATTATTTTATTGTAACGTAATTGATTTGTTAAATTAATATATTTTGTTCTCCTTCTATAGATTTCAAAAAATGTATTAATTGAACAAGATTTTTTTGACAGGACTTGATGACCTGCGATCAGGAGGTCATGATAGTGATGTTCCAAATTTGTTGGTAGTTCATTAAAGCTAAACTATTTGTTTGCTTGGATTCCTCATTTGCTCGACAACATCTAAAACCTGCAATGCTGGCTCTTGATACTATAGTATCTTAGTAGTAGATGTATCATTATTCATTCTAATATTAGTCTCCCCTCAGTTTGATATAAAAAAAAAATCTTACCTTGAAGGAGCGTAGATTAGAGATAGTTCCATAGGGTTGGTTGACTATCAATCTTCAAATTACTTGATGTTGACCCTCTGAGAAGTGAGTTTAACTAATCTAACCTGTTATTATTTTCATGTCTGCACCATAATGGTAATAATTTTAGGGTTTGTTTGGCAAATGGAAGGTGAGAGGAAAAGTAGGAAACAGTGGAAACTATAACTAATTTTCATTTGTTTGGAAATTAGAAAGCAAGCTATAAAACTAGTATGCCCACCCCCTAAACCATGGGGTTGCTCAACCTTTTGTATCAATTAGTTGTCAGCAGCAGTAATTCTAGTTTATGCTTCAAAAAGGACTGATTTACTAAGTTCTTATTCATAATTTGACCACAAATTATGCATGTATCTAACTCATGTGTGAAATTGAATGTAAAAGTAGTATATATCTAACTTGATGCTTTGAAGAGGACATCAACAATGTAGGTGAAATCTCCTTCATCCTGAAAATTCTGTCAAAGTTCTCCATATGTTGCTGTCTAGTGATGTAGTGCCAAACAGGGAGGAAGGAAGAAATCTCTTCATCAGCAGTATAGTGACTGAAGGTTCCATTTTCTCTCTTTTTTTCTTTTATTTTTTTCTTTAGCAGCAGGTGTAATGGTTGTGGAACCCTTTGCTTTTATAGGGAGGCTCTATTTAAGCCTTTTGTAGTGTAATAGGTAGTTTGTTACTTGGGTACTCTTTGAGACCTTTAGTTGGGACTTTGAAGATGTACTAGTTTCCATGGTTTAAATGAGTATCGGGTAGGTCAATCCTGGTTGGTGCCTACCCAATTTAATCTTCAAAAAAATAGATATTGGTAATATACTTTAGAGAAAAATATTCTGATCATTAGATGTCTTGTGTTATGATTATTAGATGTCTTAAGTTATGGCTCTTTTTGAGATTGAAAACTTTCATCATGCATATCTTTATATTGGAGCCCTATTATAAGTGACAGGATCAAGTTAGGAAATGTTAAGATAGCTATGCTATTGTAATTTTTTACTAAAAAAATTCAAAATCCATGTTGTGTAGTGTGTCAAACACATACTGGAACATTTCAAATCATATTACGGAGTCAAAATAGATACCGAATTTGTGTCATTGTGGTTAAATGTGTCGAATTAGTGTATACAACGTAGGATAATGGTAATGCATGTTGAAAAATTCTGCTGATATCTCAATAGTTCTTGTAACTGCTCATATTTCCATTGGCATCATGTGGTGCTACATGATATTGGCATCAGGAGATCTGAATCAGCATTTAATATACCATAGTTTGAAATTATCATGTACTTGTTCAATACTTCTTCAAACAATTAAGCATACTAAGGTTGTGCCATATATTTTTTTTTGAATGTGCCATTCTAGCTGATGATGTATAACTTTTATACCTTATGGAATGAAATGAAGCAATGAGTTTTGAATTCGATTATGTCAAAGGTTTTTCTTTTCTGGTGACATAATTTATCTGTTATGTTCATCAAATTGCATAAGAAGATGGTAGTCATCGGCACTTAGATGTTTAGAGTTTAGACATGCATTAGGCTAGCCATCAGACAGCTGCCAACCTTGAAGTTGTATAAGCCTCAACCATTTAGGTAAAGTGGTGTCAACGCTGAGTCTAGGTAAAGTGTCATGTAGCTATCATTTTTCTATTGCATATTTATCAAATACTCATTTTAGACAGAGTACTCTGATTGTAGGACTCGATTATTTATACCATATAAATCTTTCACTTCTTTATGTACTATTGATTAAGTAGGTAAAATTTCTTGTACTATTGATTAAGTAGGTAAAATGTTACGTATCCATTAATAAATAACTTCTAACACTTATCCATCTAAGTAGAAACATAGTTGTCCATCATGTGGTGAACCTCTAGAGGCTCATGTTTACTGCTACACACATCAGAAGGGTAATTTAACGATTATGGTCAGGCAGCTTCCTCAAGAATCAACTCTATCGGGTGAAGTAGAGGGAAAATTTTGGATGTGGACTCGTTGTTTAAAATGTGCGCATGTAAGTGAGATCCCAAGATCCACTCATAGGGTTGTGATGTCTACAGCAGCACGGGGCCTCTTGTTTGGGAAGTTTCTGGAGCTCAGCTTTTCAAGCCACTTTGTAGCCAGTAGGTTATCTTCTAAATATGGGCACTCGCTACATAAGGACTGCCTTCACTTTTTTGGATATGCATGGTATTTTGGCTATCATGTAACAAATATCTCTGTGTCAATAATATGATATTCCGACTCACATTATACAATATAACGATGCGCAGATTGGGCTCTAGAGTTGCAATGTTCAGATATTCTCATGTTGAAATTTATTTTGTGTGTAAGCCACCACCTATGTTGGAGTTCTATAATGCAAATGGACAAGGATGGATTAAGAGAGAAGCAAAATATGTAAGCAACTTGAAAACATGTGTAGTTTATGTTCCATATGAAACCTACTGAAATCTGACCTTAGTTTGCTTCTTGAAGGTGCTTCAAGGAGTAGACACGCTTTTTTCGGAGGTTTCCAACTCATTGCAGAAGTTGAAGAATGGAGACTCTTCCATTCCTCCAAAGAAGTCTTTCAATTTTTCGGGTTCAATAGATGATCTTTCTGAGGTCGAACAGATGTTGATTCAAGAAAAATTAGAGTTTGAGGTCAGTTTCGTTATGCCGAACTTGGATTTTCTCTAAGAGGAAGGGTTGATTAGTTTTTTTAAGTTAATGAATTAGTGACTCACCAAATCATCATCTTTTCTTGTATTTTTCTTCATTTAGGCTTCTTTGCTGAAGGCTATAAATTTCAGTGGTCAACTGGGAAGGGCTTCAAATGAAATTCTCAGTTTCAGTTGGTTAATTCATGAGCTTTTTCTCGAGCTATATATATTTGGGATCATCATTTGTATTCCCTTCTGCAGTGCAAAGAATATACCGATGCTCTTCATGGTCAAATTCACGAACAATGCTTACAGGATAATGCTAAGCTGCATAATGATATTGTTGAAAATAGAAAAAGGCATCATTCTATATCTTTGGAAAGTTCTATTTAGGTTCTTGCGAATATTGAGGATTCCTTATCTTGTACCACGTCCTCGTGCTGAAAACAATAGCAGTTTTAGATCTGAGATAGAAATTGAGTCTGCTGAAATTTCTCAAAATAGTAGAAGTCATAATTCATTGGAGCCTGGAATTGCTGACTTGTCTAGTTCAATTGGTGAGAACTTTCCTAGTCCCGATGGGCATGCATACTCTTTCCTGGACCAAGATACATCTACTTGAGGGTCTTTTGTGCCAACTAGTGATTATCACAAAGTGTCAGTCTCTAATTCCGATCGCTTGCATGCAAACAACAATGATCCAGCTACAGTTGAACAAGTCAGATCAACTGAAACAATGGACAAACAAGAGCTGAAAATTGACAATACAGTTATTGGGGGTAAAAATTCTACATTTAAGGAACAACATCAGTGCAGTAGTATATTTGTACAATTGTCGAATTCCAAATTGATGGACTCGGAAGACTGGGTTTGGACTCCAGCTGCAGAGCTGTGAAGGGTATATAGGAAGGATCTACATGGTGGTTCCTTGCAAAAGTATGAATTCATCCGTTACTATACTCCAACATCTCTCCCCTCAATGCATGGAATGATTTCCCAGGAAAAGGATTATGTTTTGGTTAGTTTGGAGCTTACACATGAAAATTCATATTGGGATACTGATGGGATGCTCATGGATATTTAGATAAGCTTTCCAAATTATCAATAAATTGGACATAGTACCAGATTTATATGTATTACCAAGCACCAAATTATGAAGTCTTTTTTATTTTGCCTAGTTTTGATATTTTTGCTTCAGATAACAATTTCCTCCAGTGTTCTGAACATGTCTAAATCTATATCAATTTGCGATTCCATGATTTTAACTTTGATTTTAACTTGTTTCATAATCTATTAAAGTGTCTGGTAGAGATGTTTTGCATGTGTTAATAATTTGCTCAAATGTTCTCTCATTGACTGTTGTGCTTAACCTTGTGTTGGTAATGGATGAAAGTATAGTATGTTGAATCTATATTTCTGATGTCATCATTTAATGTACTATCTTCAAAAATCTGATTGTACCACTTATTATGTGTTTCCATGTTCAGTTTAGAAATCATTATATTTAATTATCGTTCAAACTAAAAATTGGAATGCAAAAATGAAATTAAAAAATAAACATGAACGTTCATAAAGTGTTGCAAAACTCGCCATAAGAATAATGCAAAAGTGTTACAAATTATATTTAGGAACAAGCTTAAAGTGTTCCAAAATGACATTTAGAAACGTTTTAATGATGTTCCAAAAATACTTTAGAAACACATTATATATGTTCCAAAAACTACGTTTGGAACGTCTAATAGATGTTCCACACTAAATTTAGGACCGCATTATAAATGTTCCAAACTAAATTTTGGAACGCGTTATAAATGTTCCAAATATTGCAATGCCACTTTTAGTAACGATTATGATATGTTCCTAAAAATATTCGGAACATAAAAAAATTGTTCCTAAAGGCCCTTTTTGGTGTAGTGATTATGGACATGAATATTCTTTAAGAGTAAATTTGCTCAGAGGTAATATGGACTTGGAAAATTTATGAATCTCTATAGAGGTTTGGTGTCGTAGAATAATTCAAAGGTAATATGGACATAAATATTCTTTTGACAAATAGATTATTTCCATTCCAGCTAGAGAATTAAAATAAGATATCTTTAAAGCAGCTTGGCTTTTAATAATGGCTTATAAATTGGAGAGATTATTTAGAAAATTCTTACGAGAATGTTTCGTAAGATTTGAAGGTGATTTCATTGGGGAATTTGTGAGGACCCATTATTTATAACTGACCCAGAACTGCTAGGATAAAAGTAATGGTTCGAAAGATAGGATATTCCTTACCAGAATAAAATGTAAAGCATTGTACAAGACTTTACTGGGGAATACAAGGCGACGTCTATTTTATAGTTTAGACATAATATTTCTTTAATAATTTGCCATTAATAAGCATCATCAAAAAATCTCCATTAGGCTTTGTTATCATGTATGCTCCATTCGAATACACTAATTCGGCAACAAAAGGTTCTTCCTATTTAGCTGTGAATTTTTCTTTGCTTTTATGTGTCATCACCAAAGGCCTCCTTACTGAAAGGACTAGGTCTCCGACTTGAAAAGCCCACTCTTTTGTCTTCTTGTTGAAGGCTTTGGAGATGCGAGCTTGATATAACTCAATTCGTTGTTGAGCCATGAGTCTTTTTTCGTCGAGTGCTTCCAACTTTTGTAACCGTAGACGGTCATTATCCTCAGTTATAAATTAATTGGAGAGAGCGATTTGAAGAGAAGGAATCTAGATTTCTAGAGGAAGAACTGCTTCACTTCTGTAGACCAAAGAAAACGACGTTATATCGGTCGAGGTCCGTACTGTAGTGTAGTATGCCCAAATACATTCACCAAGTTTCTCATTCCAATTATGTTGGTTAGATGAAACGAACTTAGTGAGCAACTTAATAATAGTCTTGTTGAAAGATTTATCAAACCCATTTGCTGCAGGATTGTAAGCTGTAGAAGCTACATTCTGGATCCGGTTTCTTTCTCAAAATCGATAGAATTTATTGCTCACAAATTATGGGCCATTGTCATGGACAATCCTCCGAGGTAGTCCAAAATGGTAGATAACATGATGTTTGATAAAACTGATGACATTAGAAATTTTCACTTCAACAAGTAGTATAGCTTTCGTCTATCTAAAAAAATAGTCAGTTATTGCTAGGA
Organism: Iris pallida; assembly: GCA_029216955.1. Lineage (NCBI taxonomy): Eukaryota > Viridiplantae > Streptophyta > Magnoliopsida > Asparagales > Iridaceae > Iris > Iris pallida. The sequence goes on from JANAVB010008794.1 coordinate 6,409,808, forward strand.
TAAATCGATGTCCCTAAGAAGGAGGACTGATAGGTCCAATGATATCCATTCCCCAAGCTTCAAAGGGATATGACGTGGCCGTCAGATATAGAAATTCTGAATGTTGATGTATGAAGTCTGCATAAATTTGACAAGCCTTGCATTTTCTTATGTAATCTATGGCATCAGCCTCCAATGTAGGCCAATATTAACCCAAACGCCTTAATCAGTCCTTAATTTCGGACTAGGTTGATGGGCACCACAAGTACTGTCATGAGTTTCATGAAGGGCCTGTTTAGCATCTTCTTCAGATAAACATCATAGAAGTAGCACATCATATGATCTTCGATACAACATTTTGGTTGCTATATCATAAAAGAAGCAAAAAGAATGTCTCTTTATTGAAGTAGCCTCCTTTGGATCGACGGAAAGAATTCCATAAACAACATATTCTAAATGAAAATCTCCAATCTTTAAAATCGATATTCGTCGTTCTTGAATGGCTCTGATGAACATCGAGATTATTCTTAATACAATATAATTCTCGACCCATCCATGTGATTGACTTTTGGGTGTTGACTGGGGTAGCAAGTGATGCTGCCAAACCTGCTAGAGCAACTGCTTCTATATTTTTTAACCAGAGTACATATTCAATGAAGAACCCAGAGAAGGTAGCAACTATTTCAAGAGTTGTTTGATAATATGGAATAAGATCTTCATGATGAACCTTATATTCTCCTCGAACCTGACTAGCTATCAACTTGGAGTCACCATAAGCTTCCAGATAATCTACGTCCAGCTATTTAGCCAACTGGAGTCCAATAAGTAGAGCATTATACTCTGCAATATTATTGGAACAAGGCTCCATAAAAGAATAGGCACGGTAGATGACCATGTAGGATTGAAATACAAAGTAATATACTCTAATGGAGGGGGTGAATAGAGTAAGCAGCAGAATATTAGCTATTAAAAAATGTTAGTAGCAAGATCACAGAAATATATCATGGATATAGAAAAAGTAAAAGTAAAATGCAAAAAACAAACACAAATACGACGATGTATACCGGTCTCCCTTTTATAAGGACTAATCCAGTCGAGAGAACTCTAGTTCCCGGTTGAAATCCACTATGGAAAATCGTAAGTTTTGATACGAAGTCCTTACAACTTCTAAAACGTGAGCTTTGATCCGAAGCACTCGATCAACTTCAATTATGAAGTGTCTTACTTCTAGTCAAGCCTCTTGATTATAATAACTATGAACTTCTAGACCGTACTGCACTGGCAAATTGACAAGAGGATTGTAACTGGCTTAGGATTTGAAAATGAAAGCTTAGAAGACTTTGAAAGAATGTAGTAAGCTTAGAGAGAAGAGATAAGAAAGTGAATTGGTATGTTGAAATGGTAGAAATTCTTCCCTATTTATAGGATTTCCAAAGGGAGAATTCGGTAGAATTTAGACAGAATTCGGATAGAATTTATACAGAATTCTATGAGAGCATCTCAGCAGATAGTGTAAGCCCCTATTTTTCAAAATTATTTAATTAGTGTTAATTAATTATTAATGCCATTTTTAGCCTTAAAATATTTATTATGATTTTTAGGAAATTTTCTAGAATTTTTAAATAAGTTTTAAATGAGTTTTAAAAACTAAAATATCAATTTACAATTTTCTAAAATGTTTTAATTAACTTTTGCAATTAATTAGATTATTTAAATATTATTTTGTAAATATTAAAATTGTTTTAATATGGTTTTGTAATTTTTAGAATTATTTTTATATCAGTATGCAATTTATTTAATTGTTAATATATCAGTTTACAATTATTAAATTGTTTTAAATTGCGGAATGCAAATTCTAATTTGCATTTAGACACTGGGAGTACCTAGTTGTAATTACCTAAACTACAGGGACCTAAATGCTAAACCCTAATCCTATCCACCCCTGACTACTGGCCAGCTGCCGACGATCGGCCAGCTGCCCCCACCATTTTCGGCCGACCTAGCCCCGTTCGACCGACTCTAAGCCCCTATAAATGACCCCCTCACTCACCCCGACCCAACCCCCATCACCCCGACCACCATCGACGCCCCCAGCCCCATTTCTTCCCCAAAAACCCTAACCGGAACCCTAACTCCGGCCACACCACTCCGCCACCTTCCTAGCTACCCTCATAGCCCCCAACCACCGCCGACGAGCTCGCCACGCTGAGACGCGACGATCGCCACCACTCCGCCACCACCCCGACGCCTACTCCGCCGGCCAGCACGTTCAAACTTCCCTCGACTAGTCGAACACGTGAGTAGCGGTGTCGAAAGTGTGTCGTACGTGTCTCATGTTTGGTGTATTGTGTTCGTCGTGTCCTGACGAACACGAAGGTAGGACTGGACACGAGCCTCATGGCCCGTACGTGTCGTGCTTAGCACGGACACGTAGAATCCTGTGTCCCTAACTGTTCGGACACAGGATCGACTTTATTATTTTTTTATATGTAATTAATTTCAAACCTAAATAAATCTAACCTAACCCTAATCTTAACACAACCCTCGGGCTGACCCCCTGGCCAGCCCGACCCGACTTAAAACCCCTCCCGCGCTCTCTCTGGCTCGAGTTCGAGCCCCCCTTGCTGTTGCATTTATTTCTTTTCTTTTCCTTTTTCTTTTCTGTTTTTTTGTTATTTATATATATATATATATATATATATATATATATATATATATATATATATATATATTTATATATATATATGTTTTTATATGTATATATATATATATATATATATATATATATATTTTTTTTTTATATGTATATTTTTTTTATATGTATATATATATATATATATATATATATATATATATATATATATATATATATATATATATATATATATATATATATATATATATTAGTATATATATATATGTATATACTGTATATTGGCAGTATTTTATATATGTATATATATTTTTATAGTTAGTAAATCTTTATATATATATATTTGTATTTATATACATATATGTATATGTATATATTCTCATGTGTATATATATTATTATATATATACTATTATATATATGTATACAATATTTGTATATGTATATATACTTTTTAATTAAGTATTTTCTTATATATATATGTATTTTTAACATATGTATATATATATTCATTTTGTATAATTTTACCTTATTAAAATAATAATATTTATTTTGCACTTTTACCAATTTATATTTTAGTGTATTTAAATTACTGCAACCATTTGGTGTCCAAGTCTAGTATGGGTTTTTGGGCCTAAATGTGTTTTCACACATTAAAGACCTGTACAAGTCATATTGGACTTGATTCATGGCCTTGGGTCCTGTATTTGAACTTTGGTTCAAATTATATACATGGACAAAATACGCAGATAATTAATTATTTTAATTTTAATGGTGTGTAATACTGTTTATGATTTTCTAAAAAATACTTAAATACTGTTAAAATTCTGGAAAAATAGTATTTAGATACTATATTAATTTAGCTAATTTAGTATAATTTTTATAGTATTTCATTTACAGTTTTGCCACTAGTTTGGCATATGAAACCAAAACTCATTTTCTGTATACTTAGGAAAACTGATTTTTTATAAAATACTTGTACTGGTTAATAAATTCCAAAAAATTATAATAAATTTCTATAATTAACAAGGATCATTTTGGTACTTTATTTTATGTAAAACTAAGCTTTTCGTCTATCTCAAAAATTGTTAAAACACAATGATCATTTGATTTATTTATTGATTAATTACGACTTGTAGCTTTTTGTGTTATTTTGAGTTTTAGCCGTATTAAACCTCACCCCTCACTAGTGTAAAGACCTTGGAAAGTTAGTTAAAGTAGTATGTCACCCCATATTGGTCTCCTATGCCAAAGTCATCATTTTGGCTAGGTGCCCAGTCACAAGTCGTGTTTTACAAATTAGTGTCTTAGTGTTTTAGCTTAGTATAAAAACTAAGTTTATGTATTTATTTCTTCAGTGACGAGTTACCAGACATCTATAGCACTTTTATCGCAGCTTGTTTTGCTTTGCTTTGCTAGAGGCAAGTACTTTCTACAAACTTTATATACCGCTATAACAATAAACTGTGATTTACCAACCATGTTAAATGCTGATCCTTGGGGTAGCAAGTTAGAACTTTACATGCTGTATTACTTTTAGTCTCTACCATGTTTAGACAGTATCTCATATCTCTCACATGTTTAAATAACGGGTTAAGGGGAAACTGTTAGTATTGTACGTGAACATGACCCCCTTCTCCGTATGTATTTACCGCGCTCGGTGACATTCTATATGTGACCTTGCCGTATGTTCTGATCCCGCATTTGTGTATGGATATACACCAATGCCGTTCGTGCACGTATGTGCATGCCAGAAAAACTTGATATGTGCCGCTGTACATCCTATACACCTATTGACCGATTCACGTACATGTTACAGTTTTAAACTTTTAAACTATATGTTGTTATTTCTAAAAACCAATTAAACCATGATATGCCATGATTCCAGTTTATTACATTCTTGTTCATGCTTAGTATAATTAGTTTGCTAGAATCAGTACTTGCTTCCGTCCTGATAGGATAACGTTGTAGGTGTCCTTACTGAGGAGGAGTTACTCTGCGACACATACTATGGAGATACTGCCGAGGACCCGGCTTTGCTTTACGAGGATGTTCCTGCGGGGAACCTCGCCTAGTTGTCTTTTTGCTTTAGACTTTTGAGAGTAGTCATGTATTAGACTACGTGTTTTGTAACTGGACATGTATCGAGTTTTACATTTCAGACTTGTACTTGGACATTTTACTATATGAGACGACTTTTATGTTTGGAGCATTTTATGACTTTTATTCACTTATAGAACTGTTAGCACATTTAGTCTTATCCTGTTGTCTTTAGAACAGCTTACTACGTTTTATCTCAAACGTAGGCTGGGCATGACTCGGCCTGGCCCAACAATTTGGGTAGCGGGTCGTGACATATTTTTAGTGGTGGCCCATGCAGGTCCTGACTAAATTGTTTGGTTACGTTACTGTACCAAGCATGCCTGCAATTAGGAACTTAAGGTAATTAGACAACATTAGGAATGACGCTTAGAACACCTAGAGGAATGCTAGGATTGCAACATAGGAAATGCATCACATGCTTGCTATTATAATTAAATTTTTTTGCCTATGATTGCTTACTTTAAACAAGTCCTTATAAGTCCTTTTTATTGTAATTAGATGGTGCTTACTCGTTCATCCCAGTACGTCACACCTGAGAATGGCGCACTCCCTATCCAGTCAGCTGACCAATTGACTGATACACCTCCGCCTACCACATTCCCCCACTCCACAGATCCACAGACCCAGATGCCTCCACCACCTTCCACATCACAGTCCTAGCAGGCCCCGATACTTCTACCACCCCCTATCACTATACCTACCCAGGCTTCCGTCACACTCGACGGGAACCAGCTACTCACTATGATCCAGGGGTTCCTAACAACCCATCAGGAGCAGACTATCCTACTCCACCAGAGCATGGAGCGTTCTGAGGGACGTCCCGTGGTCCCACCACCTGTAGAGCCACGGCAGAGAGCGGGGACGATCAAGGACTTCATGGGTCTGAATCCCAAGGAGTTCTCAGGGACTGAGGGTATAGTAGTAGCAGATGACTGGCTAGATTCGGTAGAGAGGAAGCTCCTTGGAGTTAGGATGCCGGGTGACCTCCAGGTCGAGGCAGCGGGATTTCTGCTGATAGACTTGGCAGGAGTCTGGTTCCGGAATGAGCCGTTGTTTGCGAGAGGGAGAGCCACTTGGGATCAGTTCAAGACCCAGTTCAAGAAGAAATTCTTCTCGACCACTGCTAGAGTAGCCATCGGGCTACGATTCTAGAACATCCAGCAGGGGAATCGTTCTGTTGATGAGTATGCGGCAGAGTTTAGTCGCCTGAGCCGTTTTGCTCCTAGTCTGGTTGCAGATCCAGAGGAGATGACCCGTAGGTTTTGCCTTGGTCTAGTTCCAGACATCGACATTCTTATAGTGGCAAACGGTACGACTGACTACTACCAGAGCCTAGAGTTAGCCCGGAGCATCGAGGAGCGTCTTCTGTCTAGCAAGAGGCCTGCTTCTGTACATCATGAGGAACCGTCCAAGCATCAGGATTTCCAGCAGAAAGCACCGACGCCACACCAGCAGACTTACCGTCCCCCTACACCACATCATCAGACCCTGCCAGTTAGAGCCCCGGGACCCCGGCAGCAGCAGAAGGGAACCTTGTGTACTTTCTACTGTAGAAGCATGAAAAAGAAGAGAAAAATGATCCATGCGGCCAAGGGGCCGCATGCGGCTCAGGAGTCCCATGCGGCTCAAACACATAGGCAGCTCGAGCGGACTCCATGCGGCCCGCAGAGAGAAGCCACGTGTCTTTTCAGAACGGCTGTACCCAGCGTCATTCAAACACAATTAATGCTCTGACGGCTGACAGCTGACAACTGACAGCCCTGACATAAAGTAGTCATGATGACTGACACAAAAGCACTATCTTTCTAGGGAACTGGAAGAAAATCTTCACAGCTTTGAGGCAAGTTTATGCGGCCAGACTAGACGAGTTCACGCGGCCAGTGCAGAGAAACCTATGCGGTTCAATCATGAAGGTCCCCCATGCGGCTCGGCCATGAAGAAATCCATGCGGCTCGGCCATGAAGACTCTCATACAGCTCGGCCATGAAGACCCCCATGCGGCTCGGTCATGAACATATTCATGCAGCTCGGTCATGACAACCTTCATGCGGTTCGAGTATAGAGACTATTCATGCGGCTCGGTCATGAAATCTTTCATGCGGCTCGATCATGACGACCTTCATGCGGCCCAAATATGAACGCTCCTCATGCGGCTCAACAAGGATGACAGGACACGTGTCCTAAAGATAATCAAATTTTGGGTCAGATCCCAATAATTTGGGACACGTGGCAAGAGAGTGAATTAAATGGATTCATTTAGATTTGCGGACATCAGCAAATCATCATGATGGGGATTTATTGTAATCAACATTAATGATTGACATGATTTGACATAATCCTCATTAATGGCCCAGATCCTTCATGCTCAAGATTAATGGTCCAGATTGATCATTTACCAGGCCGTCGCCACTTTGAGAATGGGCAATCATTGCAAACCCTAATGATGCTCCCCACTATTATAAATAGCAGGGTGCCATTTCCTTGCAAAAAAAGAGATACGCACATACAGAGGGACGCTCCCCCAATAATCAGAGAGAAAAATACACATAGATCAATCCAGAGAGAGAAGCCAGAAGAGCAATACGAGGAGAGCAAGAAGAGCATTTCTTCGTCAACGCCAAGCATCTCGTCACAGGAGCCAAGGCTACGTCCGATCGTCCAAGGAGTAAGGCAGAGCTGCCGTCGCTTTCCCGAGCCTCTATCGTCATCCCCCAGAATCAAAAATAAATAATTGTACTTAGATTGCTGCACCTAGGTTTTCGTCCCTAGGCTTTCTTTGTACAAGCGAGTTTGTAACATGAAGTAAAAGTCCAGTCTTCCCATAAAACTGTTCTGCTCTTTTATATTTCATGGCAAACACGATGGCGACTCTGCTGGGGACAAACTGCTCCATGGCTGAGGAGTTGGTGACGCAATCGGATGCAGCCAAACTTGGCTCCACTCAACAGATGATGGTCGCCAGGTTCGACCAACAGGCGTTTGAAGAGATGCTCTCCGACAAGAGCGCTGGCCCGGTCCAGAAGCAAGCTCGTACGAAGAAAGCCCGCAAGGAGTGGAGACCCCGATCATTCGCTCCTACTGAAACTCTTGCAGAGATACCCTCTGTTGCTCAAGACGGCGGAGAAGACTCTCCTGCGGCCCCACTTCAGACCGTAGACAACTCAGTTGTCCCCAAGTCCGGCAGAAGAAAACACTATGATGCTAGACTTGCAGGGGCAAAACGGAACTCTATGCGATCCGAGCCGCATAAGGGTGCTAGCCGCATGGAGAAAGCTCATGCGGCTACATCCGTCAGCCGCATGAAGAAAGCTCACACGACCACATCTGTCAGCCGCATAGCTTATGCGGCTACAGTTGCCAACCGCATGGATGAAACTAATACGGTTACTGAAGTCAATCGCTTGCAGAAAACCCATGTGGCGACAATTGCCAACCGCATGCGGCCAGCCTGCACGGTCGTGACTCCTAGTCGCATAAGAACAACTCATCCGACAGCTAAAGACAGCCGCATGCAGACAGCCTGCACGACTTTCAATCCTAGTCGTATAGTGTCGGTCCCACGCTTCTCTCGATCGGTCTTCGACCGTCTCTCATGCGGTCCGAACCTTGATGGTTCTCTGGATGATAAGCCAGACTCTGTGCTATCCAATTTGGACTCTTCCTATTACGCACCCGTTAGTGCTAAAAGGAGGAAGTCTAGGGCAGCGCGGGCTCACCAAGCCCAGTCAGCTGCCCCAACCTCTGACTATCGGAGCGTCCCGTTGATTATCACGCGGGCCTCTAATAGAAAGTTGTATAAAGCTATTCGTACCCTGCCCCCTGCGGCCAATGGGCGGGATAGTCATCAAGCACCTCCCAATAACGAACGAAGGCAAGTATACGAGCTACCTTCGAATCAGGGAGTAGGCGGGAGGCCTACATACTTGCGTACCCGGAATTCCCGAGTCAGCAAAGCAAGTGACTTGCGTGAGGCCATCCTCCACAAACGCAAGGAAATAGAAGATGCATCGGGGTGCAAAGAGTCCTCCCACGGACGTCACTGCACCCAAGTCATCGTCAACTGCTGCTGCAATAGCACGACGATGCAAGAAGACCGGCAGTTTGTCTTTCAAAGACTGTAACAGCCATCTTCAGAAGACGAGGCACTGTCCGTCGTCTCCTGCAACTCTGCTCAAAAAGTCCCCGCTGATGGAAGGGGGAAGAAGACGAATGTTTCCAGCCCGAAGATCTCAACCACTGCGACTAAAAGACTGTCGTCTAAGCGGGTGCCCACCACCGGAGCTTTCCAAGGTACTCGTTCTAAGACGAAATCTGCTACAATGGAGGATTCGTCGTCCATAACGCAAGGGGTTGCTGGGGATGGGGGTAGCACCCCTCCGAGCCTCCACAGTAACCCAATGTTCCAAGAAGATGAGCCGGGGGAGACAACTCTTCCATCGGATGTAGCAAACCTCGACGTCCCCGACGACATCCACAACTCCCAAGACGAGGTGAACTCGGAGACTGGGGGTACTGTTCCTTCCGAGTCTGAATCAGAAGGAAACATACTCACATACCCCGATGAATTCTCACTACAGGGGTACGATTCGGAGGGCGCTTCCTCCACCGCTCCGTCTATCTCTCCTCATATGAAGACGGTATTCATGACAGACATCAACCAAGGTGGTTCCAGTGATCGCCAGCGCATCGACAGTCTTGAAGCCATATTGCTTGCTTTGGTCAAGTCTGTAGACGAGATTAAAGCGACCCTTCCAACTCTGTAAGGAGGGACACCTGGCCAAACAAGCGCGGGTCCCGCGGTCAATGCAGACTCGAATTCGGCAGCACCAAACCCGGGCAACAATCCTCCGGAAACAACGGCCCCCACCGCCGTGGACGAAGCACGCGAAGCGAGAAGAGAGGTCCAGGAGCTCCGAGCCATGTTCCACGCTCGAGAAAACTCTCAAGTCCTCAGAATACGGCAACCATACCCTGCTGCATGGAGGGATGTTCCTTCCCACCAAGATATAAGCCGTTCAATATCAATCCTTATGATGGCAAGACCTCGGCAAGTCGGTACATCACTTACTTCGAGGTCACCACCGACCATCTGCCCATGACAATGCCATTCTCACACGATTATTCATCGGGGCATTGGAAGGAGTCGCCTTCGACTGGTATCGTAACCTGTCGGACAACTGCATCCACTCCTTCGCCGGCTTCAAGCGCAAGTTCTTGGAGAGATTCTACGAAGTAGGGAAGGACATCACCATGTCCACCCTCATGGATGTCATCCAAGGGGAGAAAGAGCTGACAAGGAACTACATCGAGCGGTTCTGCCAAACCGCCATGAAGTTGCCCTCTGGAAATCCAGATTCCTCCTTAATTGAAATTTGCCAAAAGAGACTCCTCCCAATAATCAGTCTCTGGATGGGCGAAAGTCAATTCAAGGACTGGAAGACGTTCATCATCAGTACCACAAGCGCCGAAGAACGATTGAAAAAGGCTCGCCAACTGGGATTGTACATCTCGGACGGAGGGAACAATGGCAAGCGTTCCAACAACGATAATAGGGGTAGCCCCTCCAACAATCGGGACAGCAGGGGAAAGCAGGCTATGGTGGTCGATACAGTACAGAAACCTGAGCCAAAGCCAGCAGACAAACATCTGCAAGAGGGTAGGCCATGACTCTTTCGTCTGTAGGAAGAGGTTGAGTCAGTGTTTGGCTTGTGGGTCTCCCACCCATCAGCTTCGAGAGTGCCCAGTAGCGAAGACTAGAGGACCACTCCCGACTCAGCAGCAGAGGTTTGGGCAGCATCTGCAGCAGCAGAAGGGACCTCAGAGGAAGGTTTATAGTCTAGCTCTTGAGCCGAAGCCGGAGCAGGTTTCGGAGCCAGATTACTTGGCTGACGTCATCACAGGTCATGTTTATTTGCATACTTTTCTAGCTCTATGTTTGTTTGATTCTGGTGCATCTCATAGCTTCCTATCATTAGAGTTTATGCATAAACACCATCTAGTAGCTACACCTACTGTGAAGATTATTAGAGTAATGACGGGAGGAGGACCAGTGCCTATTAGAGCTATCTATAGATGTTCTATTTTTATAGCCAGGAGAGAGTTCAGGGGACGATTCTTTGTGATGCCACTCCCCGGTTATGATATCATATTGGGGATGGACTGGCTTAGCTATGCCCATGAATCTATAGATTATCATGAGGGTAGTATTTTGTTCAGTCCCCTAGGCACAGCACCATTCAGTGTCAGGAGGACAGGGCCGGAGATCAGCCTAGAGCCGAACTGTTGTGCGACAGTTAGGGACGTAGCACCGCCACACCCTATCATTAGGGAGTTTATGGATGTATTCCCAGAGGATCTTCCAGGGCTTCCGCCTGACAGAGATGTGGAGTTTACTATAGATTTAGTACCGGGTTCATCACCAGTATCCCGGGCTTGCTATAGAGTGAATCCCAAGGAGGCCGTAGAGATGAAAGAGCAGATTGATGACCTGTTGAAAAAGGGTTTCATTCGATCCAGTGCTTCTCCATGGGGAGCGCCAGTGCTTTTTGTGCCTAAGAAGGATGGTACAGTTCGGTTGTGTATTGACTACCGGGCCTTGAATGCCATCACCATCAAGAACAAATATCCTCTGCCCACGATAGATGATTTGTTCGACCAGTTGAGCGGGGCGAAGGTGTTTTCCAGGATAGACTTGAGATCCGGGTACCACCAGGTGAAGGTTAAGGCAGCAGACATCCAGAAGACGACGTTCAACATGAAGTACGGGCAGTACGAGTTTCATGTGATGCCATTTGGTCTCACAAATACGCCAGCTGTCTTTATGAATTTGATGAATAAGACATTTCACCAGTATCTGGATAAGTTCATCGTAGTGTTTATCGACGACATCCTGATATACTCGAAGACGCAGGAGGAGCATACAGAGCACTTGCGGATAGTTTTGGAGATTCTGAGGCAGGAGAGATTGTTTGCCAAATTGTCGAAGTACGAGTTCTTTTTAGATCGAGTGGAGTTTCTCGGCCATGTAGTCAATGGAGATGGAATCTCGGTAGATCCCAGAAAGATTGCTGCAGTTGAGACGTGGAAGGCTCCGACGTCAGTTTCAGAGATCAGGAGCTTTCTGGGTTTAGCAGGCTATTATAGAAAGTTCGTCCAGGACTTTGCTAGGATAGCTGAACCCATGACGAAGCTGACGCGGAAGGACACAGAGTACATCTGGTCAGAGGACTGCCAGGCAGCGTTTGAGGAGCTGAAGAGAAGGCTGACGACCGCTCCAGTTCTGACATTACCTTCAGGTTATGGAGGTTTTACCATATACAGTGATGCTTCTGGGAAGGGGCTAGGATGTGTCCTACAGCAGCATGGGAAAGTGATTGCTTATGCATCTAGGCAATTGCGGACTCATGAGCAAAATTATCCTACCCATGACCTAGAGTTAGCTACGGTGATCTTTGCACTCAAGTTATGGAAACATTACTTATACGGAGAGCATATGGAAATCTTTACTGACCACAAAAGCTTGAAGTATGTGTTCACGCAGAAAGAGCTGAACATGAGGCAAAGACGATAGTTGGAGTTGATAAAAGACTTCGACATCGATTTACAGTATCACCCCGGGAAGGCAAATGTGGTGGCGGATGCGCTGAGCAGGCATCCGATGGCATGGTACCTGATGATTGATCGACATTTACGGGAGGATCTAGAGAAGCTCGGCATCGAGCTAGTTTGGCCAGGATCATTGATACAGATGATGGCGCTTGACATTCAGTCAGGTTTGATGGAGCAGATCCGGAAGACACAGTCTACAGATGAGAGCTTTCACAGACTTCGAGCCCAGGCGTTAGCTGGATTACTGGATAACTTCACTATAGCAGAGGATGGATCCTTGAGGCATGGCAGCCGATTGTGTCTGCCGAAGGGAGAACTGGTAGAGGCAGTCTTACAGGAGGCATACCGATCAAGATATTCTATTCACCATGGTGCTAACAAGATGTACCGTGACTTGCGGGAACATCTTTGGTGGCACGGGATAAAGAGGGATGTATCATATTTTATCTCGAGATGCCTAGTTTGCCAGTAGGTCAAGGCGGAGCGCCAGAGGCCAGCTGTTCTGTTGCAGCCGTTACCCATTCCCGAGTGGAAGTGGGAACATATTACGATAGACTTCGTCTCAGGGCTTCCTCGTTCCCAAGGAGGGAAGGATGCCATTTGGGTCATCGTGGACAGGTTGACGAAGTATGCGCACTTCATACCCTTCAAGGTGTGGCTTTCCACCGAGAAATTGGAGGAGCTATACATGCAGCAGATAGTTCGCCTACACGGAGTGCCGGTGAGCATCGTGTCAGACAGAGACAGCAGATTCACATTCCACTACTGAAGGAGCTTGCAGGAGGAGTTGGGCAGCAGGCTCAAGTTCAGTACGGCATACCACCCGCAGACAGATGGGCAGTCCGAGAGGACGATACAGACACTGGAGGATATGCTGAGGACCTGCGTGCTGGACTTTGGAGGATCTTGGGAGAGCCATCTGCACTTGGTAGAGTTTTCATACAACAACAGCTACCAAGCCAGTATCGATATGTCTCCTTTCGAGGCGCTTTATGGACGACGATGCCGCACACCGCTCTTTTGGGATGATGTCAGAGACAGAGATATGCTTAGGACAGAGATGATCACGGATGCAGCAGAGAAAGTCGGGATGATCAGAGACAGGCTCAGAGTAGCTCAGGATAGGCAGAAATACTGGGCTGATGCTAGTCGCAGGCCGATGGAGTTCGCAGACGGTGATATGGTGCTAGTGAAGATATCACCTACTAGAGGGACGATCCGGTTCGGATGAGGAGGGAAGCTGAGCCCAGATACATCGGGCCATTCGAGGTACTTGGCAGGATTGGAGAGGTAGCTTACAGGGTTGTACTTCCACCCAACCTAGCAGGAGTTCACGATGTCTTTCACGTATCTCAGCTGAGGAGATAGTTCCAGACCCCAGTCATGTACTGGATCATACAGAGTTGGAGGTCGGACCGAGCCTTACAGTTTCTGAGCAGCCAGTGGAGATATTAGACAGGAGAGAGAAGAGGCTGAGGAACAAGGTTATACCTTTAGTACGAGTAGCTTGGAGCCGTCACTCCCCAGGTGAATCTACTTGGGAGAGGGAGTCGGACATGAGGGAGAGATACCCTTACTTGTTCGATCAAACCGCTGCGTGGGAACCACTCGTTCCCGCTTGATACCTTAGAGGTTAGTTTCGATCGCAGCCTTAGTCATTTTGTTGCATTACTTACTATGTTAGAATATTGTAGGGTCTTCAATCCTTGTGAATTTCGAGGACGAAATTTTTTAAGGAGGAAAGACTTGTAAGCCCTGTTTTTCAAAATTATTTAATTAGTGTTAATTAATTATTAATATCATTTTTAGCCTTAAAATATTTATTATAATTTTTAGGAAATTTTTTAGAATTTTTAAATAAGTTTTAAATGAGTTTTAAATACTAAAATATCAATTTGCAATTTTCTAAAATATTTTTATTGACTTTTGCAATTAATTAGATTGTTTAAATATTATTTTGTAAATATTAAAATTGTTTTAATATGGTTTTATAATTTTTAGAATTGTTTTTATATCAGTATGCAATTTATTTAATTGTTAATATATCAGTTTGCAATTATTAAATTATTTTAAATTGCGGAATGCAAATTCTAATTTGCATTTAGACACTGGGAGTACCTAGTTGTAATTACTTAAACTACAGGGACCTAAATGCTAAACCCTAATCCTACCCACCCCCGACGACTGGCCAGCTGCTGACGACCGGCCAGCTGCCCCTGCTATTTTCGGCCGACCTAGCCCCGTTCGACCGACTCTAAGCCCCTATAAATGACCCCCTCACTCACCCCGACCCAACACCCATCACCCCGACCACCATCGACGCCCCCAGCCCCATTTTTTCCCTAAAAACCCTAACCGGAACCCTAACTCCGGCGACACCACTCCGCCACCTCCCTAGCTACCCTCACAGCCCCTAACCACCGCCGACGAGCTCGCCACGCTGAGACGCGATGATCGCCACTACTCCGCCACCGCCCCGACGCCTACTACGCCAGCTAGCACGTTCAAACTCCCCTCGACTAGTCGGATACGTGAGTAGCGGTGTCGAAAGCGTGTCATACGTGTCTCGTGTTTGGCGTATGTTGTTCGCCGTGTCCTGACGAACACGAAGGTAGGATTTGACACGAGCCTCATGGCCCGTACGTGTCGTGCTTAGCACGGACACGTAGAATCCTGTGTCCCTAACTGTCCGGACACAGGATCGACTTTATTATTTTTTTTATATGTAATTAATTTCAAACCTAAATAAATCTAACCTAACCCTAATCCTAACACAACCCTCGGGCTGACCCCCTGGCCAGCCCGACCCGACTTAAACCCCCCCCCCCCCACGCGCTCTCTGGCTCGAGTTCGAGCCCCCCCTTGCTGTTGCATTTATTTCTTTTCTTTTCCTTTTTCTTTTCTGTTTTTTTGTTATTTATATATATATTTATATATATATATATATATATATATATATATATATATATATATGTATATATATATATGTATATACTGTATATTGGCAGTATTTTTATATATGTATATATATTTTTATAGTTAGTAAATCTTTATATATATATTTGTATTTATATACATATATGTATATATGTATATATTCTCATGTGTATATATATTATTATATATATACTATTATATATATGTATACAATATTTGTATATGTATATATACTTTTTAATTAAGTATTTTCTTATGTATATATATATGTATTTTTAACATATGTATGTATATATTCATTTTGTATAATTTTACCTTATTAAAATAATAATATTTATTTTGCACTTTTACTAATTTATATTTTAGTGTATTTAAATTACTGCAACCATTTGGTGTCCAAGCCTAGCATGAATTTTTGGGCCTAAATGTGTTTTCATACATTCAAGACCTGTACAAGTCATATTGGACTTGATTCATGGCCTTGGGTCCTGTATTTGAACTTTGGTTCAAATTATATACATGGACAAAATACGCAGATAATTAATTATTTTAATTTTAATGGTGTGTAATATTGTTTATGATTTTCTAAAAATACTTAAATTACTGTTAAAATTCTAAAAAAAATAGTATTTAGATACTATGTTAATTTAGCTAATTTACTATAATTTTTATAGTATTTAATTTACAGTTTTGCCACTAGTTTGGCATATGAAACCAAAACTCATTTTCTGTATACTTAGGAAAACTGATTTTTTATAAAATACTTCTACTGGTTAATAAATTCCAGAAAATTATAAATTTCTATAATTAACAAGGATCATTTTGGTACTTTATTTTATGTAAAACTAAGCTTTTTGTCTATCTCAAAAATTGTTAAAACACAATGATCATTTGATTTATTTATTGATTAATTACGACTTGTAGATTTTTGTGTTATTTTGAGTTTTAGCCGTATTAAACCTCACCCCTCACTAGTGTAAAGACCTTGGAAAGTTAGTTAAAGTAGTATGTCACCCCACATTGGTCTCCTATGCCAAAGTTATCATTTTGGCTAGGTGCCCAGTCACAAGTCGTGTTTCATAAATTAGTGTCTTAGTGTTTTAGCTTAGTATAAAAACTAAGTTTATGTATTTATTTCTACAGTGACGAGTTACCAAACATCTATAGCACTTTTATCGCAGCTTGTTTTGCTTTGCTTTGCTAGAAGCAAGTACTTTCTATAAACTTTACATACCGCTATAACAATAAACAGTGATTTACCAACCATGTTAAATGTTGATCCTTGGGGTAGCAAGTTAGAACTTTACATGCTGTATTACTTTTAGTCTCTACCATGTTTAGACAGTATCTCATATCTCTCACATGTTTAAATAACGGGTTAAGGGGGAACTGTTAGTATTGTACGTGAACATGACCCCCTTCTCCGTATGTATTTACCGCGCTCGGTGACATTCTGTATGTGACCTTGTCGTATGTTCTGATCCCGCGTTTGTGTATGGATATACACCGATGCCGTTCGTGCACGTATGTGCATGCCAGAAAAACTTGATATGTGCCGCTGTACATCCTATACACCTATTGACCGATTCACGTACATGCTACAATTTTAAACTTTTAAACTATATGTTGTCATTTCTAAAAACCAATTAAACCATGATATGCCATGATTCCAGTTTATTACATTCTTGTTCATGCTTAGTATATTTAGTTTGCTATAATCAGTACTTGCTCCCGTCCTGACAGGATAACGTTATAGGTGTCCTTACTGAGGAGGAGTTACTCTGCGACAAATACTATGGAGATACTACCGAGGACCCGGCTTTGCTTTACGAGGATGTTCCTGCGGGGAACCTCGCCTAGTTGTCTTTTTGCTTTAGACTTTTGAGAGTAGTCATGTATTAGACTACGTGTTTTGTAACTGGACATGTATCCAGTTTTACATTTCAGACTTGTACTTGGACATTTTACTATATGAGACGACTTTTGTGTTTGGAGCATTTTATGACTTTTATTCACTTATAGAACTATTAGCACATTTAGTCTTATCCTGTTGTCTTTAGAACAGCTTACTACGATTTATCTCAAACGTAGGCTGGGCATGACTCGGCCTGGCCCAACAATTTGGGTAGCGGGTCGTGACATATTTTTAGTGGTGGCCCATGCAGGTCCTGACTAAATTGTTTGGTTACGTTATTGTACCAAGCATGCCTGCAATTAGGAACTTAAGGTAATTAGACAACATTAGGAATGACGCTTAGAACACCTAGAGGAATGCTAGGATTGCAACATAGGAAATACATCACATGCTTACTATTATAATTAGATTTTCTTGCCTATGATTGCTTACTTTAAATAAGTCCTTATAAGTCCTTTTTATTGTAATTAGATGGTGCTTACTCGTTCATCCCAGTACGTCACACCTGAGAATGGCGCACTCCCTATCCAGTCAGCTGACCAGTTGACTGATACACCTCCACCTACCACATTCCCCCACTCCACAGATCCACAGACCCAGATGCCTCCACCACCTTCCACATCACAGTCCCAGCAGGTCCCGATACTTCTACCACCCCCTATCACTATACCTACCCAGGCTTCCGTCATACTCGACGGGAACCAGCTGCTCACTATGATCCAGGGGTTCCTAACAACCCATCAGGAGCAGACTACCCTACATGTGGGTATTTTTAAAAATAGTTCTCAGTAGCCTATTTTCCAGTACGACTCAGTTTACATTCTATTCCTAGACTCAATAAAATATGAAAATACATTGATAATTAATAATTGAAAATACAGACACAATGACAAATATGGCTCCAATTCTTGAATGGTAGCAGTAGCAGTTCTAGCGATTCGTTCAAGTAGCCCTTATATCAAGATAGGGTTAGATCAATTATAAAAATCTGGTTCGACCATGACCACTGTACCAACAAACTCTCCTATTTTGATAATTGACAAACCTTGACCGATATAATATCTTGATTTTTATTTGACAAAAATATCAAAAGATTTTTTTTTCATTTGGTATTGTCTCTTCTTGGTAAAAGTTAACCTGAAAGAAGAAGTTAGATCCTTTTCTCTCCCGTTGTCACTTAGCAAAATAATTGCAAAGAGAGAAGCTCCCCCGCAATTCATGCATAATAAACAAACGTTGAAGAAATGCAGAGATAATATAAAAAAAGTAATCTAATTTTACAGGCAGGTTATGAATGAAGCAGTAGCTAAAAGTTAATGCTAACATAAGTGCATACCAAAAGGTACTAAAAAATAATAAAAAGAGTTTGAAAAATATTAACTCAGCATCTCAAACATAGAAGTGCATAAAAAATACTATTTTAGAATGTAGGAACATTTTCAAGAATACATAGACATAAGACAGAGTCTAATAAGATAACATCTCGACATATACAATAACGTCTAGATCAAGTCCTCATCATCATCAGCACGATCAGTAGCAGCACCATGTCCAGAAGGACCAACCCCAGAAGTGCCAGCTCCATAAGATGGGTATGGAGTAGCACTAGAACTACGGTACCAATCATATGCGTTACCGGGCTCGAAGAGATGATGAACTGCCTCATCCTCATAGCAGTAGCCAAAAACAGTAGGATCTCGTGGAAGAGAACTGGCATGCTGACTAGTCTGGGAAAAATGCATATCCCTAAAAGAGTTTGTAAGTGCCTGAAACCGACTGGCATCGCGGAACTCTTGTTCCCTCAATGTATCGATAAAAAACGCTCGCAAAGAGTTGTGCTCATCCAGCTGAGCACGTCGCATATTATCCAAATGTTGATGAAGATCCTCAAATGACGTAGCATAAGTCTAAGGTGGAAGAGGTAGTGTAGTAGGAGGAGCAAGAGGGACAGATGCACTGCGACGAGAGAGCTGAAGTTACTTGGTCTCAGAATCACGAGCACAAGAGGACAAGTCAATCTCAAAATGCTGGAAGATGATAGGAAGGATCATCGCGTAGAGAAGATTCCTTTTTCTCTCACGACACCTAGCCATCATCTGGATAATCGTCTTAGGGATGGAAAAAGGAATCCCATTACGAATGTGATAGAGAGAATACATTTCAAGACTAGTTACATCGTATTTTGAATTAGATTTTGGTAGTATACTGGAATAATAATACGATGCAACTCATAGAAGAAAAAGTTCAAGTGTATGGCTTTGAACTTGTCGGGACGGACGGGTTCAGGAGCACAAAGTTTAGTCTTGAAATTGTTCAAAGTCGTGTCATTTAGAATTTATAGGATCTTCGCTAAATCATTATCATTGAATTGAATATCAATGCTTGCGACACGGCTCTTAACAAGATAATCTTTATCGGCTAAAGTAAAATTGCAGTAAAATAGTCGAATTGCATTTGTGGTGATAGGAAATGTGTGTGTAACAAAATTGTGCAATTCCAAATTTTCAAAGTAGGGTTTGTGAGACGGAAAGATCGTCCATTTTATCGGTGTACCGAGGCAAATGTTACGAATTAAAAAAATCCGCATACCATAACAAATATTGTTCAAGAGTTTCAAAGAAAAACTCATTGAACGCACCATCGTCCATTTGGACGGATGAAAAGAGAGATCCTTGGATAGGATCCGAAGATGAGGCTTCTTCACCAGCCATCTTCTTTCTCTTAAAGGGATTATGGATTCTAGGCATGATTTCTAATGGAAAATATAAAATTTCTATAAAAAAGAAAATTGAGAAACGGAGAGATGGAAGATGTATACCTTCTCAAAATCAAGTATGTGGAAGAGAAGGAGATTCCACGCTCGAATCCAAAATTTGGAAGCAAAATTCCAAGAGAGTAGAAAAGAAACAAAGATGAGAAAACTAGGGTTTTGGTGCTTTTCGTGCGGCAGCTGGTTCTGTTTGAAGGAGAAGGAAGATGAAAAGAAAAGTGGGCCATTCATTTCTGTTTTAAAATGCCTGACGTCAGCCGAATTCAGGCCAAACTCGGGCCAAATTTGTGTCGAGTTCGCTTGGAGCTCTGTTGAAGTATTTTGCACAAAAAAATATCACTTTAATATTCACCATTCCTTTTCAATTATTTAATTCCAAGTTTAGTAATTTTAAATTTTAAATAATATAATTAAAATTATTTTATGAATTAAATTTCATTACGCAGCGACTATCTCAGATTAGCTGTAGGAGTACTGTCCCAGCTAACGGAGGTTCACAAGGGAATGCTTAAGTACCATTTCGCTTTAGCCGTAGCCGTGGTGACAGACATACCCTTTGTATGCTTGTCTCAAAAATAGTTTTTTTGTATATTGGAAAATAATTAATAAGATAAAATAAATTAATATTATTGATATCTAAAATTCCTAATTCTCGACATAAATAATTGAATCACTCTTCCTCTAAAGGTTTTATAAAGATGTCAGTCAATTATTTCTTTATGTCTACATATTTTAAGTTGATATCTCCATTTGCTTGATGGTCTCTAAGAAAATGATGTCGAATCTCAATATGTTTACTACGAGAGTGACATACATGATTTTTAGTCAAGTTGATAGTGCTAGTGTTGTCACAAAAAATGGGTATGTGTATGTAGTGTACACCAAAGTCTTCTAAGGTTTGCTACATGCACAAAATTTTTGCACAATTACGTATTACGGAGATAAACTCAGCCTCAGTAGTTGATAATGCGACAAAATTTTTTTTCTAAACCAAAAGACTAGTGCCTTACCTAGGAAATGACACATGCCGCTAGTACTTTTTCTATCCACTTTTCATCTAGGAAAATCAGCATCCGAATAACTGATTAGGTCAAAGGACATGCTTTTGGGATACCATAAGCTGACAGAAGAAGTGCCTTGAAGGTATCGAAAGATACGCTTAACTGCACATAGGTGTGATTCCTTACTATTAGCCTAAAATCTTGCACACAGGCAAACACTAAACATTATATCAGGACGACTAGCACTTAAATAAAGTAAACTACCAATCATACCTTGATAGTTACTTATGTCTACAGGTTTGCCTTGTTCATCTATATCTAGCTTGGCTGAAGTTTCTATTAGATTGGCAAAAGGTTTGACGAATTCAAGATCGAACTTCTTTGGCAAATCTTTTGTGTACTTGGCTTGATTGATGAACGTCCCATTGTTGGTTTTTTTGATTTACAGTCCAAGGAAGAATTTGAGTTCTCCCATCATGCTTATCTCAAACTTATTCTGCATACACTTGGAGAATTCTTGACAGAAAGATTTGTCAGTAGATCCAAAGATAATATCATCAACATAAATTTGAATTGAAAGTAGATTTCCATTAGAAGACTTTATAAAAAGTGTAGTATCAACCTTGCCTTTTGAAAAAATATTATCAAGTAGAAAAGAACTTAGACGATCGTACCAAGCACGAGGGGCTTGTTTCAAACCGTATAAGGCTTTCATCAATTGGAATACATAATCGAAATCAGTAAAATAACCTAGAGGTTGAGCTACATAAACTTCTTCTTTTATAAAATCGTTAGGAAATACGCTCTTTGCATCCATTTGAAAAAGTTTGAAATTATAAAAACATGCAAATGCACATAACGTGCGAATGGATTCTAATCTCGTAACTGGGGCATAGGTCTCATCGTAGTTGATACCTTCCTCTTCGTTGTATCCTTGAGCTACAATTCGAGCTTTGTTACGAGTGACTAAATATTCTCATTTAATTTATTTCAAAATACCCAGTGGGTGCCAATGATCGGATGATCAATGGACTTGGAAACAAGTTCTTAGACTTGATTCCGTTCAAATTGGTTTGGTTTCTCTTGCATGGTATCTAACCAATAGTTATTACTACGTGCTTCTTCAATAGTCTTCGGTTCTAGCTATGAAATAAATACAACATAAGAAGCTATATCTCTGGTAGAGGAACGAGTACTTATGCCCTTGGTGATCTCACCTATTACCAAGTCCTGGGGATGGTCAGCCATAAACTTTATCCTTTTGGGAAGACTTTCAAGGTAGCTGGTTCCTGTTTCTAATTCTGTAGGCATATTGTTTAGTGTACTAATGTCTTCATCATCATCATCGATCGCCTGTTGATCTAGTTCGTCGAAGGTGACATTCATTGATTCTTCGATCATCATTTTCCTTTTGTTGAAGACTCGGTACCCTTTGCTTTTGGCTGCAAAACCTAAAAAGATACCTTCATCGGCCTTTTCGTCAAATTTATCCAAATTATCTTTAGTATTGAGAATAAAACATTCACAACCAAAGATTTAAAATAAGGGTGTTCTATCAAACCATAACTCATAGGGAGTCTTCTTCGATTTAGGTTGAATTAGAACCCTATCGAGAACATAACAAGCTGTATTGACAGCTTCTGTCCAAAAATATTTGGGTAGACAAAACTGGTTTAACATTACTCTAGCCATTTCAGATAGAGTTCTGTTCTTACGTTCCACAACTCCATTTTGTTGTGGAGTCCTAGGGCATGAGAACTCGTGCAAATATCCGTGTGTGTCATAAAATTGCTCGAACTCTATATTCTCGAATTCGCCACCATGATCACTTCGAATACGAGTAATCATGAATCCTTTCTCATTTTAGATTTTCTTACAAAATGTGATAAATTAAGATATTGCATCATTCTTGCGTGTGAGAAAGTATACCCACGTGTACCTAGAGAAGTCATTTACTATTACAAAAGCATAAAACTTACCACATAGGCTAGGAATTCTACTAGGCCCGAATAAATTCATATGCTGTAATTGTAGAGGTCTAGTCATACTTATGAAATTTTTGGACTTAAAAGTGGATCAGGTACCTTTGTTCTTTCCACATTTGCAACATATTGTATCCTTCTTGAAAACAATGTCTGGTAAGCCTCATACCAGTTTTTTCGTGGATAATCTTAAAATTGTGTCCATGTTTGCATGACCGAGTCTCATGTGCCATAGTTGACTCTTATCGTTCTTGGCTAGTAAGCATCTACCTGCTTTGTTAGCTTCTTTCAACAAATAGAAAACATATATGTTATCTTCACTAATACCTTCAAAGATAGTACTGCCAGTTGAGCTATCAACTATAGTACATTTGTCTTTGACAAAGTTAATACCATAACTATGGTCAGCTACTTATGGTGAGTAGGTTATGTTTTAACTTAGTTACTAGACATATATCTTTAATCACAGGATAGGGAGCCTTACCAATGTTGCCGATACCTACTATATATCATTTAAAGTTATTACCGAAGGAGGCGCATCCTTCTTTCTTCTTCGGCAGTATTGTGAATAGAGAAGCATCATCGGTCATGTGCCATGAGAAACCGCTGCCGAGGATCCACTTACATCTAGCATGAGTAGAGTGTTCCACCTACAAAAAATTTGTAGATGAAACTTTGGTACCCATTTCTTATAGGGTCCGAATATGCTAGTCTTTTGTATCCATGTACATATATTTAAATCAACTAACTTTTTTACTCTACATACAGGAGAAATATGACCAATGGTGCCACAATAATGACATCTAACATGCTGAGTGTTAGGTGCAGTGTGTTGTGCGTAATTGGTAGGTTTTGGTTTTCTAGTTGGATACTTGTAGTAGAATGCATGTCGGTTAGTCTTCTTGGGCAAGGGTTTGGCTGTGTTTGGTCTGACAGTATTGGGTTTGACTGTGTTTCGATATTTCGGTAATTGACACGTATTAGGGAAGGAAGCAGCAACCTCAGGCTGTTTCCCTAACCTAGTTTTTAACTTTTTGGAGGTGTCATAAAGCGTGTTGTAGTCAGCTGTGAGTGCATTATTTTTGACTAGTACACATTAATGGCTCTTCTTCTCTTTGAGTAACTCTTCCTCAAGTTTAGCAATGGTCTTGTCTTTTTTTTCGGATAACCGTGTAGTCTCGTATAGTTGTAGCTTGACAGAAGAAAGCTCACCTGTCTTAGTAGGGTCTACCCTATTTCTAACCTCAACTAGTAAGTCGGTAAGTCTTTCTATTTCACCTTTGTACTCTTTGAGTAAATTCTTAGAGTTTTGATATTTGCTAAGCAGCTTTCTGTGGTCATATAAGAGGTCACTAAAGGCTTCACCTAATGGTTCAAAGGTAAAATCATCATATGTATCAAATAGAGGGTTTGAGTTTACCTGATCATATGCCATCAAGCATATATTTACAGTATCGTTCGATGGTTCATCTTCTGAGTCGCTAGCTTCACTTTCATGCCATATGCTTGTGTTGGCATATCTTCTGGAAGTAGATATCTTCAATTAACTCTTTTTATATTTATTACCCTTCTTGGTTGATGATGATTCTGTCGGACAGTCCTTCTTAATGTGTTCTTTCTTCTTGCAACCTTAGAAGGTTGGATCTTTTTTATTGTTGCTATTATTTCTATTGTGTTCCATTGTTCTTCAGTTGAATCTCATGAACTTCTTCACTAGGAGAGCTTGATCCTCAGTGTCAAAATCACTGTCGTCAGAATCTTCTTCGACAGTTCTTCGTTGTTCAGCTTTGAGGGCGATTGACTTCTCCTTTGGTGCAACATATTCAAAGTCATGAATTTCCAACTCGTGAGTGAGTAGCTTTCCCATGAGCATTTCAGGTGACATGGTAGTGAGGTCGTTTTCTTCAAGAATTGCTATAGTCTTCAGAATCCCGTTCTTTGTGAGAGCTTCTAGCAACTTTCAAATCTTCTCATGGTTATTGTATTCCTTGCCTAGGGAGGACAAAGGTTTACAATATCCAGAAATCATGTGAACATATGTATAACAGATTCGTTGGGCTTCATCTTAAACACCTCATACTCTTGAGTAAATCTACTGATCTTGGACTCCTTGACTTGCGTCGTGTCTTTATGAGTAACTTCAAGAAGTTTACATACTTCATTGGATGTTGTGCATATAGACATCCTGTTGAATTCGGTCCTTTCTAAAGCACAAAATAAAGCATTAATAACACGTGCGTCAAGACTGGCCTTTTTTTTTTCCAGAGTCAGTGTACTTGTGATGTTCTTTTTCAACTAAATTTTCATCAATGAGAACACGGGGAGGCTTTTTACAACAATCAACTACAATGGACCATAGGTCAAATTCTAGAGATTTTAGAAAGAAACTCATACATATTTTCCAGTAAGTGTAATTAGTACCATCAAACAGTGTGGGTCTGTTTGTGGCTTGGCTTTTACTTGTAAATTTCACAGTGTGGGTCCGAGTCTGAACCCTAGTATCTTCAACCCTAACCCAACCCATTAACGGGTTTACCTGATCGGGCTCGAGTTTAGCCTGCCAGAGTTGTACCCCTAATCCGTGATAAATGAACACAAATAGTATACTTCATTAGGTATGTACATGATTTCTTCTTTCCGAAAAACATCTTCGAAAAGTTTGAGACATGAAGGTTTATTTACAACATCTGGTCGTACAGCGATCATGGTATGAGTCAGATCGATCACCAGGGGCTCATTCGGTTGAACTGGATTCTTGCTTTGATGAAGGTCATCTACGAGTGGTTCGTCTTTCTTAATCCTCAAGTCAATCACCAGAGGTTTCTCCTTCTTGATGTTCATTTTGTCAACGATGAAAGGTGTATTATCCCCATTCAAATATATAGCCAAGTGCTCTTCAACTGATTCATTTCACACAGGGCCTTTCAAATATATAGATAAAAGTTCTTCTATGGTTTGATCAGTGGATGCTTCTTTTGGCTCGCCGTTAACGTCCTCTTCCTTATCAACCACCAGATGTGATGGTTAATCGTCAGATGGCCTATGATCTAAGGGTTTATACAACATCGCATCAAAAATTATACTTTTTTGAAAGGATCGACATATGCAAATTCTTTACAGACTACCCCCTCTTCAATCACATATTTGAAATACTGGGGAAGAGTGGATGGTACAAAAATATTTTCATGCATCCACGGTCGTCCTAATAAGATATTGTAGGATATATTGGCGTCGATGACATAACAGGTAACCTCAATTCGAAGATTAAAAATTTGATATTTGAGACGGATCTTCCCCAGGGGACGACTTCATCCGGCATTGAAGTCAGTGTAGTCATGGAGGTAGATGACAACTTGTGCATTGGAATCCCCAATATCTGAAACAAACTTCGAGGGATAACACTAACAGATAAACCGGGATAAATATGGATGTTGTCCACCTTACAAGCCCCAATGTACCCTATGTGATACACGGGTCTATCGTGGCGGTTGTTCTTCAACAAAATGTCTTCCTGAGTAAAGATGATGCTAGAAATGTTCTCTAATATACTATGACAATGAGGACAAGTCATAGAATCATCATCAGGTTCCATTATTTGGGATAAATACGAGTCTACATGCTGCAATGCCTCATTCAATGCATCCCGCGTCTCTTTGGAAAGATGAAGCAGCTCTGGATAGCAGAGCTGGGGTATTGGCATATTGTGCCAATATGTTATTAGAGGGCTTGTCAAGCCCAAGAAAATTAGATTTCTTCAAGGATTTATCAAACCTCACTTCTTTATGTTTTTTTTTCTCATGGAGTCTGCTTTGATGGACATGATTCAGATAGAGCCGGAGTAGCAGGTGGATTAGAAGCATGAATTACAGGAAAGGGATTATCATCTTGTTCATGAATGGAAGTCCGTAAGTATGCTTTTCCGGACCTAGTCTTGTCATGCCCCGATTTGACAAATCGTTCGTCCTCGCATCCATTATGCCGAATCAATTGTCCTCGCAGGGCGTGATGTCGTATGAGTCTGGAGTTGCACTCATACAAGACAAGAACATTACATTTGATACATTCATTTGAAATATCAAGTTGAAACTTCACAAATTATAGAGAATTGAACACACAGTTTAGGAAGATAGAAATATACTTTTTCAGTGATAGCTTGCAAAGAAGTACAAGTCGTAATTACATTGGATATGCCATTGTGGCTATATTGATTGAAATAAAAGAAATTACTCGATACGCTGCCTGAACTAATACTTGTCATTTCATACATTCACTCTTTTATACATTGAAAGCCTTTTATGAATTGGCTTCAAAATACTTCAAAATAGGCAGAGCTTCGAAACTCCTCCCCAAACTTCAACTTTGGCCTAGCACCGTGTACCGCCAGAGTTATTGTCACCTGTGGGTTTGAGGGATTAGTACACTTGGGAATGCACTAGTGTGCAGGACGAACCCACTCGTCTAAACCGACTCTGATTATTAAGGTAGGCTTTCATTGGAGTTTTCTTTCTATTTATAACTAAATGAATTCAATTCATATTGATAGCTTCTCTAAAACAGTAAAAGTATAAAGTAAAATATAGCAGTTTATCTCAATTCTTACTACATCCATGGTCATCCCTGCATAAAACAGAGATTATAATTTTCACCTGCATAAGACAATAAGTGAGCATGCTACTATCTTATATGTGTGGTCATTGGTACTACGACCCTATCATCCTGGGTTGTAAGCCCTACTGGAGGTACCGTAATGCCTCGCACCGAAGCACGAATTTACATTCCCCCTAGGTCGATTCAGTTTAGATGCCTCGGATACCATTTCGAGGAAAGTTAAACTTGTGCACAAGTTGTCCATGACTTGCCAATGCGTGAGCTGTTTAACATATAAAACAGATTTGCATAGCATGGACAATATTGAACAACATTATCTTTTTTTCCAACTCATGCAATGAATCATTTTCCATAAAGACGTACTTCCGATTTAGTATCCCGTAGGCACCAAATTCTCCGAGGCACCATATGCCGCAACCAACGTTTCATTTTATTTTGCAGATCATGAAATAGTCTCTCTCTTTTCTAGAACCTTAAGTTTTCTCGTTTTGGTGTAAAACTTATATTTTCAGAGTAAATTACTTTAAATTGATACAGTTATCCTCAGTCTTGATCTTAGTGATTTGGCATGCATTTAACTTGGCATCGTCGATTTGAATAAGTTCGAGGCAAAATAATTTCATTGGCAGGAAGGAGTAGAAAAGAAGGAGCCTAAACCACCCACCAAGTATTTGATCGTACCGAGAGTCAAAGCGCTTAGCAACGTTCAAGCATCAGTTACGCGAGCTTCTGTAATAGTACCAATATTTTATCAGAATCCTTTCTTTAATCATTCGTTTCAAAATTCTCAGAATGAATGCAAAAATCGACGAGAAAACACATTCATCAAAACCAAGCAGCAAAAACTCAAGAAAACCATACAGTAGTCCAGTCCCGTCGAAGGAACTCTCATATAGAGCTCACTTACGGAGATACGGCCTGCTTCTTCTAGTACTTATTCTAACAGAAGTCGTTCTATTAGTTGGATCGATTCTTGTAACATTCATCCAAATCGATTTATTCGATGCCACAAAGTGTTATCATAAGACAAGCTCAGTGATTGAGTCAGACTAGTCATCTATGTTCTCGAGCGAGTTTGACTCGCACAAGCATATTACGTAGTCCACCGCCTATCGGGACGGGGCACTACATAATATGACGATAAGAAAAAGTTTCATCCTAAAACTTAAAAATAAGGTCTGACCTTAAGTTAAGCAAACAATAAAGGGTACTTCTCCTTCATCTCTGCCTCCATCACCCAGGTCGATTCTTCAACTGAATGATCCGCCAAAGGATGCAAACCAGAGATATCGACTGATTTCGTAAGGCCTTTTCCTTTCGGTCCAAAATTTGAATATGCTCGTCTGAGTAAGACATGTCTGCACGTAACTCCATCTGATCGAAGCTAACCATATGACTTGGATCGTGCACATATTTTCGAAGTTGTGAAATATGAAAAACATCGTGCACTTCAGCCAAGGTGGGAAGTAGTACAATCTGATAAGCAACAGTCGCAACTCGCTCGAGGATTTCGAAAGGACCTATAAATCTTGGGCTCAATTTACTTTTAAACCGA
The DNA here is from genome assembly GCA_029216955.1 of Iris pallida. Classification (NCBI taxonomy): domain Eukaryota; kingdom Viridiplantae; phylum Streptophyta; class Magnoliopsida; order Asparagales; family Iridaceae; genus Iris; species Iris pallida. The sequence continues at coordinate 6,438,918 of JANAVB010008794.1, forward strand.
ACCACATCCCTCCATGCATGGGCATTACTTTCAAAAACACATGGTTCTTGACCAAAAATTCTAGCAGTTGTCGAAGAAGATCTGCGTAGCTCTTTTGTCGACTTTGGGTGATGCATAGTCTGTCTTGAATCAAGTAGACCTTTTCGATGGCCTGCTCTACTAGTTTCGATCCGAGCACCTGTCGCTCTTCGACTTCGTCCTAGCATATCAGAGACCGACACTTCCTCCCTAGAGAGCTTCATACGGAGCCATCTAAATGCTCGACTGATAACTATTGTTATACACAAACTTTGTAAGCGACAAATGTGTATCCCAACTAGTTTTTAGATCGATTGCACATAGACGCAACATATCTTACAAGATCTGATTCACACTCTCCATCTGACCGTCTATCTGGGGTGGTATGCAGTACTAAAATTTACTTTCATCCCTATCGCCGCTTGCAAGCTCATCCAAAAATATGATAGAAATTGCTCATCTCTGTCCAAAATTATTGTGGCCTGTACCCCGTGCAGTCGAACAATATCATCGACGTAGATTTGTGCTAACTGATCGATGCTCCATGCTACTTTAATTGAGATGAAGTGAGCCGACTTGGTCAATCTATCAACAATGACCCAATCACATCCTTCGCTCGTGATGTCTTCGAAAATCCTATGATAAAATCCATCGAGATATTGTCCCACTGCCACTTGGAAATGGCAAGGTTCTGGAGCTTGCCGCCTGGCCTTTGGTGTTTCGTTTTTTACTTGCTGACACGCCATATACTGCGACACAAAAGTAGCCACATCATTCTTCATGTCGTGCTACCAAATGTTTGTGCGCAAGTCCTTGTACATCTTAGTGCTCCCAAGATGTATAGAGTCACTACAAGAAACCAGGGTGTCTTACAATGGTCGAAAACTGTTGCAAAAATAATATAACCCGTTGCAAAATCATTCTGCAATAGTTATTAGAACCATTGTAAATTCGAGCGTTGCAGATTCCTCTTACAACGGTTATAGATGGTTTTTGCAACATTTTTTTAAATAGTTGCAAATAATGTATTATGCAACAGATCTCACGTCAATGCATAACGGTTACATGGTGTTGTCAATAATATATGTGGCAACGATTAACAAACCATTGTAAATATTGAGTAAAGCACGATGGTTGATAACTGTTGCCTAAAATATTACATGTAACGGTTAAAAATTGTTGCGAATAATAGGCAACGGTCAATAAAAAATACTTTTTTTAACCTCCAATGTGGCTCGAACTCCCAACCTCCTGGATCACATGCCTCTGCTCTACCACTAGGCTACAGGCTCATTTGTATATAAATACTTATATATATAATATATATGTACGTATATCATTTTTATTAATTAAAGCTTTTGGATCGATGTTAAATATATTATCTAATATTTTTGTTAGCGAACAAGGAACCAATTAATACGAGTAATTCTAATGATTAAATCCCTTTTGTGTATAAATAAAATTCAAATTAGAAATTGAATTTGCAACGACTATAAATAAACTGTTACAAGATCAATATTTTGTAATAGTTGTTTATTCTTTTGACAATGGTTATCATAAACGTTGTTATTAAACAAAAAATTGTAACTGGTAGCATAAATCGTTGCACAATCATTATAAATAATAAGCCCACTCACAACAGGTTGTAAAAATTGTTGTGCAACTGTTGCTAATAGTGAGCCTTTTTATAAGGCTTTATGTAATTGTTGCAAAATTTTAATAAATTTGTAACAAATACTTAAAACCCTTGCATAACCGTTGCCCATTCAACTCGTTTTGACAACACTTTCATAAAACTGTTGCTTGACCGTTGTAAAAAAAAACGTTTAGCAAGTGTTTATGAACCGTTGTAAAAAATATATTAGGCAATGGTTAATCTATAACCATTGCAAATATATTTAATTTAGAAACGGTTATTTCAACCGTTACGTAACTGTTGCAAATTATAGTTCGAACAACATTCATAAAAGCGTTGCACTAAAATCGTTACAAAATAGGGGTATTTTTTGTAGTGAGTACTTCGCATAATGTGCCTCCGTCAGAATTTCTATTTTGAGTTCGGCAGTTTTAGGAATACGGAGCCTTCTTTTTAGTCGCATCGTCCTGTCTCCGTCTTCCACAAAGTTGGTCGCCCTTTCTGTTGAAATCAGCTCGCACATTTTCTTTAGGAATAGATCATCCTTCTGTGCGGTCTTAATTTTGCCAAACAGGCTCGACTCAAGCTTCAACTGAGCCAGGTGTAGATATCAATACTCAACTCCGAGTTCGATACCCATTTCTTCGAAGTCTCATCGTATTATCTAGGGCTAGTTATCCCATGAACATTTTGCTCACCACGTCTACTACGACATTTTTGTTGCCCGACGTATACTCGATCGTTAGCTCGTAATATTTTATTATTTCGAGCCAACATTGCCACCTCAAGTTGAGTTCTCATTGGATGAATAAGTATTTGAGGCTCTTGTGATCCATATAGATCCTACAAGCCACACCATAGATGTAGTGTCGCCAGAGTTCAACGTGAACACAATTACTGCCAATTCCAGATCATGCGCTGGATAGTTCTTCTCGTGCTGCTTCAACTTCCTTGAAGCATAGAAGATAACTTTGTCTTTCTGTATGAGCACGCACCCTAGGCCATTTTTCGATACGTAGCTGAATATCTGAAAGCCTTCTGGACCATTTGGAAGTGCAAGGATTAGAGTTGAGACGAGTCGTTGTTTCAACTCTTGAAAGCTGATTTCACAGTCGTCACTCCTTTTGAATACGACTCCCTTATGGGTGAGACGAGTCAGAGGCGACGTAATTTAGAAAAACTTCGTACAAATCATCGGTAGTAGCCCGCCAAGCCTAGGAAACTCTGAATGTTGCTAGTCGAGGTAGGTTGTTTCCAATCTACCATCGTCTCAATTTTTTTTGGGTCCACTGCGACACCTTCTGTAAAGACAATATGTCTGAGAAACGTCACGCTACTCATCCAGAACTCGTATTTACTCTGCTATGCATATAATTTGTTTTCACACAAAGTCTGTAGCACCGTCTTCAAGTACTTTGTGTGCTCTTCTCGATTCTTCGAGTATATCAGGATATAGTTGATGAATATGACCACAAATTTATCGATTAGGGGTCGGAAGACTCGGTTCATCAAATCCATGAAAGTGGCTGGAGTATTCATCAAACCCAACGACAAAACTTGTCACTTCCCGTTCCCAGAATACGTATTTATTTAATAGTTACCATGTATTATTCTGTATTTAAATTTCTGTAAATTTATGTTAGTTAATTAATCTGCTCTTTAAATTTTCATGTTAATTTATTTCCTGCAACTTTATTTCTGCACTTTATTTCCTGCTTTTATTCCTGCATTTATTTTCGGCTTTTACCTCTTTGCTTTGCTTGCGGGTTGACCTTGGATGAACCCATTGGACCCGGCCCAATACTCCTACCTACCACCACCCCTTCATTTAAAGCCCAAAACCATTTCTCTCTCTTCATTACTTCTTTCCATTTCACTTCTTCTTCCTCATAACTCTCCCACCAACCTAGAAGAGATAGGCAAGTGCCAACTTGCTTCTTGATGGATCCCCATTTTTATTGTTCCATCATCTTCCTCATTTGATTCTAAGTCTCTTTAGTACTTAGCATTTTCAATTTCCATGGCTTATTTGTTGTAGATCTAAGTTTGATACATTTTCAGATTTCTTAGGTTTTGATCTAGTAAACCTTGTTATCTTCAAGTTTCGATGGTTCCATGTTGTAGAGAATTTCGTTCTACCCAATTTTGACCTATGGAAGTCCATATTTGGGCTTGGGATGAAGGATTTATGAAGCTTGGAAGCAATGGCTTCCATGGTTCCCATGGTTCTGTTCTCAGAAAATTCGGAGAAGAAGAACAGTCCCAGCCGCATGAAATCTTCATTCCTCAGCGCATGGAAATCTTTATTCCCACAGCGCATCAAATCTTCATTCCTCAGCGCATGGAAATCTTTATTCCCACAGCGCATCAAATCTTCATTCCTCAAGCGCATGGAAATCTTTATTCCCACAGCGCATCAAATCTTCATTCCTCAAGCGCATGGAAATCTTTATTCCCACAGCGCATCAAATCTTCATTCCTCAAGAGCATGGAAATCTTTATTCCCACAGCGCATCAAATCAATCACTTCCCACAGCCAAGGCGCTTGATCTATTTATTTCCCAATCACTTCCTACAGCCAAGGCGCATGAATCTATTTATTTCCCAATCACTTCCCACAGCCAAGGCGCATGATCTATTTATTTCCCAATCACTTCCCACAGCCAAGGCGCATGATCTATTTATTTCCCAATCACTTCCCACAGCCAAGGCGCATGAATCTATTTATTTCCCAATCACTTCCCACAGCCAAGGCGCATGATCTATTTATTTCCCAATCACTTCCCACAGCCAAGGCGCATGAATCTATTTATTTTCTAATCACTTCCCACAGCCAAGGCGCATGAGTTATTTATTTCTCAATCCTTTCCCTCAGGCGCATGAGTTTATTTATTTCTCAACCCTTTTCCTCAGACGCATGATATTATTTATTTCCCAATCTTATTTCACAGCGCATGATATTTATTTCCTACAGCCGCATTCCTCAGGCGCATGAGATTATTTGTTTCCCAATCTCATTCCTCAGGCGCATGGATTATTTATTTCTCAATCTTATTCCACAGCGCATGATATTTATTTCCCACAGCCGCATTCCTCAGGCGCATGAGATTATTTGTTTCCCAATCTCATTCCTCAGGCGCATGGATTATTTATTTCTCAATCTTATTCCACAGTGCATGATATTTATTTCCCACAGCCGCATTCCTCAAGCGCATGAGATTATTTGTTTCCCAATCTCATTCCTCAGGCGCATGGATTATTTATTTCTCAATCTTATTCCACAGCGCATGATATTTATTTCCCACAGCCGCATTCCTCAGGCGCATGGATTATTTATTTTCACAGCGCATGAATTTAATTATTTCCCAATCATTTCCCTCAGGCGCATGATATTATTTATTTCCCAACCTTTTCCACAGCGCATGAGATTCTCTATTTCCCAAACATTCCCCACAGTGCATGAGATTTATTCATTCCCCAATCATTTCCCACAGTGCATGAGATTTATTTATTCCCCAATCATTTCCCACAGCGCATGAGATTCTTTATTTCCCAAACATTATTTATTTTCCAATGTTTATTTTCCGAATTTGGCATTAATTAATATTGATTGTTATCTTGATTAATTATTGATCATGCGTTCCTAGATGGAACTAAGAGACTGGCTAGTCGTCTTATTGAAATGAATGAATGAGACACGTTCATATTAAGTATGAACTACTATAATCGATTGGCCGATCCCGAATATTGACATACAGGCACACATGCAGGCTTCAATTTATTTATTTATTTATTTTACTATAAAAGAAGCATGTGTGTTTTATGGTCAAGGCATGATTGTTCCGTGGTTAGTTTGGATTGTTGCATTACGCTATGTAAGACCTACAACCTAACCGCACGGGCATCATTGTAGAGTTGTGCATATCGTACCCTGTACGAAAGTACTCATTCCGAATGACCATGATCCACGGCATGGGATTTCACTCAACGTAGAGACTATTAAGTTAAATAAAAATAATGATTGCATGGAGAGAATGGATTCCCGAGTTCTTACATGGCAGCCCTCTTTGGGACTATTAGTGCCCAACAGGCCGGCTGGTTCCCACAGATACTGCAAATCTGCCACACGGACAGGGAGCGGTATCTGCTTATATTATTGTATATTGTATATTGATGACGGGCGTCCCGCTGGGACTCGTCTAATTCATGATTGGCGCAATTGATTGATTGGATAGACTAGCCTTGCTTGTCCATAGTAAGAACTGAGAAATCCTTATTGCATAATTCCAGGATAACTTGGAACTCACAGTAGTAAGCCGTAGGAGTTGGATGGCCGCTCAAGTTGATTTGTTTGTGTACTGTACCTACTCTGTTAACTAACTGAGATGATCGGAGCATCATGACATGACGGGCCAACTTCTGTCCTTGTTTGGTTGGGAGGTTGGTTCGAAGTGTCGTGATGTCACGTGAATCCCAGTAGCGGGCAGAGATCTATTATTATATTCTCTTATTTACTGGTTTAATGCCTCATATCGTGCTTTCTTGCGGTACTTGCTATTAGAGGTCTAACCTCTCTGGTTTTGCATGGCCAGATTTAGAGCCGGTTCCCGAGGACTCAGCTTACTTCCACCTCCAAGATGGTCAATACTAGAGGGATGATCGCAGGAGGACTCGAGTGGGTTCCTTACTTCTCCACTCGTTTTGTTACTTACTTTATATTTTGCCGTTTGGCACCGACATGTTAGTCGGATTGTCTTGTACTTACTTTTACATAATTGTAACTAAAGTCAGACTGCAGCTGATAACAATTGTGTATATTTTTGCTACATCAGATCTGGCTATGTTTTGTAAAGCCAGATATCAAGAACATTTTGACAGAGCGTTTGGGACGCCTTACTGCTTTATCTTACATGTTCTCTATTACTGTTTCTTGTTCGAATGATTGAGACAATAGATATGAAGTGACCATAGTGAGACCTTTATGTAGTATGCACCCCCTCGTCTGGTTAGACAGCATTGATCGTATTATACGGTATTCATCTACCCGTAATACGTAGCTGGCTGAGTCATTCCCCCGCTCTCCAGTATTCTGGTTCTGGGGCGTGACAAGGTTTTAGTGGTGGCCTATGCAGGTCTGATTTCAGACATGTGGGGTGTTTTAATTTATAGAATGTCTCAATCACACATGTTTTCCCTTGATCTCCTGATTCGTATTCTCGATTCTAGCTTGACATTCTGGTATCCTTTGACTTTATTGATCTTCCCTGTCCGACCGTTTGATTATTCTCTTGTCCCTTTTCTTAGGGGCACCTCGTCCGCATCTGTCAGGATTGGGCAACAACAACAAGGGCAACATGGGCAACCTGACCAGGTTGGTCAGCAACAAGAGCCAGTACAACCTTAAGAGGCTATTCAAGAAGAGGTGATAGTGGAACCAGCAGTTGGACCGCAGTATCCGGAGGTTCTAATACCACCAATAGTTCCACCTACCCCAGTGGAAGTGGACACACCAGCCCTTCTGGAGATCATGAGAGGGATGATGGCTACTCAGCAACATCAGATGTTAGCCCAGCAGCGCATGCACGCTCAGTTACAAGAGCAGAATGTACTACTTAACCAAGGATTGCAGACAGCTTTGGAAAGAGGGGCAAGGCCAGATTCAGGAGCATCAGCCAGGTTTTGCAAGTACAACCCCCGTCATTTCGAGGGCACGGAGGATGCCATCTCAGCAGATGCATGGCTTAAGGATATGGAGGCTATTCTGACAGCAGCTAAGGTGCCAGCAGAAGAACGTGTGGATCTAGTGAAGCTGTTACTTCAAGATCTCGTACGTGATTGGTGGGAATCAGAGGAGGTAGGCATCAGACGTCCTGTGGCTTGGGACGATTTTACAGCAAGATTCAAGACAAAGTACTATGGAGTTGTGGCGCAGTTTGAGCTACAACAGAAGTTTATCAATCTTAGACAGGCTGGCAAGACGGTAGATACTTATGCAGCGGAGTTCTGCAGATTGAGTAGGTTCGCCCCGGAGATGGTAGCTACAGAGAGCCAGAGGGCTATGAGGTTCCAGCAAGGGTTTCATCTTGAGCTCTTGCAATTGATAGAGGGGCACAATTACCAGACTTTTGATGAAGTATTGACGGCGACTCGAAGGCATGAGATAACCATTCAGAGGCTTGCGGCAAGGACTGGAGGTCAGAAGAGATCCCGCAGTCAGATTAAAGGAGGAGGGGGAGCAGCACCCCGAACAACAACACCATCCACTGGCATTCGTATCCACGATGTGGCGATACGAGGACCAGTACCACCAAGGCAGCAGCAACAACAGCAGAGGAAGAACCAGCAACCCCCAGCGGGCTGCACTTATTGCGGGAAGATAGGGCACACTAGAGATGTGTGTCGGACATTGAACGGGCTGTGTCTGATATGTGGAAATCCAGATCATCGGATTACCATATGTCCCATGAATTCGAGGTCAGGAGGACCAGTACAACAGTTTCTTGCTCTGCCAGCACCAGGAGCAGGACAGTATCGAGGACCAGCGGTAGCAGTGAGACCGTTGGCCCAGCGTCCGTACATGACGCAGGCTCAGATGTTTCGGCAGCAGGGACCGCCGATGCAACAACACCAGCATAGACCACCCCAGCATCACCAAGGCAGGGGCCAGCGGCAGCACCAGGCTAGGCCGCAGCATGGGAACCAGCAAGGAGGTCGAGGACAGGCATTCACTCTGTCCTTGGAAGAGGCATTAGCATCGGGGGATGTTGTGGCAGGTAACATTCTCGTCGCCTCATATCCCGCAGTAGCATTGTTTGATTCGGGAGCATCACACTTATTTATATCTGCACGATTTGCAACACGGCTAGGAATGGAGTTCGAGGCATTGCCAGGGAGGTTAAATATACTCACTGGTAATGGGCTCGTAGGAGTTAGTAGAGTTATTCTAGCATGTAGCGTTGTAGTTTGCGGGCATTCCTTACCCGCCCGGTTGATAGAATTTCCTGTTGGAAATTTCGACGTTATCTTAGGCATGGACTGGCTGAAAGACAGTCATGCGACAATAGATTGTCGTAGAGGGAGTGTATCCTTTGACATTCCAGGCATGAAGCGGTTCACCTTAGTCAGATCAGTGGCAACTCAACAAGAGCAGGGAGTAGTGACGGCAATGGAAGAAATTCAAGTCCCGAAGGTAGTTGAAGAGTTTTTAGACGTATTTCCCGAAGAACTTCCAGGTCTACCACTAGTTAGAGATATTGAGTTCAGTATAGAATTGGCACCTGGAACTAAACCGATATCAGATCGGGTTTACAGAATGGCGGATTCAGAGCAGGCCAAGGTATATCAGCACATAGAGGAACTGAAGGAGAAGAAGTTCATCCAAGCTAGCGTGTCACCATGGGCAGCACCAGTGGTACTTGTGGGGAAGAAGGATGGATCATCCAGATTGTGCATTGATTACAGGAAGCTTAACGCGGCAACAGTGAAGAACAAGTACCCATTACCCAGGATCGACGACTTGTTTGATCAGTTGAGCAAAGCTAGAGTTTTCTCCAAGATAGATCTTCGTTCAGGGTATCATCAAGTGAGGGTTCGGAAGGAAGACATTCCCAAGACAGCATTCAGGTTGAAGTATGGGCATTATGAATTCTTAGTAATGTCGTTTGGTTTGACCAATGCTCCAGCAATATTTATGGATTTGATGAACCGCATCTTTATGCCATACTTAGATCAGTTTGTCGTTGTGTTTCTTGACGACATTCTCGTATACTCTGCTAGTGAAGAGGAGCATGAAGACCACCTCAGGAAAGTGTTACAAGTTCTGAGAGAGAACCAGTTGTATGCCAAGCTCAGCAAGTGTGAGTTCTGGACGAATCACATTTCATTTTTGGGTCATATCATATCAGGAGCTGGAGTAGCAGTAGATCCCAAGAAGGTAGAAGCAGTAGAGAGTTGGCCAGTACCCAAGACCGTAGCAGATGTGCGGAGTTTCTTGGGATTGGCAGGATAATACAGAAGGTTTGTATCAGACTTTGCAAGGCTTTCAGCACCCATGACTCGCTTGACACGGAAGGACGTGCCATTCATCTGGTCGGCAGAATACCAGGCATCATTTGAGAGTCTGAAGCAGAAGTTGATATCAGCGCCTATTCTTACATTACCAGTTGGACCCGGAGGTTTTACCGTTTATTATGATGCGTCGGGTAAAGGACTTGGATGTGTCCTCATGCAGCATGGGAAGGTGATAGCGTATGCATCTAGGCAGCTTCGAGACCACGAGAAGAATTATCCGACTCATGACTTGGAATTGGCGGCAGTAGTATTCGCTTTGAAGCTATGGAGGCATTACTTATATGGTGACCGAGTGGAGATGTACACGGACCACAAAAGTCTGAAGTACATTTTTACTCAGAAGGAACTGAACATGAGGCAGAGAAGATGGTTGGAGTTGATCAAGGATTACGACGTGGAGCTTCAGTACCATCCAGGCAAGGCTAATGTGGTAGCAGATGCTCTCAGCAGGAGAGGCGGCGCATTTATGTTAACAACACAGAGGCATATCTTAGAAGACCTTCAGGAGATGGGCATCGAGGTTATACTTTCTAGTGATGTAGGAGTTCTGGCGAGTCTACAAGTTCAATCCGACTTGGTAGATAGGATCAAGGCAGCTCAGGCACAAGACCCAAGGATTCAGAAGCTTAGGGAAGAATGTGAGTCAGGACTCAGAAAGGAGATGCAAATTCATGAAGATGATACCCTTAGGTTTGGGACACGCCTATGTGTGCCTAGTGGAGATATCAGACAGGAGGTTATGGCAGAAGCTCACAGTTCTCAGTACTCTGTACACCCTGGAGGGACCAAGATGTACCAAGATATCAAGCAGCACTTCTGGTGGAACGGGATGAAGAGGGAGATAGCTAGATTCGTTTCCCGTTGCTTGGTATGTCAGCAAGTGAAGGCAGAGCAGCAGAGGCCAGCTGGATTATTACAAACACTTTCTATCCCGGAATGGAAGTGGGAGCATATTACAATGGACTTTGTGACCGGTTTACCGAGATCCCCAAGTGGTAAGGATGCTATTTGGGTAATCGTAGATCGGCTTACGAAGGTGGCACATTTTCTTCCTTTTAGAGTAGGTCAATCTACGGAGAAGTTGGCAGAATTATATATGCAGCAGATAGTCAGACAGCATGGGGTCCCAGTCAGTATTGTGTCAGACAGAGATACCCGTTTTACATCACATCTTTGGAAGAGCTTACATCATAGCCTGGGTACCAAGTTAAGGTTTAGCACGGCTTACCATCCCCAGACAGACGGGCAATCAGAAAGAACAATTCAGACTTTGGAAGACATGTTGCGAGCTTGCACCCTAGATTTTGGAGGATCTTGGGAGAGCCACCTACACTTAGTCGAGTTCTCGTATAACAACAGTTATCAAGCCAGTATCCAGATGGCGCCATTTGAAGCACTATATGGTAAGAAGTGTAGGTCGCCACTAGCGTGGGACGATATTGGGGAGAGAAAGATGCTAGGCCCAGAATTGATTGTTCAGACGGTTGAAGTGGTTAAAGGAATTAGAGAGCGACTTCGAGTTGCGCAGGATCGGCATCGTCATTGGGCAGACCAGCATCGTAGGCCGTTAGAGTTTTCTGTTGGGGACCACGTATTCTTGCGGATCTCACCTACCCGTGGGGTCACTAGATTTGGCATTCGCGGGAAGTTGAGTCCTCGATACGTGGGCCCGTTTGTTATTCTTGATCGGGTAGGCGATGTTGCTTATCGTTTATCCCTTCCACCTTCGTTACGAGAGGTGCATGATGGGTTTCATGTATCTCAATTACGAAGGTATGTATCAGACCCAAGCCATGTCCTTGATCATTCTGAGCTGGTTGTTGGTACCAACCTGTCTTACGAGGAACAGCCTGTGTCTATTTTGGACCGAAGAGAGAAGGTACTCAAGAACCGAACAATTAACCTTGTCCGGGTTGCTTGGGGTCATCACTCTTTGGGGGAGTCGACGTGGGAACGTGAGGATGATATCCGATCACGGTATCCGCACCTGTTTGACTCACAAGATATATCTCTTTCTGTATACCTTGATTGTCTTAACCCCTCATGCTTGTCACGTTGTAAGTAGAATTGCTTGGTGTCGTAGAATGTTCAGCATGGATATGTTTCTACTGTTAATATTGTAGAATGATTGCTTACTCTAATTGATCGTACTTAGATTAGTTTAGCTTCGATGTTTCTATCATGCTTAGATCTGGAATTTCGAGGACGGAATTTTTCTAAGGAGGGTAGAGATGTCACTTCCCGTTCCCAGAATACGTATTTATTTAATAGTTACCATGTATTATTCTGTATTTAAATTTCTGTAAATTTATGTTAGTTAATTAATCTGCTCTTTAAATTTTCATGTTAATTTATTTTCTGCAACTTTATTTCTGCACTTTATTTCCTGCTTTTATTCCTGCATTTATTTTCGGCTTTTACCTCTTTGCTTTGCTTGCGGGTTGACCTTGGATGAACCCATTGGACCCGGCCCAATACTCCCACCTACCACCACCCCTTCATTTAAAGCCCAAAACCATTTCTCTCTCTTCATTACTTCTTTCCATTTCACTTCTTCTTCCTCATAACTCTCCCACCAACCTAGAAGAGATAGGCAAGTGCCAACTTGCTTCTTGATGGATCCCCATTTTTATTGTTCCATCATCTTCCTCATTTGATTCTAAGTCTCTTTAGTACTTAGCATTTTCAATTTCCATGGCTTATTTGTTGTAGATCTAAGTTTGATACATTTTCGGATTTCTTAGGTTTTGATCTAGTAAACCTTGTTATCTTCAAGTTTCGATGGTTCCATGTTGTAGAGAATTTCGTTCTACCCAATTTTGACCTATGGAAGTCCATATTTGGGCTTGGAATGAAGGATTTATGAAACTTGGAAGCAATGGCTTCCATGGTTCCCATGGTTCTGTTCTCAGAAAATTCGGAGAAGAAGAACAGTCCCAGCCGCATGAAATCTTCATTCCTCAGCGCATGGAAATCTTTATTCCCACAGCGCATCAAATCTTCATTCCTCAGCGCATGAAAATCTTTATTCCCACAGCGCATCAAATCTTCATTCCTCAAGCGCATGGAAATCTTTATTCCCACAGCGCATCAAATCTTCATTCCTCAAGCGCATGGAAATCTTTATTCCCACAGCGCATCAAATCTTCATTCCTCAAGCGCATGGAAATCTTTATTCCCACAGCGCATCAAATCTTTATTCCTCAAGCGCATGGAAATCTTTATTCCCACAGCGCATCAAATCAATCACTTCCCACAGCCAAGGCGCATGATCTATTTATTTCCCAATCACTTCCCACAGCCAAGGCGCATGAATCTATTTATTTCCCAATCACTTCCCACAGCCAAGGCACATGATCTATTTATTTCCCAATCACTTCCCACAGCCAAGGCGCATGATCTATTTATTTTCCAATCACTTCCCACAGCCAAGACGCATGAATCTATTTATTTTCCAATCACTTCCCACAGCCAAGGCGCATGATCTATTTATTTCCCAATCACTTCCCAAAGCCAAGGCGCATGAGTTATTTATTTCTCAATCCTTTCCCTCAGGCGCATGAGTTTATTTATTTCTCAACCCTTTCCCTCAGACGCATGATATTATTTATTTCCCAATCTTATTTCACAGCGCATGATATTTATTTCCCACAGCCGCATTCCTCAGGCGCATGAGATTATTTGTTTCCCAATCTCATTCCTCAGGTGCATGGATTATTTATTTCTCAATCTTATTCCACAGCGCATGATATTTATTTCCCACAGCCGCATTCCTCAGGCGCATGAGATTATTTGTTTCCCAATCTCATTCCTCATGTGCATGGATTATTTATTTCTCAATCTTATTCCACAGCGCATGATATTTATTTCCCACAGCCGCATTCCTCAAGCGCATGAGATTATTTGTTTCCCAATCTCATTCCTCAGGCGCATGGATTATTTATTTCTCAATCTTATTCCACAGTGCATGATATTTATTTCCCACAGCCGCATTCCTCAGGCGCATGGATTATTTATTTTCACAGCGCATGAGTTTAATTATTTCCCAATCATTTCCCTCAGGCGCATGATATTATTTATTTCCCAACCTTTCCCACAGCGCATGAGATTCTCTATTTCCCAAACATTCCCCACAGTGCATGAGATTTATTTATTCCCCAATCATTTCCCACAGTGCATGAGATTTATTTATTCCCCAATCATTTCCCACAGCACATGAGATTCTTTATTTCCCAAACATTATTTATTTTCCAATGTTTATTTTCCGAATTTGGCATTAATTAACATTGATTGTTATCTTGATTAATTATTGATCATGCGTTCCTAGATGGAACTAAGAGACTGGCTAGTCGTCTTATTGAAATGAATGAATGAGACACGTTCATATTAAGTATGAACTACTATAATCGATTGGCCGATCCCGAATATTGACATACAGGCACACATGCAGGCTTCAATTTATTTATTTATTTATTTTACTATAAAAGAAGCATGTGTGTTTTATGGTCAAGGCATGATTGTTCCGTGGTTAGTTTGGATTGTTGCATTACGCTATGTAAGACCTACAACCTAACCGTACGGGCATCGTTGTAGAGTTGTGTATATCGTACCCTGTACGAAAGTACTCATTCCGAATGACCATGATCCACGGTATGGGATTTCACTCAACGTAGAGACTATTAAGTTAAATAAAAATAATGATTGCATGGAGAGAATGGATTCCCGAGTTCTTACATGGCAGCCCTCTTTGGGACTATTAGTGCCCAACAGGCCGGCTGGTTCCCACAGATACTGCAAATCTGCCACACGGACAGGGAGCGGTATCTGCTTATATTATTGTATATTGTATATTGATGACGGGCGTCCCACTGGGACTCGTCTAATTCATGATTGGCGCAATTGATTGATTGGATAGACTAGCCTTGCTTGTCCATAGTAAGAACTGAGAAATCCTTATTGCATAATTCCAGGATAACTTGGGACTCACAGTAGTAAGCCGTAGGAGTTGGATGGCCGCTCAAGTTGATTTGTTTGTGTACTGTACCTACTCTGTTAACTAACTGAGATGATCGGAGCATCATGACATGACGGGCCAACTTCTGTCCTTGTTTGGTTGGGAGGTTGGTTCGAAGTGTCGTGATGTCACGTGAATCCCAGTAGCGGGCAGAGATCTATTATTATATTCTCTTATTTACTGGTTTAATGCCTCATATCGTGCTTCCTTGCGGTACGTGCTATTAGAGGTCTAACCTCTCTGGTTTTGTATGGCCAGATTTAGAGCCGGTTCCCGAGGACTCAGCTTACTTCCACCTCCAAGATGGTCAATACTAGAGGGATGATCGCAGGAGGACTCGAATGGGTTCCTTACTTCTCCACTCGTTTTGTTACTTACTTTATATTTTGCCGTTTGGCACCGACATGTTAGTCGGATTGTCTTGTACTTACTTTTACATAATTGTAACTAAAGTCAGACTGCAGCTGACAACAATTATGTATATTTTTGCTACATCAGATCTGGCTATGTTTTGTAAAGCCAGATATCAAGAACATTTTGACAGAGCGTTTGGGACGCCTTACTACTTTATCTTACATGTTCTCTATTACTGTTTCTTGTTCGAATGATTGAGACAATAGATGTGAAGTGACCATAGTGAGACCTTTATGTAGTATGCACCCCCTCGTCTGGTTAGACAGCATTGATCGTATTATACGGTATTCATCTACCCGTAATACGTAGCTGGCTGAGTCATTCCCCCGCTCTCCAGTATTCTGGTTCTGGGGCGTGACAAAACTTGAAATTTGTAATGCCCGTATCGAGTACGGAAGGCAGACTTCGATACGTTGTTGGGCTTGATCTTCAACTGGTGGTAGCCTGAACGAAGATCGATTTTTAAAAATATTACCACACCTTGCAGTTGGTCAAACAAGTCATAAATTTGTCTCAGTAGATACTTGTTCCACACGGTTGCCTTGTTGAGTTTGCGATAATCGATGTATAGTCGTATTGATCCATCTTTCTTTATCACAAACAGCACGGGTGCTCTTTATGGAGAGACGCTAGGATGAATAAATTCGTGGTCTAGCAACTCTTGTAGTTGCACTTTCAGCTCCTTCAGTTCTGGTGGAGCCATTCGGTAAGGCACTTTTGATATCGGTCGTGTATCCAGGAAGGTGTCGATGCTGAATTCTATTTCTCGATTCGGTAGCATGCGTCAGGAAAAACATCGAGGAAATCTGTCACAACATTAGTCTGCATCATGTTTGCAATATTTTTCCTCGTATCACGAACTGATGCCAAGTATCCCGCACAGCCGGAACGCAACTATGTCTCGCCGAAATTGTCGATACCACCATGGTCGCCTTTGAGATTGTACCGCACGAATATGAGAACTCTGTCTCGCCAGGAAGAAGAAACACATCAATCATCTCTGCGTACTCGATTGTTGCATGGTAGGCACCCAACCAATCTACGCCCAGGATTATGTCGTATTCTTTGATGTCTAGGACGATGACTTCCAAGGATAGAATTCTGCCCCCGATACAAATATAGCCGTTCCTAAAAACAAAGTTACAGGCATATCGACTCCCGATGTAGTGCTAACACTAATGTTCATATCTAGTGATTGCATGGCAAATTTATTTCCTTTAGCATAATAAGAAGATATAAAGCTATGCGTTGCACCTGAATCGAATAGTACTCAAGCAGGTATATTTAATAAAGTAATATACCTATTACAACAGTATCAGACTCAAACGCCTTATCCTGTGTCAATGCGTAGACTCGGCCTTGTGCCCCATGGCGTTGATTCTATGGGTTCACTGGCACCGCATTTATACCTTGCAGTGGAAGCACTCTATACTGATTTGGAATGTTCCTTGGAGGGTTTAGAATATTCTTTGGTAGGGTTGGAACATTTTTTGGACAATTTGGTGGTGTATGGCCTCTCCCGCCACACTCATAACATTTTCTAAAGAAACAATCGGCCTGGTGATGCCCATGCTTGTCACAGTTATTGTAATATAATTCGGAATAGGACGTCGATTCTCAAACGTGTTTCGATGCTTTGACACTTTCGATCCTCCGGCATCGTTAGGATGCTTGTTGAGATTATTACGGAAGACTGGCACGACTCATTGTGACATACGGCTAAAGATCTGCTCACTATTAAAGGCGGCATCGTAGGACTCGTAGTAGGTTCGACACTTTTGATTCATGACGTCCCTATATAGTTCGTCATTCAGGCCCTATTGAAAACGTTCACACTAGGCTTCCTTGTTGGACAGAAAGGTACCAGAAAACTTTGCGAGTTTCGAGAAGTTTGAGTCATAATCGTCGACTGACATATTTCGTGTCATAAAATCATGAACTCGTCTTCTTTTTGACGAGGGATGGCACGAGGAACGTACTGCTCAAGAAAGGCTTCCTTGAAAATTTTCCAGGAAATCTTGGTGTTGGGGTCGATTTCGTAGATTTCCTATTTCTTCACCGCCAACCAGTCGTAGCCCTTAGTTTCAGTTGTAAGGCTGCACAAGCTACCCTCTGGGACCCTTCGATGCTGTCATGACCCGCATCTGAAATTTGGGCAAGAATCGTACGCACGCCCGGCCTACACCGCAGAGTTGACGGTAGAGCGCTGTATAATCATAATATAATGGCAACCACACAATATAAATATACTCCACTTGGGAGGATAATAACACATAACCAATTTAATGCTCAATCATAGCTCTAGATAGATGGAATAGGAAAAAGGAAATATAAAATAATTAGTCCATAAAATAGATCAACTCCAAACTACATGTCCATCAATGTCAAATATCAAATGTCAACTAAAATCCAGACAAATTCGACCTCTAACTAAAACAACTCTAACTAAACAAGGTAGCTGGGTCAGGTGCCGCAACTCCTCCTATGACTTAAGGTCAGGCTCAGCTATACTTCCCATTTACGTGGACCATAGTGCATAAGGTATCCGTCCTCATCATTCACACCTAAAATGTTTACCCAGTAATGATCGAACGAGTACAATTCATTGAGTGCAGTTCCAAGTATACGTTAACAACTATAAGCCAAAAGTTAGCCATAAAATATATGATGAAAATAATAAAATAGTTGTAACAGAAAATATAAGGAATAGTAGACAGAAAATATACGACAACATGTAATAACTACAATAGGAGAATATAACTTTTTATTTGATTTGAAGTACTCTTTCGATATGTGATCGGTCTGGGATAGTAACACCACAAGGTCTACATTATGGTTAGAATTATCAAAGTCTACTATGCAGAAAATAAAACATTGGCTAAGGTCTGATCATACATCTATTTAGTACTTCTCCATCCTGACACAACATAAGAGATAAATGGCACAAAATAAAAAAGAAGACGTAAAGTGCTACCGTGTAACGAGCGTGTCAAAAATCAAGTATTATATAACTAGACAGTGTGATATAGTAATTAACAATATTGAAAACAAACAATAAATGTACTTGCTTGGTGTCCTGAGCCGATGATACGGGTCTGGTGCCAATCTTACGTCCAATTAACCTATTTTATATTATTACAAAGTCAATAAATACTTTAAAATAGAACAACTGTCTTATAGTCTATTAGATTTCTAGGTCAACCTTAACTCTAATTTGGGTTTTCGCTATATGGGTTGTAATTTCGATTTATTAGGTGAGAATGATAACAACTGAGTTTACCTAAATACTTTTACTTAATACTGCTCTAGGATGACTCCTATCAACTATACTCACATCTGATTGTATTTTATATTCTACTCTAATACCCAACCCCTTACCAGTCTACTCTTAGTTCACCCTATCTCTGTTCAGTCATGTATATCCACATGTACATACATACTCTGTTACTTGTGATACTATACTAACCATATCCTAAACATACACAGGTATCTTGTTATTCCCCTCCCAAAACCTGGACATTAAGTCTCTATTACTTCGATTATATTAACCTACACCCTACATAGGTCCTGCCGTGCCAAGATGAGACTATAGTCAGTCCACCTTTACTTATGCATCTCATTACTTGCACTGTTCAATTTGTGTCATATTGCCTATATAATGCTGCACCTAAAGATAGTATATACTCAGTTGCACAGGACCTTGGTCCTTACTACACATTCCCTTGTTTCTCAGGTTTCCCCTACTAACATCCAACTGGACTGATCCTTAAATTGTGTTAATAGATACATCATATGCAACCTGGTACATAATATGCAACTGATACTTCATGTAGAAGCTGGTACATGATATGCAAATATTATATTAGTGTGTAACTGATACATCATCCTCTACTACTATAACCCTTGTTCTCTAAACTGATACATGATATGTAGATGGATACACTGTACCTTTGTACATGCCCCCTAATTGTACTACACTTGATCCCCATTGTAGTTCTGTAACACCCCATAGGTTGGACTTGTTATTGCCGGGGCACAATTTTTCGATGGAAAACTGAGAAAATGAAACAATTGTAAAAACAATGTTCCAACGCAACACTTCTAGGAAGGTTGTGCGAGTATAACGAAGATCTAAAAAGATCTCGTTTTAGTATTACGAGAATCTAAAAAAATTTCATAATTCACAGCAATCGATCGTAGTACTTCTAAAAAGAAGATACAATCAGAATTACTGGTAGCAATGAAGAAGATGACTGGCGAAAGATGGAAGAACTCCTGCTGGGTTGAATAATCACCGTTGCTCAAAGCTTTATTCGCCCTACACGAACAGCTTCTAGGAACCAGCAAGTTCGTCGAAGAACTTGGAACACTCCTGCTCTTCTGACTCCTCAGATAGACACGAACTCCCTTGCAAAAGCAATACTGGTGCGGCACCTTTCCTCTCTCTCGAAGGCTGTTGGAATTCGCAAGCAAATTTCGATCAGAACTATGTTAAGAACACTTCTGAATTCTCTGTTTACTTGTGTTAAAAAATACTTCGTAAACTTTTTGTGGTGGCTTCTATTACTTGTATATATCGCCTTGTGAGAGAGAGGATGCCTTATATAGGCCCTGCAGCAACTGCTCGGTTGCCACAAAGTTAGGGTCATGGTAAAAACTACCCCAAACATGTAGCAACCGCCCAGAATATGCAAACGCACATTCTGCTGCAAGTTGCACCAACTGCGCGCACCATATGCTCCTTGCACTCCGTGCAACAGAGCGCGCACTGAGCTACGCACACTGCGTGCATTACACGTATTGCGCACGCGGCGCAAGCGGCGTATACAGTGCGCCCGCATAACCCAAGCAACCTGCGTAACCCAGCACACCCACACAACCAAGCGCAACCTGGGCGCACACCTGGGCAGCACACCTGGGCTTGCGCAACGTGGCAGCGCAAGTGGCTCGCGCAACGAGCGCAACTAAAGCGCACTATGCGCCCAGAGATGATGCTGACGTGCTAAGTGCAAAGTGCGCCAACAAAATGCCACATTACGCCTCATGAGCCCATGAGCCCAAGTCCGAGTCCGAGTCGCTAAGCCCCTACGGGGCTTAGCTCCTATGGAAATAAATTTCCTAAGAGCAAAAAGCATGAATGTTTTCAATTTTTGATTTAGCCTTTTTCCCATTAGAAAAATAATCCCACATGGCACACCTATGTGCACCACCACACCTCATGTGCATCTCTAAACTAGCAAAGCTAATATATAGAGATACAAGTCCTTTGGTCTAGCCGATGTGGGACTAAAATTTACTTTAAAAAAGACCAAAACCTAACAATCTCCTACATATCTCTATATATGAGTGTAAGTGTTCCCCACAGTAACTGTCCATCATGTAATAGAGAGATGTCACTGACGACTTGAATCTTCCCGCATGGTTCAAACAACAGACTATAATACAAGAATAAACTAAGCCTTGAATTCTGCATCATAGCTGAAATTCTTTCCACTCACATAATATAGTTACATGTGCTTCTGGCTACACATTAAAAGCCCTGTGCCAGCCTGGTTTCAGTGTATAATTTTGGGCGTTTACAAGTTTACCCTCAAGAGACGGCCTGATATCTCTTTGTCCATACACTATAGGTGAGTTCATTATAAAGAGACATGGCATGATGTAATTCCCCAGTCCCAAAATACATAGGACCAAGTACGTGAACATGCCAGCTGCACATATACGAAGAATACTCCAATATATGAAATCCTTATTTATGCACATAAGCTGTAAATAAAAATAATCACAGGCCAGAATAACATATCTAATCTCATCACAGCTCAACACAGAAGATAATAAAGTCCAAATAAATAAAGCAGAGTATCAAAAGATAGCCGGGTGAACATACTCACTCCAAACAGCTATGAAAAATAGTCTCACAAGATCGGAGTCCAGCCTTCGCAAAATAGAAAGAAAAGAGATGTAAAATAATGTCTACAACTGTCTCAAATATAGAATAAACTAGAAATCAGTAGGCACTGTCTCGTCATCAATGTAGGATAGCTCCAATGTCGCTCCGTACTCCTGTGGAAACTCGTTTAAACCTGGAGAGACAACCAGGTCCTCAGGGGACATAGCAAGATACAAGAAAATAACATGCCATATAAACTGTGTAATATAATAAGAGAAAAGGTATGCATGCAATCGGGTCCTGACCATTCTACTGTGAATATGCAGTAGAGATACAATCCTTCGACGCATGAGCCCTGGCTGTAAATGGGATCTGCATAGTTCCCATAAAGGGTACCAGGGGCCTACGTCCATAACGCTCGAGAAGCGTCAGAGGGCACCATGTGCAAGGGGCTACGTCCATAACGCTCTGGGAAACGTCAGAGGGCGCCTGGAGCCTGCGTCTCCGGAGGAGCGCACAGGTAATCATGGAAGTGTAAAGAAGCCCATACGTCAGGTATTGTTCTCCCCACCCAATGCCTAGTATTATCATCTCCATAACTGATATGAACCTCTAGTAACCGCCAAGTCTTCTAACATGCAATACTATTGGCAGTTACTCCTATCCGTCGCACGCTCCATACGTATCGATGGCCAGCCGACTACGCGAAAACGTATCCTACATGTGACTTACATCATGTGATACAATAAGTGTCAAGGCCGTATGAGATATACTAATACCTCAACATCAATGGGTGGTCAATAAACTAAGTCAAATGCAAGAGAATAAATAAAGCAAGAAAAATGACCGATAGAGTCGCTTGCACCCATGTGTGACTTGGATGCACAGTTTAAATATCACGAAACAAAATACTGAAAATAACAACTGAAAATAAGAATAAAATAATCACAGAGTAAGGTGGCAAGGTATCTTGCCTGTGGTACGAGAAGGGCAAATCCAAGAGTAGCAAGTGTCAGCACAAAACTCACAAATCACAGATGACTCCAAACGCTGAAACAAACATCAAAAATGATCTCTATGAAGAAGATATACCTAGGAAACGCCTATCCAAAAGTCAAATTCTGGAAAAGGGGCAAAAATCGTAATTTCGGGTCAAAACGATGTCTGCCGTTGGACCCGCTTTGCACCAAAACGCATGCCAAAGTCTATGGTCTCTAAAGTCGTCAAACTACATGTCTACGGTTTCAGTTTGAGTAGAGGAACTCAACGATATGTCCAGTTTTGGATTCCGATGAGCCGTGTACAAAATCGCCCGTTTGAGTGGGTCGCGGGCCCGCCAAAAAAATGTGTTCCGATTCGACCTTCTTAGAATCGAACCAAACTTGGCATGCAGGACCAGAATTTCAATCCGGACCTATTGGCGCAAGTTTTTTCTCGATTCGACGACTGTACATGAAGTTATGGGCAACGTGTTGGATACGCGTCGGGGTATCTCGATGGATACGCGTTGGTTTCGTCGCGCACGCACGACGAAACTGAGTTCCGTCAGTTCCCACACGTCTGCAACGTCTATACGCGCCTTTTGATGCGTATAGCGTGGGACCACGTTGTCCGGTTTGTCGGGGCGTACGTCGTATCGGACAAAATTCTAAAATTTTAATGCTTTCGAAGCAATTTTTCTCACAAGTTCAACACTGATTTAATTCTCACACAAAAATCGAAATATAGATCTACAAGTTGCGTTTCAATCAGGGTTATGTTGTCTTCACACGTGTTCAATTATTTTTTGAAAAATCTCGACACACAGTTCAGAATTCGGCTTCTAAGTGGTGGTTTGAAACTGTATTCAAATTTTGTTTTCGACAGAGTTTTACTCGACTTTGCATCGAGTTACTTGTCAAACCAAAGGGTTATAGCTGATTCCCTTTGAAGGAACTCAAAGAGGGTTACATTGCCTACACGTAGCATCTTTCGGATCGCAAAACAATCAAACGTGCGAGAATTAATCAAGGCCGAAAAAAAGGGGTACCTTGTTATCGAGTTTCTGAACGGGGTCGGTTGGGGGCGGCGCTCCGGCGATCCTGGCGGTGGCGCGGTGGTTGTCCGGCGCCTGGGGTGTGCGCGGGGAGGTCGGTTGCCTTGGGGTCGAGGTGGAGAAGAGATGGGAAGGAGTTAGGGTTTGGTTTGTTGCGGGTGAATATATATATACCAAGCCGCTGTTTGCATTCCTATTCGTAATAGGAAAAATACATATGGGCTCGGGTTTTAATCCGAGTGGTGCTCGGTTTCACCATAGCAGCTGGAGCTGCTATGTTAAGTGTTAGGAGGTGGGGTCGGGCCATGTGTGTGGAGTGGGTTAGGGGTCGGGTCCCCTCCCCCCTGCAGCTTTAGCTGTTGCCGTTTGTGGGGGGTTCGGCCCACCACTGCAAGTTTATATATATTTTTTTAATAACAATATATATATATATATATATATATATATATATATATATATTTTTATATATATATGTATATATTCACAAGAAAATTTCTAAATTTCTTAATTACGTAACAAAAATATTTGTAATAATTGTAGACTATATTTATTAAAAATTAAAAATATATCAAGCACAATCATACACATAATATATATCTATAATTACGAATATACCAATTACCACATTAATTCCAAATAATATCGAAAAAAATTTATTTTTAAAACACTAAAATAATTAGAAAAATATTGGGGGTTTACATCCTACCCAACTTAAAGAAAATTTCGTCCTCGAAATTAAACTAAGGTCGGGGGATCAAATGCAATGCATGAAAATATAATTGCAAGACATACCTTCGCCTTCGAACAAATGCGGGTAGTGGTTTCGGATGTCATCCCCGCGCTCCCAAGTAGACTCCCCTGGCGAGTAATACTTCCATGCCACGCGAACCAATGGAATAGATTGATTCTATAACACCTTCACTCGACGATCGAGGATACCTACTGGTTACAGTTCGTACGACAAACTCGGTCCAACTGTGTGTCTGCCACGTACCTCCTCAGCTGTGACACGTGAAATACGTCATGCACTCCCTCTAGCGACGGTGGCAGTGCCAATCTGTAGGCAACCTCTCCAACATGTTCCAAGACATCGAATGGGCCGATGTACCTTGGACTCAACTTGCCACGTCCTCCGAATCGAATCGTGCCTCTAGTGGGGGATATCTTCAAGAACACATGGTCACCCTCTTTGAACTCCAAGGGTCGACGACGATTATCTGCCCACTACTTCTGATGATCCTGCACTGCTCGTAGGTGGTCCTGAATCTTCTTCACTGTCTCTACTGTGCTCAAGACCAACTCGGGTTCCAATAGCTGTCGCTCTCCTATGTCGCTCCAACAAACAGGAGACCGACACTTCCTACCATACAATGCTTCAAACGGAGCCATTTGGATGCTCGCTTGATAGCTATTGTTATAGGAAAACTCAGCAAGATGAAGATGGTCTTCCCACGAACCGCTAAAATCAAGCATACACGCTCTCAGCATATCCTCTAGCGTCTGAATGGTATGCTCCGACTGGCCGTCTGTCTGCGGATGATACGATGTGCTAAACTTCAATCGAGTGCCCAAACTCTCTTGCATGCTCCTCCAAAAATACGAAATAAATCTCGAGTCATGGTCCGACACAATACTATCAGGCACACCATGCAATCTCACAATCTGCTCCATATACATCTCTGCCAATACCTCTGTCGACTGGCCCACTCTAAAAGGTAAGAAATGGGCTGACTTCGTAAGTCTATCAATAATCACCCATACTGCGTCACGTCCTCTAGGACTCCGAGGAAAACCTATGACAAAATCCATAGTAATGTGCTCCCACTTCCACTCGAGAATGGGTAGCGGCTGCAATAATCCGGCCGTCCTCTGGTGCTCCGCCTTAACTTGTTGGCATAGTAAGCACTTGGCAACGAAACGAGCTATCTCTCGCTTTATTCTATGCCACCAATAATACTGTTATAAGTCACGATACATCTTGGTCCCTCCGGGATGAATAGAGTAAGTCGAACTGTGAGCCTCGGCCATCAGCTCCTGCCGTAGATCTCCATTGGGTACATAAATGCGAACACCACATCTGGGTGGATCTTCAAACCTGTCTGCTCTCCTGCTTCAGTCCTCTCTTTCAGCCGTCGAAATCTTGCATCATTAGGCAATGCTGCCTTGATGCGCTCTACCAGTGATGATTGCACTTGAAGGTTGGCTAATACGCCGTCTGCTCCAGGTAATACTACCTCAATACCAAGCTGCTCCAAGTCTCTAGTCAATTCCTTCTGTGTAATCAAAAAGTGTGCCATGGGCTTACGGCTCAATGCATCTGCCACGACATTAGCTGTGCCCGAATGATAATGAAGCTCGATCTCATAATCCTTCATCAACTCCAACCAACGACGCTGTCGCATATTCAACTCTTTTTGTGTGAACACATACTTGAGGCTCTTATGATCAGTGTACATATCAACCTTCTCGCCGTACAAGTAGTGTCTCCATAGCTTTAAAGCAAAGATAACCGCTGCGAGCTCTAGATCGTGGGTCGAATAATTCTTCTCATGCACTCTCAACTGTCGCGATGCATATGCTACTACCCGACCGTGCTGCATCAATACACATCCTAATCCCTTTCCGGATGCGTCGCTGTAGATCATAAATCCTCCTGGGCCCGATGGTAGTGTCAAGATCGGTGCTGTGGTCAATCGCTTCTTCAACTCGTCAAAAGCGGCTTAGCACTCGTCTGTCCATACAAACTCCTGATCCTTATAAGTTAATCGAGTCATAGGCCCCGCTATTCGAGAGAAATCTTCTACGAACCGTCGGTAGTAACCCGCAAGTTCGAGGAAACTTCTCACTTCAGAAGCTGTTCACTACACCAAAATGGTCATTTTGGAACGATACAATTCTGTTCCAAATAATTTCAGGAACGCCTATTTTGCGTGCCTATTTATGGGCTGCCAAATTTCTTGGAACGGAAATAAAGCATTCCAAAAAACATTTGTTGGAACACTTTAACTGCGTTCCAATTTTGGAACACCGATAAAACGTACCTAAAAAGTTGTTTCATAATAATGTTTGCAGTACTTGCTGGGACGGCTATAAAGTGTTCCAGTTTCGGAACACTAGCACAGTGTTCCTAACAAACCGTTTCAGATTAACTTTTATGCCATTTATTGGAACGACTAAAAAGTGTTCCAATTTTGGAACAATAGAAATGCGTTCCTATTTGGTTGCTCAGATCATTTGAAATTTCAAACGTGTAGCTTGAAATAATATATAGACAATATATTACCGCATAAGTATGCTATGAATTACAAAACCTGTTGCATACCAAGGAGGTCTATAACAAAATGGCAATTAACATCTTGGGATAAAGTAAAACTCATTAAAATATAAATTGAAGTAAACAAACTTCCATTTCCATCATATAAGTACAACATGCAGAATAGATCTATGTTAAAGTTACATAGGATAATAAATTCATGATGTCTTACATAAATATTGTGTGTTTAATACAACTTTATTAAACTAACTATAATCTTACAAAAATGTCTAACAGCTGTAAAAATAATTTGAGCCGCAGAGACTAATCTTTTGTCTGTCACTTGACATTCTTAACTCTTATTAGTGACTGGAGGTCTGGAGCAATGATTACCAAGGAAGAAGAAAAATGTGACGACCTGTTGACATTTCAAAGATGGTTTAAAAATCAGGAATAAATAATTTTGCCACAATAACTTATTCATTCAATGAGGCTATAGTTGAGAAGCCCTTACTTGTTGCATGTGAAGCAGTAGATGCCTCCCAGACTTCCCAGTAAAGCTTATTTCCTTTCTAGTCGGTAATTGATCCACGAGCTCTTTCTATCACCGGTACCAATGAATGAAAATCATAAGACTGTTGAAAGGAGAAAATATAATTGTTTTAAGTTAGCTAGAACCAATCATATCTACAACCTTATACTTAATATAAAATTTTGACAGTTATCATGCACTCGGAGTTGAATGGCAATTGCTTCTAACAGGAAATACCATCACCTCGTATTAGTAGAAAACGAAACTGTAGTATTTTAATATATCTCTGTCCACAGGATGTAATCAGGTTGGTCAACTGATGCAAATGTCATCGACCAGCCGTGATTAAGTAACAGATACTACAAAATTCTTAATAAGTTACTCCTAATAGTACCAAAAGAAAACATATGTTAATTATTTCTAATAGCTTCATATTTTCCATAACAGATCATAATCATCTCAAAGAGAAAGGTGATGCTGGGAGAGGTGGTTGAGGAAGGGTTGTGCAGTTTGGCACTTGAGTGAGAAAATAAGTCAAAAGAATATAAAAGTGTAAAGACAGAAGAATAAACCAGTTGATTGATATTGACTAGCGAAGCAAGGCACATCCACGCATAACGCTCGTAATAGTACGACTAGAAACAGAAGATAGCAAGTCTGGCAAAGTTATGCTAGCTTTTTTGGTTTTTGGTATAGATGTTAAGAGCTATAAACCATACATGTGTTCTGATGCAATAAAATGGTGACCTGAAAGAACCAAAAAAAAAAGTACCTGAAGAGTTAAGACAGATTGAATAACAATATCCATAAATCCAGATGGTAAAAGGGCATGGGCATAACAGTCACACCCATATAATGGTACTTTCACCCTGCATAGTGAAGATGCGTACACAGATATGCATGCTCGTTTTGTGGTGCACGTTTTGTTGGTAGGCTGGTAGCAATATATTTTTCCCAACGTCCCTGCAAAACTAATTAAAAAGTTTGATCCCAACACATGCAAACATAAATGAAGCAGTCCACAATCTCAACAACATATTGTTGAAACATTCATTTCTGAAATGTAACTGAACATTAATTGACATAACATGTGAGAAAACAAAGGGAATGTTGTGGAGTTTTTTTTTTGCAGGAAAGTTTTTGGACCTTATTATGAGAAAATTCGATGCTACTATTTGGCCTGCCCGTGGGTATGACAGTCGTTGGCCTGCGCCCACGTGGCGGGCTCCCATTGGCCGGGAGCATGCACAGGGTGGGTGGCGCCAGAGCATGCAGGAGGGGACCAATGGGAGCCTGCCACGTGGCACGGGCCAACCACAGTCACGCCCACGGGCAGGAAAATATTATTTTCTGAGAAAATTTAGGTGGAGAAAAACTTTGGACCCTACATAAAAGAGAGATGTTGTGACCCGAAGTTAATATTATTCACTCGAACTGTTTTCAACCATTTACATGTTAGAAAAATA
Organism: Iris pallida; assembly: GCA_029216955.1. Taxonomy (NCBI): domain Eukaryota; kingdom Viridiplantae; phylum Streptophyta; class Magnoliopsida; order Asparagales; family Iridaceae; genus Iris; species Iris pallida. The sequence goes on from JANAVB010008794.1 coordinate 6,467,246, forward strand.
TGAATGTGTATTTGTTATAATAATAATATCAATTTTTTCTATCAACGAATCTATGAAAAGGTGTACGAATCTTTTCATTGGAAAAGGTGTACGAATCAATTTATTGGAAAGGTGTGCCCTTTCCATCGTGTCTCTTTATTTCTATAGATACACGTGTGTTTGGAGCATTCAAGCATTCATTCAATTCATCCATATTGCATTAGTTAGTCTAAGAGAGAGAGAGACAACCAACGTTGCTTCGACGAGTTCCTATGGTGTGAAGTGCTGCTACCGAAGAAAAGAACCGTTATATCCTGGAAGACTGATCGCCATTAAACCGTAAGCACCAGTGCGGGACGAATATTGTCTTAAGGACATTGAACCAAGTTCAAGCCTCGGTATCATTTTATTTATTTTACTTATATTTTAATTTCAGAGTCTAAATACAGAGTTTGAGAATGTTAATAACATTACCGAACAGTTAGGAGAATGAGATTTCATCAGCCACACATGAACTTTGACAAACTACACTGAGAAAACTTAGGAGGAAACATAGAAGATTCTCAAAGAAAAAGTACTGGGAGTCAAGTAAAAGCAAGTTGCAGTAAACTTACCCAACAACCCTACTGCATTACATCCTAGGCAACGAAAACTGCAGTACCGACCCAAGTGTTCATTTGGCATCACCTACAAGAAAGAAAGTGCTCACTTTTGGGGGGTACGAGCCACAAGCGGTAACCAAGATACAATTTTGAGGGAAGTGTGTCCATTATATATCGTGATCTTTGACAGTGTCATCTTTGTTTAGATCTTCAAAGCGGTATAGTTGCATAGAAGACAAGAGGAAGAACAAGATGTATTCACAGAAATGATGGATTCTAGCTACACAATCTTTGATTAGCCGGCAGGTCGTTCCGGTATTATTTGAGAGTTTGTATCTTGTATCTTTTCTCTCATTATTCTTGGAGTAATATAATTGTATTGTGTCTTGTTTCGTTAATTACCGATAAATGTATTGTTATTGGTGTATAGACATGAAGCTTATTTGATACAAAAAAAGCATAGATATCCAAACTTACAATACAAGATATATTAAACATATGGAGTTTGAGAGAATCCAGGTATTAAGGAAAAATCTTTAAATTTGCATAATGCCCTCTAGGACATTTTGGAAAAAAAAACATAATGTATATATGGGTTCCAACGAACATAAAATAAATATATGATAGGTGATATAACCATAGAAACAACCTTCAATAGAGCTTCTGTTACATGCATCAATGCCTGACTAACTGCAACCTCGTCCAGTGAAGAGCAGGATGGGATAGATGTGTTTGTCAATTTTCATACAATTTACAGCCTCCTAATTCCTGCATCAGATATGAACAATAAAGCAAGCATTTAGAATCTGCACTAGGAAATCCATTTATAGTACATAAATTACGGATATCAACTACTCAAGACGTGAACCCTGCACGATTTCGTTAGCTGACAGTTGCAAAAACTGATGACAAGGACTCCTAAAATCTTTGAAAACAGTAATAAACATGAGCAAGGCGTTCTCCCAAAAAAATATGAGAAAACATTTGGAGTGCTTGGTCAACGATGCTATATATATATATATATATATATATATATAAGAAAACACAACATACCTCTTCTATAACTGATAGGCCCACAAATAATCATCATCTTCCAAATTATAGTTCTCTGATCTCCAGATGAAGCAATCCTCCCAAAGTGCACATAAGTCACTAATAATTCCTCCACTCCACAGTTTGATGCAAGCATATTCAAGCCACAGTGAAAGATTCAAAAAGGACTATCAGAACTTTTTGCCAGACTTGTGATGTCCTATACCATGTTAATTCCAAAGTAACCCATTAGGTTATCATCTATCCAGTAATACTCTCACCACATTAAAGGTATGTAGACTTGCTAATGGTACAAAGTGACAATTAGTGGAAGAAATAGTGATAAAACAGCATATGCTTGCTATGTTAAACTGTTATAAAACAAAGCCTATCGACAAAGCCTATAACTGCATATATTGATACTTCATATATTTAACATAAACATCTACTGATACTGCATATATCCCATATGTGTCCAGTTCTGTACTAGAGATTGAATACTAGTAGCAGTAGTGAATAACTGGTATCAGGGGTTTGGGTAAGCAAATTCTGTAGGATCTTGCCTGATGGTACGTACTATCACCAGAAGATCATAGGGAAGTATCAAATGTTTTCCCTTAAAGCCTGCAGTACAGCTTTTCCCCCTGGATTGATTCAAACGTAAAGCATAGCTAGGTGCTTATTTGTCAATTAGCAACAAATTTAAATAATAAGTCAAGATCAATTATTTAATTATTCCCAACTCTTCAGTCAGTTCCAGATCCATTAGATCTGGAAGTTCATATTTTTCTTTTCTTCAAGAACAATTTGTTTATACTTCAAAAGGATTAACCTCAACCTAAGTTACAGTTTTCTTTGCCTTTGGCTATATGGAACCATTGGACATATGAAATTGAAACAATGTTTCATGTCACATGCACCCACACGTATGGTGACACCTAACATTAGATGTGTATTAATTTGTTTATATGCAATTAATAGGCAGGTTTGCGTTTTCTATTGAGCTGAGTAGACATCAGAGTGTCTCATTGTTATCAACGTAGTTGTAAGTTGTTCTGTTACGATGGAGCACTTTTATGTGCATAGTTGAAGTAAGTCCATCTAATCTGATATGGAGAACTTGAGAACATTTTTGGTTACAGAGACTTGAGATTTCTGCAACCATTTCAGTAGGTGTAACTTCTACCTTGAGAAGATTATACAAGTTTAGGACCGCATATATATTTGATTTTTGATGTCTATATATTGGGATATATTTTGATAGAGATTCCACAATTACGCCCTACTATAACTCCATAACATGTACGCTCGCACCTAGGCATACATACAAGTTAATTGCAATAGTAAGTCCTGAATCACCAGACTGTCTCATTAAGGGTCATCATCTTTGCAACATTAACATGTAAGATGTCCGTGACTGGACCGACAAGATGTAGAAGAATGGAGAAACACGTACAATATACCAGTGGATACACATTATAATTGTGGGTTTAGATAAGTGGTATGGTGAAGAACTGTGCTTTTATTAGGTAGATACATGAGAAAGAATTGCTGAGATAACATTAGCTGTAAGAAATTGTACTAAGGCTTGTTTTCTAATATTTTTCATCAACAGTTGCTACACATTATATAGATTATTACTAAAAATTTAATACTAAACACGGTTTTGTACATATGCAGTGACTATTATGATTAGAAACCATAATGTTCGCTCGGAAAAAAAAATCTTCTTTGGCTGAAACATAGAGAACTTTGTCTTCGAATGCAGAATACAACAGTTCCTATTATTTGCAAACTCAATATTGGACAATTTAAGTGATGCCCCATGCCTTATGTTTCTTTGGGATCTATACAACTCGAGCCTAATTAAGAGAACTAGGCATTTTACTATTGGTGCATAAACACGAAAGCAATGACACGACCAATATCTTAATATGACGAAATAACAAAAAGGGCAATAACACACAGGAACACACAATCCAACGATGGATGTTATACCTCTCCTATTGTTCGTGGATTTTTTTTTATTTCTAAGCAATCTCTTTTAAATTGACTGCTAAATTTACCAAAGTGAATTATTCTCGATATAGACATACTCAGACAACAATACAAAATATCGCCTTAACTGAGGAACTTAATGTATTTATCACTTACCTCTAAATCTTTAGTTGCTTTCTCTCTTGTTATTTCCATGTGTTGGAAGGCACGCTTCAGAAAGCCAATACACAGGACCTTCTGAAATAAGCATTCATTAGCCAGTAAACAATATATTAAAAAACAAGTATTGACTATTGCTACAAAGCACAACAAAATGTTATCTTGTCTGTGACATATTGTGATCCGACAGTAAAAGACATGACACAAGCACTTCAAAATACACTAGAAAATAACAAAACACATGGTTTTTCCTTACCCCATGTTTGTATTGTATCGTATTTGTGTCCGTGCAACATAGTGGAACACATAAAATTCACTGTATATCAAAATTATGATGCATCGGACAACCATTACAAAGATCGCATAGGTCAGTCCTCACGCAATCAGTAGGTATCTTGCAATCTCCTGGAGTATCACCATATCCCTCTGCTCTCCGCTAATGTCAGGGAACGCTCTCCTCATCACACCAACACTGAAAACAAAGCCTCATTTTATTCTTCACACATTTCACTCAAACACAAGTAATCCCCCAAATACAAACAATCATAAATAGAAAAGCATACAAGATCTGCAACATTCCCCTTCCAATCCTCAAAGACCTAAACAAGTCAATAACCGTATCAAAGAAACCCTAAATAAAGTTAAAAAAGGAGAAGATTTTGAAGCGAGAAAATCACTCTCTAAAACTTTATATTAAGACCCATTCTGTTGCTGCCACCGCCATGAAGAGCGAGATCATGACCGAGTAGAACCAGAGTATCCCGTCAAAAATCTTCACAAATGAAGAGGAAAAAAAATCAAGATTGGGAGGGTGATGAATGGGGACTTTAGGTTAGGCTTTTTCTTCTTACGTCGGAGCTGTTCTTGAAGGAGAGGATGTTGACCAAGATGCAGATGAGAGAGACGACGGAGGTGATGAACAGGGAGTCCAGCCGAATCCAGGCTGAAGAAGAGGGGGTGATGGTGGACAATGGGGCACGTCGACGACAGCGGCAGCGGAGGTGATGGTGGGTTGGAGAAAGAGGTGAAGTAAAACATTTCTCTCTTTTGTGTGGCTGGGACGCTTTTCTCGCTAATAAATGAGATGCATATGATGCCTCGTTTGGGGCATATTTGGAACGGAATAAAAATATATCTATATAAATATTTTTTCTAAAAATTAAAATAGAATATATTTGGAATGTTTTTTTAATCTGGAACGTTTTAACTCCGTTCCAAACTCTAGGTACATAAAATAAGCGTTCCAGATTGAAAAACACCTAGTGTTCCAAATTTGTCATTTTGGTGTAGTGGTTGTGGGAGCGGGCCATGATTTGACTGCTGTGATCTTCTCTGGGTCTACTGATATATCATCGCCTGTAACAATATGACCAAGGAATGATACCTCCTTGAGAAAGAAATCACACTTGCTAAGCTTCGCAAAGAGTCTCCCGTTCCTCAATGTTCCCAAAACTATCCGTAGATGCTGCTCATGTTCCTCTTGGCTCTTGGAGTAAATCAAGATATCGTCTATAAAGACTACTACAAATTTGTCCAAGTATTGGTGAAAGATCTTGTTCATTAAATTCATGAAAACTGCTGGTGCATTGGTCAAACCGAAAGGCATGACCAAGAACTCGTAGTGTCCATACCTCGATCGAAAGGCCATCTTTGCAATGTCTTCCTTCCGAACCTTCAATTGGTGATAGCCTGATCGTAAGTCAATCTTGGAGAATACTTTTGCTCCACTCAGTTGATCGAATAGATCGTCTATACGCGGTAAGGGAGACTTGTTCTTCACCGTCACTGCATTCAATGCTCTGTAGTCGATGCACATGCGCACTGTCCGTCTTTCTTTGGCACAAAAAGAATGGGTGCTCCCCATGGTGACGCACTGGCATAAATAAATCCCTTCTCTAATAAGTCATCAATCTGCGTCTTCATCTCTACCAACTCCTTGGGTGCCACATGATATACTCGAGATGAAATAGGCTCAGCTCATCGAATAAGCTCAATAGAAAACTCAATATCTCGGTCAGGTGGCAGTCCTGGCAATTCCTCGGGGAATACATCCTCGAACTCGGTGATAATAGGGTGCTGAGGGGTGTCATGCATCATCATATGAGTTCCCGATGTGGGTGCATCACAACTCTCTCCGTCTTCTTTGGTGAACTCAAACTCTGCCGCATTCGGTGGTCTAAAGATAATACTGCTTCTATGGCAGTCTATGAGAGCGAAATGCTGGCTCAACCAGTCCATTCCAAGAACCACATTAAATGTCGGCATAGGGAATACAAGAAGTCGTGCCATCATCTCTCTGTCATTTATCACTACAGGACAAAGTCTACAAACACCACTAACAGGTACAACTCCTCCTCCAGTGAGGATTTTAACATTCTTAGCTAAGGGTGTGATGGAAATGCTGTGTCTAGTGGCAAAACTAGTGGCTATAAATGAATGTGTGGCTCCAGTATCAAATAATATAATAGCAGGAAAAGATGCAACTAAAACCATACCTGCTATGACCTCCGTCTCTGTCTCTATATCCTCAACAGCAAGTGAGAATACCTGTCCATAATTCTGTCCCGGGCCCTGAGCTCTGGCCTTGTTGTACTGTACGCCTTGGGGAGGCAATGGTGGACAAGGTGCACCTGCTATGGGCCGTGGTGCTGGAAGAGCTGGGGCTGTGGGTCTCGGGTTCTGTCGAGCTTGTACTATTGCATGTTGCTCCGGACAATCCTTGAGCATGTGCTGATTGGATCTACATCTCAAGCATAATTCGAGGCGGGTCCCGCAGTCGCTCTGGAGATGTCCTTGTTTTCTGCAGTAATGGCAAACGGGCTTCTGATAAGGTGAGGGCCTCTGCTGGAACTGTCATGTGGCCCTCCTAATAGGTCCACTCTGAGTGACTCGGGCTGGTGTAACTGCTGGGGTATGGCGTCTCGATGTCTGCTGCTGTTTCTTACGAAGAATCTTCTGAGCACGAGCTTCTTCCAAGACAGCTGAATGGGAAACTCGAGACTGGGTAGTCTTATAAGACTTGAGCTCTGGTGCAAGCCCCTGGAGAAATCTCCTCACCTTCTCTAACTCTGTCAGAATTAATCCCGCACCAAATCGACTCAGGCGATTGAACTCCGAGTCATACTCATCAACTGTTATATTCCCTTGCTTCAGATGGAGGAACTGGTCGTAGAGACCATCTCGAACATGAATAGGAAAGAATCTCTCATAAAATGCATCATAGAACTGCTTCCAGGTGATCCCAGTGCCTAATCGTCTCTCTTCCGCCTTCCACCAGTGGTGAGCATTATTTTCTAACAGTAGGTCCACTGCTGTCATCCAATCTTGAGCTGGCAACTGGGAAGCCTTCAGTAGCTTCACGGTACTAATAAGCCACTTTGACACCTGTAATGGCTTCTCCGTCCCTCTAAAGGCCTTGGGGTTCATATCTGTGAAATTCTTGATAGAGCCTTCATAGGGATGCAGAGCCGGTGCTGGTACTGGTGCTGGAGGTGGTGGTGGAGGTCTAGCCATAGCTGCCATCATCGTCTATCTCATCAGCTCAGTCTGCTGCCACTGAGCCTGTATCATGGTATACATAAACTGAGTAGTAGGGCTCCCATCAGTCGGTGGTGGAGGCATCTGAGGTCCCGACTGTAGGGGAAACTGCTGAGGGAATGGTGGTGGTGGTGGTGGCAATGGTACATTCCCTCCCGGTGGTATGGTAGTAGTCTGCCCAGCCTGGCTGCCTGGGGGTGCTGCGACCTCTGGGTACTCCATCGTCGGTGTCGTAGTAGGCTGCGACAGTCCTGGCTGGTAAGGTGTCGCTGGAGTCATGGGAGGATTCTGTCCCTCCGGAGTAGTCTTCTCACCAGATGTGAGGGCCAAGGCAGAAGTACGTTCGCTTCGTAGATTCATACTGTTGGTACGAGGAAGATAAGTTGATATTAGGAAGGATTAGATATGAAGTAAATCGAATAATCAAGGAAGTTTCGAAAATATTAGAAGTCAAGAGATAGTAGTAGTTCTGGATGAGATATTCCTATTCCTATATGCAGGCTTGTTGGGCACAGTCATGTAACCCAACAATATTAAATCTGACCTGCATGGGCCACCACAAAAACATGTAATGTCCCAGTCCCAAAATACATAGGACCAAGTACGTGAACATGTCAGCTGCACATATACGAAGAATACTCCAATATATGGAATCCTCATATATGCACATAAGCTGTAAATAAAAATAATCACAGGCCAGAATAACATATCTAATCTCATCACAGCTCAACACAGAAGATAATAAAGTCCAAATGAATAAAGCAGAGTATTAAAAGATAGCCGGGTGAACATACTCACTCCAAATAGCTATGAAAAATAGTCTCACAAGATCGGAGTCCAGCCTCCGCAAAATAGAAAGAAAAGAGATGTAAAATAATGTCTACAACTCTCTCAAATATAGAATAAACTAAAAATTAGTAGGCACTGTCTCGTCATCAATGTAGGATAGCTCCAATGCCGCTCCGTACTCCTGTGGAAACTCGTCTAAACCTGGAGAGATAACCAGGTCCTCAGGGGACATAGCAAGATACAAGAAAATACTACGCCATATAAACTGTGATAATATAATAAGAGAAAAGGTATGCATGCAATCGGGTCCTGACCATTCTACTGTGAATATGCAGTTGAGATACAATCCTTCGACGCATGAGCCCTGGCTGTAAATGGGATCGGCATAGTTCCCATAAAGGGTACCAGGGGGCTACGTCTATAACGCTCGGGAAGTGTCAGAGGGCACCATGTGCAAGGGGCTACGTCCATAACGCTCTTGAAAACGTCAGAGGGCGCCTGGAGCCTGCTTCTCCGGAGGAGCGCACAGGTAATCATGGAAGTGTAAAGAAGCCCATACGTCAGGTATTGTTCTACCCACCCAATGCCTAGTGTCATCATCTCCATGACTGATATGAACCTCTAGTAACCGCCAAGTCTTCTAACATGCAATACTATTGGCAGTTACTCCTATCCGTCGCACGCTCCATACGTATCGGTGGCCAGCCGACTACGCGGAAACGTGTCCTACATGTGACTCACATCACGTGATACAACAAGTGTCAAGGCCGTATGAGATATACTAATACCTCAACATCAATGGGTGGTCAATAAACTAAGTCAAATGCAAGAGAATAAATAAAGCAAGAAAAACGACCGATAGAGTCGCTTGCACCCATGTGTGACTTGGACGCACAATTTAAATATCACGAAACAAAATTCTAAAAATAACAACTAAAAATAAGAATATAATAATCACAGAGTAAGGTGGCACGGTATCTTGCCTGTGGTGCGAGAAGGGCAAATCCAAGAGTAGCAAGTGTCAGCACAAAACTCACAAATCACAGATGACTCCAAACGCTGAAACAAACATCAAAAATGATCTTGGTGAAGAAGATATACCTAGGAAACACCTATCCAAAATTCAAATTCAGGAACAGGGGCAAAAATCGTAATTTCGGGTCAAAACGATGTCCGTCGTTGGACCCGCTTTGCACCGAAATACGTGCCAAAGTATATGGTCTCTAAAGTTGTCAAACTACATGTCTACGATTTCAGTTTGAGGAGAGGAACTCAACGATATGTCCAGTTTTGGATTCTGATGAGCCGTGTACAAAATCGCCCGTTTGAGTGGGTCGTAGGCCCGCCAAAAAAATGGCTTCCGATTCGACCTTCTCCGAATCGAACCAAACTTGGCATGTAGGACCAAAATTTCGATCCGGACCTGTTGGCGCAAGTTTCGTCTCAATTCGGCAACTGTACACGAAGTTATGGGCAAGTTTGCAAAACGCCGATACGGGGTATCTCGACGGATACGCGTTGGTTTCGTCGCGCACGCACGATGAAACTGAGTTCCGTCAGTTCCCACACGTCCGCAACGTCCATACGCGCCTTTCGATGCGTATAGCGCGCGACCACGTCGCCCGTCTTGTCGGGGCGTATGTCGTATCAGACAAAATTCTAAAATTTTAATGCTTTCGAAGCAGTTTTTCTCACAAGTTCAACACTGATTTAATTCTCACACAGAAATCGAAATATAGATCTACAAGTTGCGTTTCAATCGGGGTTATGTTGTCTTCACACATGTTCAATTAGATTTTGAAAAATCTTGACACAGTTCAAAATCCGGCTTCTAAGTGGTGGTTTGAAACTGGATTCAAATTCTGTTTTCGACAAAGTTTTACTCGACTTTGCATCGAGTTACTTGTCAAACCAAAGGGTTATAGCTGATTCCCTTTGAAGGGACTCAAAGAGGGTTACATTGCCTACACGTAGCATCTTTCGGATCGCAAAACGATCAAACGTGCGAGAAGTAATCAAGGCCAAAAAAAGGGGTACCTTGTTGTCGAGTTTCTGAACGGGGGTCGGTTGGGGGCGGCGCTCCGGCGATCCTGGCGGTGGCGCGGTGGTTGTCTGGCGCCTGGGGTGTGCACGGGGAGGTCGGTTGCCTTGGGGTCGAGGTGGAGAAGAGATGGGAAGGAGTTAGGGTTTGGTTTGTTGCGGGTGAATATACATATACCAAGCCGCTGTTTGCATTCCTATTCGTAATAGAAAAAATACATATGGGCTCGGGTTTTAATCCGAGTGGTGCTCGGTTTCACCATAGCAGCTGTAGCTGCTATGTTAAGTGTTAGGAGGTGGGGTCGGGCCATGTGTGTGGAGTCGGTTAGGGGTCGGGTCCCCTCCCCCTGCAGCTTTAGCTGTTGCCGTTTGTTGGGGGTTCGGCCCACCACTGCACGTTTATATTTTTTTTATAACAATATATATATATATATATATATATATATATATATATATATATATATATATATATATTCACAAGAAAATTTCTAAATTTCTTAATATATATATATATATATATATATATATATATATATATATATATATATATATATATATATATATAAATATATATATATGTATATATTCACAAGAAAATTTCTAAATTTCTTAATTAAGTAACAAAAATATTTGTAATAATTGTAGACTATATTTATTAAAAATTAAATATATATCAAGAACAATCATACACATAATATATATCTATAATTACGAATATACCAATTACCACATTAATTCCAAATAATATCGAATTTTTTTTATTTTTAAAATACTAAAAAATTAGAAAAATATTTAGGGTTTACACATGAAGCGCTTTGCGCTTCCCTTTCGGTTCTACGCCGCTATGACATGGCTTAAAGCCGAGGCCTTACTCCGTACCGGGAACCTCATCGTAGTGTCATACTACTATAGCATAAGGCAACCGCCTCTTTGTAGCGCCAAACTACCCAGCATGAAGCCTTAGACTCCTTTGCGGTGTTACGCCGCAACGACATGGCTTGCAAGGCCGAGGCTTTATCCCTAACCGGGTACCTCATCATGGTGTCGTGCCACTGTAACATGAGGAACTCCTCCTCTTTGTAGTGCTGACTACACTCCTCTTTATTTTTAACATACAACATTAGGCTAACTGCCTATTTGCGGTGCTACGCCGCTGTGACTTGGCCTGCAAAGCCAAGGCTTTATCCTATTCCTGGGCAGCACCCCACATATAGGAACCTCATTGTGGAGTCACCCCACTCTAGCGTGGAGTTTCACTCCTTGTAGTGCCGCTATACCGTGCTTCCTGTAAAGCACACCAGGCATTCACTCTGCCTGAGAACTCATTAAGGTAATTAAGCCAACCTTCCCACAGGAACCGTTTTTCGCAGAAAAACAACAGTAGTCAACAGTGGTTATAGGTCCGTAACCTCTCCATGCCCGATAGAACATGTACCTACCGTTCCTGATATTCTTCCAGTTAATGGTCCTCCTTTGAACCAAAAGCTAGATGCCTAGTAGATAAATCTTTGAACTAATAGCATAAAACTTTATGGTAGGAATACAATAACTAATATGAGAATGCCTTCAAGCCCATTTTATATGCTGAGTCATCGACCAGTTGGTGCTTGAGGCCCTTGGTGAATGGATCCGCCAGGTTTTTCTGACTCCGAACATCAATCACTGCAATTACACCTCTCTTAATAAGATCGTATACTGCCCTGTGCTTCAACCGTACAGTCCTCTTCTTTCCGTTGAAGAGGTCATTTGATGCCACCGCCGCAGTCGCCTGGTTGTCGCAGTATATCGGTATTGGCGGTATTTGTGCCCCAACCACTGGAAGATCATACATGAGCTCCCGAAGCCATTCTGCTTCCTCGACTGCGGTGTCAAGTGCAAAGAACTCATATTCCATGGATGACCGTGAGAGCACTGTCTGCTTCTTCGACTTCCATGATATAGCATCTCTACCCATTGTGAAAATATATCCACCTGTGGACCTCTCGCTCTCCAAATCTGAGCACCAGCTGGCATCACTGAAGCCTTCCACTACCTGCGGATCTTCGCTGTAGTACAGTGCATTTGCCTGAGTCTTCTTAAGATATCTCATAACCCGTTTCACTGCTTTCCAGTGTTCAACACCTGGGTTGCTCGTGAAACGACTCAGCATTCCCACGGCGAAAGCTATGTCAGGCCTTGTGGCAGTAGTAGCATACATCAAACTCCCGATTATGCTTGCATACTATAGCTGCCTGATGCTTTCTCCTGAATTAGGCTTCAGCTTCATATTTCAGCTTCAGATCACATCTGTACGGCGTATCGATCCCTGGAAGATCCCGATACCCATAACGAGTGATCATTTTCTCAATATAATGAGACTGTGACAGCGCTAGTCCAGTGTCTGTCCGGATGATCTTGATCCCTAAGATCACATCAGCTTCCTCCAAGTCCTTCATACTGAACTTGCTCGAGATGAATTTCTTTGTCTCCGTGACATAGCTCATATCCGTACCTAGGATAAGCATGTCGTCCACGTATAGACAAACGATCACACCTCTTCCATCAGCGAACTTCGTGTAAACACACTTGTCCGTCTCGCTGACCATGTAGCCATTTGACCTTATAACTTTGTCAAATTTCTCATGCCACATCTTGGGAGCCTGTTTAAGACCGTACAAAGATTTCACCAACTTGCAGACTTTGTCTTCAAGACCCTTGACGACAAATCCCTCTGGCTGTTGTATGTATATCTCTTCGGTCAGCTCGCCATTTAGGAAAGCCGTTTTCACATCCATCTGATGTATCACCATCTTATGTATTGCTGTAAGAGCAATCAACACTCTGATGGTGGTCAACCGGGCTACTGGAGCATACGTGTCAAAGTAGTCAATCCCCTACTTCTGAGAAAACCCCTTGGCTACCAACCTAGCCTTGAACTTGTCAGTAGTTCCGTCTGCTTTCATCTTCTTCTTGAAGATCCATTTGCAACCGATGGGTTTCACTCCTTCAGGAAGATCAACCAACACACAAGTGTTATTTGAGGTGATAGAATTAATTTCATTGTCAATCGCCTCCTTCTAGAAAACCGCGTCTCTGGTCTTCATCGTCTCATCATAGGTAAGCGGATCAGCTTCCACATGATAGGTGACAAAGTCACTTTCGAAATCCTTCGGCCTCCTCATACGCTTAGCTGAAGGCTCAGCTTGTTCTGGTTCAATCGTTGTTTCAACAACATCTTCTTGGACCACATCTTTATTGAAGACTTCAGTTTCCTGCGCACCCTCAATGTTCTCCGGTACATCCGCAAGAATAATATTCTTGTGCCTTGCAAATTTATCTTTAAAATATTCTTCGTATCGAGATTCAATGATATAATTTGACTCAATATTAAGAAATCTCCGAGCATCACTCTTCTCGGCATACCCCAAGAAGATCGTCTTCGTAGTCCTTGTCCCAAGCTTCTGATTCTTCAGATCTGGAAGCTTGACATATGCCAGACACCCCCACACTCGAATGACATTCAAGTTAGGTCTGACCTTGAACCAGAGTTCATGACGAGTAACGTATGAAGTTGCATGAGGCACTCTATTTAGAATAAAAGTGGCCGTCAATGCAGCTTCTCTCTAGTAGCACTTAGGAAGACCCGCAGTCAACAGCATTGAGTTAATCATTTCTGTTAACGTTCTGTTCTTCCTCTCTGCTACTCCATTTGATTGAGGAGAGTACGGAGCTGTAGACTCATTGACAATTCCATGTTATTTGCGAACGATTCGAATTCATGAGACCTGTACTCCCCACCTCGATCACTTCTTATTCTTTTGAGTTGTTGTCCAGTCTGTCGCTCAGCTTCGGCTCTGAACTCCTTGAACTTTTCGAATGCTTCGTCTTTAGCCTTCAGCAAGTAGACGAACGCATACTTTGAGAAGTCATCGATGAAGGTTATGAAACACTTCATCCCGACCTTTGTAGAGAACTGTTTGAAGTCACAGATATCGGAGTGTACTAACTCCAGAAGATCTGTACTTCGATTAACCCGAGGAAAGGGTTTCCTTGTGATCTTTGTTTGAGCACAAACTTCATATTTCTCTACCTTACCCCCACACTTGGAGATAAGTCCTAGACTAGATATTCTGTTTATTCGTTTACAATGAATATGTCCTAGCCTATTATTCCACAACTCAAGAGTATAAGCAGAAGGAGTGATTGCATTAATTACATTAATTACATTGGACTGATTCACAAGCTGAATCTTGAACATTCCTTCGGTATAAAAAGCTTTTCCGAAATATGTTCCCTTGATAGACATCACCATCTGGCCAGCATTGATGTCCATCCTGAGGCCTACATTGCATAGTCGGCCTCCTGAGATCAGCTTCTTGGCGATAGCAGGTACGTGCTTCACGCCTTGAAGCGTCAAAGACTTTCCTGAAGTCAGCTTCAACACCACCGTCCCGATCCTGAGCACTTCAGCTTGTGCCTGGTTCGCCATCATAACTACTTCAGAAGTAGGTGTGTAGGTGGTGAACCACTCCTTACTGGAGCAGACATGACAGGAGGCTCCAGTGCCTACCCACCAGTCAAAGTCAGTCCTTACCGCATCAACCTGCGCAATTATAGCAACAACGTCAGTGATCGTAGATACCTTACTAGGCTATCCTTTCTCTGATTGCTTGGTCTTTGCTTTGCATTGACTTTTGAAGTGGCCCTTCTTGCCACACTTGAAACAAGGCATCTGAGACTTTGCCTTCTTTTGCTTGAACAAAGTCCCTTTCACGTTCAGATTGTTAGGGTCCTTCTTCTTGCTGTGGGAAGCCGCCTGCTTTTCCCTTGGTTTCTTGGTATGAACCAGATTGGCGTTAGCCAATTGCTTGGACAGTATGTCCACCTTCAGTTGAGCCCGCATGTGGTCCTCAACATAGATTTCCTGTAAGAGGTCTTCAAGGCTGATCTTAAGCATCTTCCTATGCATGTTTACATAGAACTTACTCGACCCAGCGGTGAGCTTTGAGACAATCCCTCCAACAACAAACTTGTCAGGGAGGGGCATCGCCTCGTCTTCCAACTTCTGTCGCAGCTTCAGAAATTCTTTTGACTTCTCGTCCTCAAAGAGCCATTTGTGATATTTTTTAACCACAAATATCTTGCTCCTATTTTTGTCTTCTTCGTACAGTTTTCTCCAGAGACTCCTATATGTCTCTGGCAATTGGTTTTTTACTGTAAGGTTCTGCTAGAGAATCCTCTATAGCATTCAGGATAAGCAGCCTGCAAATGCTATTTTCCCTTCTCTACTTGGCCTGAAGTTTAGTAGCCGCAGTGATTGCGGCATCAGACCCAGTATCTGGAATGGTAGGTTCCTCTTCAAGAAGCACGTGATCAACGTCTCTGAGTTGAAGAGTTAGATAAACTTTCCTCTTCCAGACTTGATAATGCTCTCCATCAAACTTTTCTAACTTACAAAAGTCTGTATTGAGGAGTGAAGTATTAAAGTTTTCCATCGTAGCTATAAAGCTTTGAGATTGTTATTGCCGGGGACACAATTTTTCGATGGAAAACTGAAAAGATGAAACAATTGTAAAAACAATGTTCCAACGCAACCCTTCGAGTTAGGTTGCGCGTGTATAACGAAGATCTAAAAAGATCTCGCTTTAGTATTACGAAAATCTAAAAAGATTTCGTAATCTACAACAATCGATCGTAGTACTTCTAAAAAAAGATACAATCAGAATTACTGGCAGCAATGAAGAAGATGACTGGCGAAAGATGGAAGAACTCCTGCTGGGGTGAATAATCACCGTTGCTCAAAGCTTTATTCGCCCTACACGAACAGCTTCCAGGAACCAAAAAATTTGTCGGAGAACTTGGAACACTCCTACTCTTCTGACTCCTCGGATGGACACGAACTCCCGTGCAAAAATAATGCTGGTGCGGCGCCTTTCCTGTCTCTCGAAGGCTGCTAGAATTCGCAAGCAAATTCCGATCAGAACTGTGTTAAAGAACACTTCTGAATTCTTTGTTTACTTGTGTTAAAAAACACTGTGTGAACTTTTTGTGGTGGCTTCTATTACTTGTATATATCGCCTTGTAAGAGAGAGGATGCCTTATATAGGCCCTGCAGCAACTGCTCGGTTGCCACAAAGTTAGAGTCATGGTAAAAACCACCCCAAACATGTAGCAACCTCCCAGAACGTGCAAACGCAAGTTCTGTTGCAGGTTGCGCCAACTGCGTGTACCCTGCGCTCCTTGCACTCCGTACGTCAGAGCTCGTACAGAGCTGCGCACACTGCGCGCACTGCACGTATTGCGCACGCGGCGCAAGCGGCACAACCAGCGCGCCCGATGATGACGTGCTAAGTACAAAGTGTGCCAACAAAATGCCACATTACGCCTCATGAGCCCATGAGCCTGAGTCCGAGTCTGAGTCGCTAAGCCCCTATGGGGCTTAGCTCCCATGGAAATAAATTTTCCAAGAGCAAAAAGCATGAATGCTTTCAATTGTTGATTTAGCCTTTTTCCTATTAGAAAATAACCCCATATGGCACACCCATGTGCACCTCCACACCACATGTGTATCTCTAAACTAGCAAAGCTAATATATAGAGATACAAGTCCTTTGGTCTAGCCGATGTGGGACTAAAATTCACTTTGAAAAAGACCAAAACCCAACAGGACTCAATTGTTTATGCTTCTGTTGCCTTGCCTACAATTGCTTTGGATACCCAAAATATAGATATAGGTTCAACTAAAGATCCTCTACCCCTACTCCTATTTCCTATATTCCTAGGTTCCCTCCACTACATTATTTCTACTCCCTGTTGCAGATATCCCTAATACAACACTGGCCTATATTGCTTGGCACTTAAAACTCCTATCTAGTTCCTCCTTATATATGTATAGATGTGATCTTTACATGTCTGTGTACCAACATCAGGACACAAATCTCTGCACTGCACCCTCAAGTGACTACCCTATTGCATTGTTTTATAGTATCTATTTTCTTGATACCCAATCTATGATACTCTGTTTTAGTTCCTGTGCACCTATACATATGTATCTAGGCTGTACATTAGTAGATCCAGGATGTTGGCTACCGGCATACTCATGTATCTAATTGCTACTAGGTCTATAGGTTAAATCCTATTAGAGCCATAACCGACTTTCCCCGTTTCGTGCTTTATTACCTTTATGAGACACACACACACACACACACACACACACACACACACACACACACACCAGTTGATACATTTGTCCATACACAAGTAGGTACACTCCACATCTCAATTGTGAGATAACTTCTACACTCCTATACGGGTAGTGCTCAGATGATTACATACCACCAGGATATCCTTCTGCTAATAAGCCCCCTACACACGTTTCCATTGGCTGACCATAGGCACACCTAGAGTGTTGATATACACACACTGACATAACCCCTATAAACATCAATCCTCCCTATGTTAACTGAAAACCTGCACACGCATATGCATTCTTTGCACATCCTAAAATCGGGTACACCCGAAAACCTGGATCTTTACCTGTAAACACGTATATACAACCTCCTTGGTACCTGCTACTTTTGTTGATACACATGTAAGGAAACCCCCTTCTCCTATAGCTGTCTCTTGAAAACCTGGGTACCAAGAAGTCCTCCACTCAGGGAACAACAAACACCTGTGCCTACGCCTGCCACTCACTTTTCATACAGGGCCCCAAATCTTATTCCTGTTTACTCGATATTCATTTATATTAGCTAGGATCTGATGCTCCTTGATGCACATACTATTATGCCTAAGTTACTAACTGATATCTGTACACACACACACACACACACACACACACACACACACACACACACACACATACACACACACACACACACACACACATATATATATATATATATATATATATATATATATATATATATATATATATATATATATATAATATAATATCTGTGTATGTGTGTGTGTAATATATATCTAAAATATATATATATCTAATATATCTAACCCCACACTCTCTCATATCTGTTCTTTCTCCCTTTGATACACTCCCATATCCTATGTACCAATTCATACGTTCTGATACAAGCCCCAGCCCATACATGGGTGTTTTGTAGACCCCTAATGATCCAGCCTGATGCCCTTACTCAAAGCTCAACATTTCAATGGTATGTGCAGACTAGACATAACCTAGTACAGGTAAGGGTACGTCCCTCCCTGCCTTAGGAGTAATACGCCATGGTACACCCAGACACTCCCTTCACATGAATTGGCACACCTGATGCATATTAGCACCCGAGTAATATGTACCCTTTGTGCAGTACACATGACACTGCTCCTTTCCAACATACATTTGATTTCATTATCGATCATGGACACCTACACTTAGGTGCTTACAGTAGCACACTACTTGGACATACCCACCTTGTACTATTGTCATCTAGACCTTAGGCTATTATAGTCCAATACTTAAGGTACAAACTTGCACACGTCAAATTTCTAGATTTCTATTGACACATTGTTCTTTGTTTAATTGAACCCAACCTTTATCTATTTACACATATGTGGGGAATTTCACCTACAGCTATCTACACTACCTACAATTTTTCTCTGGCCATGGGAGTATACAAACACAATATCCCAGGTAGACTAATGCAACTTCCACACCAGTACAGAGGATACACACAGTACACAATATCATCTATATCCCTTATATTGATTCTCCCAAATCACCAGTACACCCATGTCCTTGATTAGCCCTCACATACACATGAACATGTGCTACTCAGGATAACCCCCTATTAACTGATACATCAATGGCAGTATGTACGCCAACTGGCACACCACACAAGTGCATTATGTAGCAACTACTCCTGCGATATAGGTTGCATTCCCTAATCCATATGGCGGCACGCTACTACACATACACCGATCATTCCATACAAAATCCTTCTAGGATTTTCATCGAGCACCTATCAATTCGATCCTTGATCTTGTTAACGACAGAATTACAGGTTTACAACAGAACAAGATTATCTATTAAAGTCGTGTAGGGGTTCAGCTGATAGAGATTACTCGATCAATTAAACTCCTCCTTAATCATGTTCTTGCGATGAGGAAGAATAGGATTTTATAGATGATAGGGGTTGGCTGCCTACTCCTCTTTATATATACGTCTCAATCCTATATAAAGAGGTAAGATCAAATCTATTAGAATTCATATCACGAGTTTGAATTAGAGAGGGGAAAGGAAATGTTTCCTGCTGTAAGCAGAGTTTGATCATGTTTATAATGATTTGAATGGAGTACTTGACAACTAATCCCCTACCAAATAGGATATTTGTACAAACCCTCTTTTCCCTATGTTAACTAATAAAATAGTTACATATTAATATATAAGCACTAAAATTTACACTAAAGAGATAAAATTTTGGTCCAAGGGTTTACAAATCTACCCCCTTAGAAAAATACCCCCTTAGAAAAATTTCATCCTTGAAATTTAAGGATGAATACAAGGTAGACGTCTACCCAGGGCTCGAAAAGATATGGGTTATTGTAGAAGCCTAAAAAATACACTCATCACCCTGCGCTACTCATAAGAAGCGCCAGCATTCAGATCTTTAAGTGGTGCCAGCCATCAGATGGCGCCATATATCATATGGCGCCATACATAAAGTGGCGCTACCTGCCACATGGCCCTCTTCTGGGAGAAGCTAAATAGTTATCATCATGACTGATAGCACGACAGTGGAGAAAAAATCGTTCGAATTCCGAGCACGTGGCATCGAGGATATTTGGTCAGACATGTCAGATCCGCCATTAATGACCAATAACTGTCTTGCGCCATCTGTAATTGGCATAAGATGATTATTAGTATCATATCAGTCAGTGGCGTCACTCAGCAAGTAGCGCCTGGCGCCACCCAGTAGTAGGCACCATTTGATCAAATCATCCTGAAACAGTTAGATTACATGGTACACATGCCACTAATCTGAAGAACGTGTACATGACACTGCCCATGACCAAGCACATATTAATCACAACATGCCACACGTCCAAGCAGCTAAACTAACCATTCGCGCCAAGGGGTGAATGGCGCGCCACTTACTGTAAAACCCCTAAATTTTCACTATGATTTTTTACTCTATTTTGGTATTATTTTTCGTTTTTGTATTATACTTCGAGTGCGAACATGCACATACAAAATACTTTATCTTTATACAAAAGTTTTATCATAGAATAATATATTTTGTTTCAAAATAGTATGAGTATAACTTTATATATTTGATTTATTATAAAATGATTATTTTATTATTGTAAAAAGTAATGGTAATAATTTAGGAAATTATATGTTATAAATAACATGTACTCTCGCACGTGAAGTACATGATATATTTTCAAAAATTATTATAATTATTTATAATTATTTATTTAGCAAAAAGTTATTTCAAAGATTTAAATATCAATTGTGATTTTCGAAATTTATTTTTATTATTTTTATATTATATATAAAAAGATATTTTGGAAATAGATTGATTTAGTATTTGATTATTAAGGTGATATAAATTTGGATTATCTTATTTTAAGATAGTTTCTTTTTAAACTAATTTTATGATTTAAATTTAAATTTTGATTATTTAGATTTAAGTTAGAATTAGATTTATTAATTTCAAACCGATTTAAATTAATATAGGATTTATCAAAGGGGTTTAATCATTACTAATACATATCTATCTAGGAGTCCACCTCTTATATAAGAAGAGGCTCCTTGCACTTTCCTCATAATTTCCATCAGCCAAAATCTACCATCGATGTGCTTGCACCGTGTCGGTGTCCAAATTCATCCATGTCAACCGTGACGGCCTCGGGTCTGATCCGGGTGTCTTTCCAAGAGGTTCTTCTTTACAATTACATTTTTTCTCCCTGTGTTTGATACTCGATACACATCCAACCCGTCATCTTTTTTGTGTCCGATATATGGACACAATACCCAAATCCTAAATTCCTAACCCAGACCCGTCTCTGCCACTGTCGTCACCCCCATAGCCACCACCACTGTCGAACCCCGACCACCAACCCGTCTTCCCCGTCCCACCAGCAGCTACCCCCCCCCAACTGCAGCACAACCACCTCCGGCCACCTTCACCACGCACCCCGACAACCACCACCTTGACAGACCCCGTCCCCGCAATAGCTCCACCATCACCGACACCACCACCACCGCCATGTCGTGCCCGCCACCCTTGTCTATCGGCCGGCCACCTCTGACAAGCCTTCTCCTCTTGTGAACCCAGCCAACCTACCATCATCATCACCATGCCACGACCACCTTTCGTGACTTCTCCAAACCTCGAGCGCAGCCCAGATCCGAAATCGAATCTATTGCCCACTCAAAGTCAGACCACCGCCATCTCATCACCATGGCCACGGCCACTAATGGCATCGCCCCAAAACACATACACCACCGTCACGAAAACCACCACCACCAACCTAAACCAACACCATAAAGGAAAATGAAAAAAAACCCTCGCCCCTTTCCTCCTCCGTACGTCGACGTCTGACCCTCGAGTTGTCGTGGCGCTAGCGCCTCAGCACCGCACCGCCAGGCTGCCTCCTCCGCAGCGTTCACAGGCGCCGCCGTACGCATACGCAACCTCGACCACCGGGAAAATCTTGTGCCTCCGTCTTCCCGAGTGCCGCTGCAAGCTCAGGCTTCGCCTTCCCTCTGTTGTTCCGAGCGTCCGCCGTACGACCGCCTGGACTCCGTCGAGCCGCGGACCCCGTCCACAGTTGTGTTGTCCCTGCTCCCTCTCTCCTCCAGCTCTCTCCCTCCTCTTTACTTCCTCACGCGATCCCTCTTCCTTTCCTTTGTTCTTTCCTCTCTCTAATTTTTGTTTTCCTTCAGCTGATGCTTCTTCTTCCCTTACATTTTGAGGTTTTATATTTTTTTTCTTTTCATTTGTTACTCTCTCTCGTTTTGAGAGAAGAGAGGACAGTTTGTCCCATTGTTAATTGTATTACAACACAGGAAACTGTTGTTCCATTGTTAGCTCGTTTCTTTAATTATTTTTTATATACGGTAGAAAAAGTACAGTTATTATTATTATTATTATTATTATTATTATTATTACTATTATTTTCATTCTCTGGAGAAACATTGTATTCATTTAGAAATTGTTATTTTTTTCACTAATTTCTATAGAAGATATAATAAAATAGCATCTTATTATTAATAATTAGTAATTTGCTATTTTTTGTATATAGTATATTTCCTCAAAAACTTATTTGTTAAAAATATATTATATTGGGGTCTTAGCCCTAAATAAATTATTTCTAAAATCATGTGTATTTATAATAATGTTTTAATTAATAAAAATATAGCTTTCCATATCAAAAACGTATTTTGACAAACATAGCATATTTTGCCTAAAACAAATTCTTTTTTTATAAACATATATATATATATTTTTTTTTTATAAACATATATATATATATATATATATATATATATATATATATATATATATATATATATATATATATATATATATATATATATGTATGTATTTTTCTTTCAAATGATTTATCTAAAGTTATTTTGGTTAATAACATATAGCATTGGTTATGAGAATATTTTTCAACATAAGTTATAAAAAATTTCTAAATAAAAACATATCTAGTTTCAATTATTTTAAATATTGTCTAAAATAGTAAATGTATTTATGTCCCATTTACTTCTATCATCATCTTGTCTATGACTAAGCCCTTTTTCCTATTCCCTCGCCAATTCTGTACATCCTCCTGTCAACACTAACCAATCTGACCATCCCGGACTCGATGGAACAGTCAGTACCATCATCAGAGGTTGTTTTGCGTAGTTGTAACATCGAAGTCGATTCTGTGCTACCATGATCATCGCACCACACCACGAGTTACTACCAGGCAAGATACCTTTCCATTTGTTGTCTATTTTACTTTAGCTCATATTCATGTATTTATTTACAGTTTTGTTTTCAACAAAATAAACTGTGTTACATTTTCCTAATTAGATAGATTATACTATGTGTTTTTATTTTTCGTACTTATTATTTTTATGCATATTAACCTTAGATTTAAGGGACCACCCTTTGTATGTGTTGCATTCATAGGCCTTGACATGTTTGTGCCACGAAGTCGCAAGTCGCATATAGAATTCAAACGTTACTGGCTGGCCACCGGTACGCATAAGCCGTGCGATAGGATTAACCGCTAGCATGATTGCATGATTAGTTTGACTTAGCGATTATAGAGGTTATATGTTGTTAAGGCAACATATAGGCATTGGGTGGGGAGAACATATCCTTAGCATATGTGCTACTATACACTTTTCTCTGGTGACCGTACGCCCCGCCAGAGATGCAGGTTGACGACCCCTTATTTTATTGCTGGCTACTGACATTCGAGGAACGATCACGCTTGATGCCCCAGGTGCCCCAAGTGAGGACTATGTCGGTCCTATTTTAGCCAAAGAGTTCATGCGTTGGAGGGATGTTCTTAAACTGTATTCATTTAAAACGGTTAGGCTACCATATCCGTTAGGTATGAGTAATTTTGGTTTGGGTAATTATGTTGAACCATGGCTTGGGACAGTAACTTGTCATAGACTAGTTTGCCACATCTTATCCTTGTTTGGTTGTAGATGTAGCTCACTACTCCGATGAGAAGGTACTAAACCTTGTTGTGGTCCGGATACCATATTAGATTCATAGCATGGAAAGATACATCATCGTGAATTAGGCTGCCATCTCCTGTCCTTGTCTGGTTGGGGGATGGTACACTAATTCAATGGTGTGTATTGGACCATGTTATAATCTAATTGACTTATTTATTGAGCAGTTTATATTCAGTATTATTGCATGATATTATGTATCATGTTACGTCCCTCTGAGGACCTGGTGATCTCTCCGGGTGTACGTCCTTGTCTTCCCTCAGGTATTCTAGCCGAGGTCGTGATCTTCTCTATTCCTTCGAAGATGACTTGTCTTGGATCTTTCTTTGCTACTCTCGACCAATCATTTCAGTTGCCATATTTCTTTTCTTTTAACTAGTTGGTAGTGGATTTGTCTCTGCCCAACATCTTGTATAAAGACAATTCATGGTTGATTATATGATATCTTTTATTCCCTTATTTTGTGGATGAGATTAGTTGTCATGCTTACTGCATTTTACAGCTTATATATGCAGCTAGCACGTCTACGTACTCAGTCCTAGGTATTTTGGGACTGGGGCGTTACTACTTTTGTGGTGGCCCATGCAGGTCTACGATAAATTGTTTGCTTACTTTACCGTACTAAGCAAGCCTGCTATAGGATTAGAGTCTAGGATCTCATCCACATGTTTGATCTCCTTCCATGACCCTTCTCATCTTACTTGATTCCTTGATTCCTTCTACCGCTATTCTATCCTTTCCTTTGTGCTTGATAGTGGTTAGGAAAATGACTCACACTAAGTAGACATGTTCCACTGCTCCTTCACACTACTAGTTTAACTCTTGTAAGTTGGGTAGAATACCTCACGACCTAACAATCCCTTGTCCTTGTGACCCATATTGATAAGTTTACTTAGACTCTAGAATCTAGAGGACCCTAACCCAGCTAGCCAACCAAGCCATAGACAAGGAGACACTAGGATGACTGTATAGGCCCAAACTTTGTATGAGACTTAGATTTTAAGGAACTTGGATTATTCATTTTCTTTCATCATTATCCCCCTACTTATATTTTGACTAACTTGACTAAATGCTGCAAATATAGCCTAGTTTTGCAAGCTTATTCTTTATCAAGCTTGTTCACGACATATGTTATTGGAAGAGCTCCCACTAACATATTGTCTAATCAAGACCAGTGCATGATGGTCTGATCAACCAAGTGCATTTTGGTTCGCCTTTCTTACGATTACTCGACGTGGATTGAGATATAGTTAACAAATATACTTGCCCTCTAGGATCTCATCCACGTTTGTCTTGACAATCCCTTTTGAAACTATTCATTTGCTTTTGAAAATCGAAATAGTATTCAATCGTATCTTCTTGAACCTTTATTGCTTTCATCATTTACCTATTTTAGAAGGACGAAATCGCTCGTACAGAGTATCTCCTTTAGTTACGCTATCACCTATGGCCACGTGTAGTTAGCCATCAACCAACCCATGTGACTATATCCTCGTCTTAAACTATTCGACCTTTTCTTCGACCCTATATCTTTTGTCATGACTTTCTAATCGTTTGGAAACCTAAGAATGGTTAGAAGCGTTCCCATAATCATATCTCAACCTAGATGTCTACCATACAATTCTCTCTCTCAAGAAATCATATTTCCAAAATCTCTAATTCATTTTCTCTTAATTTCTTATTCTTTACTTCGTGTTTAAATCTTGATTTGCTTAAAACATAATCTTTCATAAACTAGCGACCCTCGTTCAATACCATATCCATGATTTATTTTTGTAGATATCAAAATCACAATTTGCTAAATTACCTATTTCATTATCCATCGTTTTTCTCAAATGCCTTGTTCATGTTTTCCTAAGAGAAAAACCATTCATCCTCTCAACCCTACATACCCTACTTATTTCTTAATTTCGAGGATGAAATTCTTGTAAGTTGGATAGGATGTAAAACCTCTAAACTTTCACTATGATTTTTTTATTCTATTTCGATATTATTTATCGTTTGGTATTATACTTCGAGTGCGAACACGTACATACAAAATAATTTATCTTTATACAAAAGTTTTATCATAGAATAATATATTTTGTTTCAAAATAGTATGAGTAAATATCTTTGTCTATTTGATATATTATAAAACAATTATTTTATTATTATAAAAAGTAATAGTGATAATTTAGGAAATTATATGTTATAAATAACATGTACTCTCGCACGTGAAGTACATGATATATTTTTAAAAATTATTATAATTAATTTTAATTATTTATAGCCAAAAATTATTTCAAAGATTTAAATATTAATTATGATTTTCTAAATTTGCTTTTATTATTTTTATATTATATATAAAAAGACATTTTGGAAATAGATTGATTTAGTATTTCATTATTAAGGTGATATAAATTTGGATTATCTTATTTTAAGATAGTTTCATTTTAAACTAATGTTGTGATTTAAATTTAAATTTGGATTATCAAGATTTAAGTTAGAATTAGATTAATTAATTTCAAAGTGATTTAAATTAATATTGGATTTATCTAAAGGGGTTTAATCATTACTAATCCATATCAATCTAGGGGTCCACCTCCTATATAAGGAGAGGCTCCTTGCTCCTTCCTCATAATTTCCATCAGCCAAAATCCACCATAGATGTGTGTGCACCGTGTCGGTGTCCAAATTCTTTCGTGTCAGCCGTGACGGCCTCGGGTCCGACCCTGGGTGTCTTTCCAAAGGTTCATCTTTACAATTACATTTTTCCTCCCTGTGTCCGATACACCATACACATCCAACCTGTCATCTTTTTCGTGTCCGACATATGGACACAATCCCCAAATCCTAAATTCCTAACCCAGACTCGTCTCCGCTACTGCCTTCACTCTTATAGCCACCACCATTGTCGAACCCCAACCACCTGCAGCCCCGACCACCAACCTGTCTTCCCTGTCCCACCAGCAGCTAGCCCCCACAACCGCAGTACAACCACCTTCGGCCACCTTTACCACGCACTCCGACAACCACCACCTTGGCAGACCACCTCACCGCAATACCTCCACCATAACCGACACCACCACTGCCGTCTTGGCGAGCCCGCCACCTCTGTCCAGCCTTCTCCCTTTTGTGAACCCAGCCAACCTACCATCATCATCACCACGCCACCACCACCTTCCGCGACTTCCTCAAACTCTCAGCGTAGCCCAGATCCGAAACCGGATCCATCACCAACTCCAAGTCAGACCACGGCCATCTCATCACCATGGCCACCGCCACCAACGACGCCGTCCCAAAACACATACACAATCGTCACCAAAACTACCAACGCCAACCCAAACCAACACCATAAAGGAAAACAAAAAAATTGTTGCCCCTATGCCGACGTCTGACCCTCGAGTTGTCGTGGCGCCAGCACCTCAGCGCCGCACCGCCAGGCTGCCTCCTCCACAGCGTTCACAAGCGCCGCCATGCGCATACACGACCTCCTCTGTCGGGAAGACATCGTGTATCCGTCTTCCCGAGCGTCGTCGCAAGATCAGGCCTCGCCTTCCCTCTGTTGTTCCCAAGCGTCCGTCACACGACCGCCCGGACTCCGCTGAGCCGCGCACCCCCTCCACAGTTGTGCTGCCCTGGCTCCCTTTCCCCTCCAGCTCTCTCTTTCGCTCTTCCCTTCCTCATACGATCCATTTTCCTTCACTTTGTTCTTCCCTCTCTCCAATTTTTGTTTTCCTTCAGCTGCTGCTTCTTCTTCTTTCCTTACATTTTGATGTTTTATATTTTTTTTTTTCTTTTCATTTGTTACTCTCTCTCGTTTTGAGGGAAGAGAGGACAGCTTGTCCCATTGTTAGTTGTATTACAACACAGGGAACTGTTGTTCCATTGTTAGCTCGTTTCTTTAATTATTTTTTATATACGGTAGAAGAAGTACTGTTATTATTATTATTATTATTATTATTATTATTATTATTTTTTTTTTTTTTCATTCTCTGGAGAAACAATGTATGCATTTACAAATTATTATTTTTTTCACCAATTTCTACAGGAGATATAATAAAATAGCATCTTATTATTAATAATTAGTAATTTGCTATTTTTTGTATATAGTATATTTCCTCAAAAACTTATTTGTAAAAAAAAAAATTATATTGGGGTCTTAGACCTAGATAAATTATTTCTAGATTCATGTGTATTTATAATAATGTTTTAATTAATAAAAACATAGCTTTCCATCTCAAAAACGTATTTTGACAAACTTAGCATATTTTTCCTACAACAAATTCTTTATATATATATATATTTTTTCTTTATATATATATATATATATATATATATATATATATATATATATATATATATATATATATATCTCAAAAATGTATATATATATATATATATATATATATATATATATATATACATTTTTGAGATATATATATATATATATATATATATATATATATATATATAAGCGGATCAAAAGCTCCCCTTAGAAAGCCTCCCAAAAAACCCCCTCACTCTAATCCGTAATTTAATGTTAATATTAATGTTAATGTTAATATTAATGTTAATATTAACATTAAATACTAAAATTAACATTAAACTTAACATTAAAATTAATATTAACATTAACATTAACATTAATATTAACATTAACATTAATATATATAAAAATTAAAAAAAAACTAATATTAACATTAACATTAATATTAACATTAATATTAACATTAACATTAATATTAACATTAATATTAACATTAATATTACGAATTAGAGTGAGGGGGGTTTTTGGGGGGCTTTCTAAGGGGGGCTTTTGATCCGCTCCCATATATATATATATATATATATATATATATATATATATATATATATATATATCTTAAAAATGTATATATAATGTATATATATATATATATATATATATATATATATATATATATATATATATATATATATATATATACATTTTTAAGATATATATATATATATATATATATATATATATATATATATATATATATATATATATATATATATATACATTTTTAAGATATATATATATATATATATATATATATATATATATATATATATATATATATATATATATATATATATATATATATATATATTTTTTTTTTAAGATATATATATATATATATATATATATATATATATATATATATATATATATTAAGATATATATATATATATATATATATATATATATATATATATATATATATATATATATATATATGTATATATATATATATATATATCGTTCGTATTTTTCTTATTCGGATTTTCGGTTTGGTTTAATATGACTTGGTTTGGTTTGTAGGAATGAGAACACCTTTAGCTATCTTGCACCCTCATGAACACCACAACAACCCCCATTAAAATCCCACCAACTTTTCTCTCTCCCCATAACTTCCATTTATTTCTTCTTCTTCTTCTTCCTCCTACCACCACCAACATCCCCACCATAGGCAAGTTGCACCTTGCCATTTAATAAGGACCCATTTTATTTGATATTTAGTTAGATTAGAGCTCTAGGACCCATGTTAGAGCTTGGCATTTTGGGTTTTGAAGCTTGGATTTCCCTAGATCTAGACTTTGTTCATTTTTGGATTTCTTTAGATTTGATCTATTAAACTTGAGTTTTGGTTGGTTTTATTGTTTCCATGTTGTAGAGGGTGGAATTTTACCCAAGTTAGAGCCTTGGAAGTTCGGATTTGGAGCTTGGATGGCCGACTTATGGTGTTCCGAAGTTTTGGAACCCATGGGTTCTTCTCCTCGGCTTGAGGAGGAAGACGACCCCCAGGCGCGCCTACTTTCTGGCCTCCTTGCCCGATGGCGCTTACTTTCTGGCCAGGCGCTCTTTAGCGCACTGCGCCTCCTTTTTTGGCCAGGCGCTCTTTAGCGCACTGCGCCTACTTTCCTGGCCGCGCGCTGTTTAGCGCTGCGCGCCTCCTTGCGGGCCACGCTGTTTAGCGCTTGGTCCGATTGCGCCTGCTCCCCTGGCTAGGCGCACTTTGACCCTTGGACCCAGGCGCATTCTAGCGCACCCTGGCTAGGCGCACTTTGTTGGTTCCGGCTTAAGCGCACTCCAGTGCACTCCAGTGCACTTGGAACCAGGCGCACTCTAGTGTGCTGCCACCCTAGGCGCACTCTGGTGTGCTGCCTCAACCAGGCGCACTCTGGTGTGCTGCCTCAACCAGGCGCACTCTGGTGTGCTGCCTCAACCAGGCGCACTCTAGTGTGCTGCCACCAGGCGCACTCTAGTGTGCTTGTTCCCTGGCACACCTTAGTTCACCTACACCCTAGTGCCTTAGTGCCTGCTTTATAACTTGGTTTTCTTTGATATGATTGGAGCTTTTGAGATTTTGATTGCTCACATGCACAACTTGACTTGGTCTGACACGTCTTGACACTATTTTCTATGATTTGGCATGGTTTGGCCTGCAGCTAGTTTTCTCCTATCTGTTGAATATCTTGTTAATAACTGAGACCGGTAACTTGATAACTCGGCTTGACTTGATAGTGGCCCGTGGTGGCGCACTCCCGACTTGGCATGACTTGATAACTCAACTTGACTTGACTTGGTATGACTTGGCTTCACTTGATAGTGGCCCGTGGCGGCGCACTCTTGACTCGACTTGACTTGTCTTGACACCGTGGGTGTACTACCTGTTGCTCTGTGCAAATCACTTGTCTTGTCTTGCATCATGTCTAAGGGGTGACTCCCTGGGTACCACGGCCAGGGACTCACACTAAAATTGGACTAGGTAATGAGTAGACCAAATTAGAACATGGAGAATTCCCGGTCACAGGCGGTCTCGTTATCTGGAGGCATTAATGGACTTGTAGCTTGCCGACGAGTAGAGCACATTTCCAGCACACTGTCATGTGTTGCACCCTCTAAGTCACCTAAGGGTACATTTGTCTCCCGGGCAATGTACCCACCTATAACTCTCAACCCGCGGAAGGATAACTGGATGGTCTGCAGGGCTTGGGACTGGGAGTTTCTCACCTGCACCTTGTTAGTAATTAGGCTTGTGATAACCCTAGTTAGTTAAAATAGTAAGCCGTAGTACTTGCTTGGCCGTTGTGAAATGGATGTTGTCCAGCCTTGTCTAAGTCTTGTCTAGCCCCTGTACCTGGAACTCTTGGTCATGATTGTTTTACTTATCTCTAACGATAAATGGGTAGAGACAGTGAGCTATTCAGGCGAAGGGGTACAATCCCGGTCCTTGTTTACTTATCTCTGACATATACATATATATATATATATATATATATATATATATATATATATATATATATATATATATATATATATATATATATATATATATATATATATATATGTCCCTTCGGGGACATCCGATAAAATTGGAACGATATATATATATATATATATATATATATATATATATATATATATATATATATATATATATATATATATATATATATATATATATATATATATATATATGCACATCGAGTCGTGGTGTACTGGTAACACCATCGTGCATCGGGGGTGAGGGCCGGGTTCGAGCCCTCCCTCCCACGGAGGATATATATATATATATATATATATATATATATATATATATATATATATATATATATATAAAACATATATATAGATATATATATATATATATATATATATATATATATATATATATATATATATATGCACATCGAGTCGTGGTGTACTGGTAACACCATCGTGCATCGGGGGTGAGGGCCGGGTTCGAGCCCTTCCTCCCACGGAGGTGGCTGGGTGGCGGTAGCCACGTCCTCCGGGCCAAGGTCGGGTGGGGTCGTCCATCGGCTTTGGTTTTTTAAAAAAAAGAAAAGAAAAAATATATATATATATATATATATATATATATATATATATATATATATATATATTTATGAAACCGTTACCTTTATTGAGAGGGTAATGAGTACATCCGACCTCATAGGTAACAAAAATAAAGAAAGGAAAGACAAGTAAAGCACTACTCTAAAGCCCAATGCGGAATAGGCGGAAGATGATGACAACCCGAAAGCGACTTCCGAAACTGTCGCTTCACCTCCCGAACCAAGAAAGCAGAACCAGCACTACGCCCCTCGTATCGATGCTTGTTTCGGTTCTTCCAAAGCACCCATATGATCGCACCGGCCAATGATCTCCGATGGTGACTTCCTGGGCCCCGCCACCACCTTTGAAGAAAGGCAAGAAAATCTCTATGCATCCGTGCCTCGAAGAAACCCCTGAAGACAGACCAAACTGCCATAGCAAGATCCCCGTGGAAGAAAATATGCTGAAGGGTCTCCCCGTTCCCAGCCTGACAGCAATGACACCTGGAAGCCAGATGGAAGCCAATCTTTTGAATGTTGTCATCAGTGGGTAGCCGGTTGTGACAGATCCGCCACATCAGAATGTTCCACTTCGCCGGAATACACTTGCCCCATACATTAGAAAATAACGATGATGTTGGGTGGGAGATCCGGCAACACCTCCATGTTGATGCCAGCGAGAAAGATCCTTTCCGCTCACCCCAGACCAATGAATCAGGAACCGAAGTACAAGTCAGATTTGCCACTCCGAGCCGCCTCGCCGCCACTTCCCCAAACTGCTCCAAGAACATAGGCAAATCCCACCCAGCGGCTGTCCAAAACGATCGGATAGCCGGACCACCATTGTCAGAGTTCCTCGCCCTAGAATCTCGGATCTTCCTTTCCCTGTTCGAAAGAGCCCTCACAGTCACCGGTCGATGAGGGAGAAGCACCCTCCTCTCGGCCAATCTGGCCGACCTGCTTAGCTCCCCGGTGCCACCATCCAGCAGAACCCGCCCCGAGGGGAGCACCTGACGCTGCAAAGCCGTCGAGTCAGCGCTCTCCCCCCAACTCGATCCCCCATGCTAGCCGCATAATGGCCCGCCTGGCCGTAGGCAACAGGCGCCATCGCCTGGACTCGCCGCCGCACCCGAGTCCGTCTTCCCGTTCCGCGCCTGGTCCCAATAGCCACTCCCTCAACCGACGAAATAGCAACACTACCCAACCGAGGACCCCCCCGGAATCCACACTTCATACCTCACTGAGCCCTCACCACGTCCAAGTCTGAAAGAAATATACGGTTCTGCCAATTTTCTCTCCCGCAAAATCTGTCGCCAAATGTGGGAGCACTTGGAAGTCAGAAACGCATCGCATGGATGACGCTTACAAAAATATTTTGATTTAAGGAGCTCCACCCAAAGGCCCTTCCCATGACGCAACTTCCACCATAATTTCATAGAAAAGGCATCCATAATATCATTCAGACATTTGATCCCAAGGCCTCATTCGGACATAGTCCGAGTAACGAACCGCCACGCCAGCCAACTCCTCTTAGCAACCCCATCCTTGCTACCCTAAAAGAAAGCCGCAAACATTCTCTCAATCGCCCTGAGAATGGCCCGGGGTGGGCAACATGCTGCCAATGTATACATAGGGATAGAAGAAAGAACATTCTTAATAAGGACCAGCTTACCCCCAGGAGAGAGTATCTTGTTCTGCCATCCCGTAAGCTTCGATCGGATTTTATCAAGCAAATAACTAAACATCTCCGTATTTTGTCTCCCGCATGTTAACAGGCAGCCCAAATAAGAAAACGACAAAGTACCGGTACAAAATCCAAAACGAGTAGAAATAGTCCGAGCACGAGCCTCAGCCAATGGGGTTGCAGTATAAAAGACAGATTTGGAATAATTAATCTTCTGACCAGATACAGGATCATAACGATACAATACCTGCTGGAGAATACTCAAACCAGCTGTATCCTCCGAAGTAAATATAAGAACATCATCCGCATAGGCCAAGTACGAGATACGCGGTCCCCCAATCGGAGTATGAAATGAAGATCTCCGATTTGTGTCTTGAAGAAGCTTGAGGTTCCGAGAAAGCACCTCTGCAGCAATAATGAAGAGAGCCGGTGAGAGAGGGTCCCCCTGACGGATCCCTCTAGATGTCGAGAAAAAGTCAGTAGGAGCGCCATTGAGAAGAACCGCATATCGGGTGTCCGCCAAAAGACGATAAATAAGATCACAGAAAGCCTCATTAAAGCCAAATCTCCGAAGAACAAGCATGAGGAAATGCCAATTGACTCTGTCATAGGCCTTCTGCATGTCAAGCTTTATTGCAACGTTACCACCATGATTGGATTCCCTCATAGAGGCCACCATGTCCTGAGCAATGATGATATTATCAACAATCTCTCTCCCCTTAACAAAAGCACTTTGCTCCGAAGAAATAATTTTGGGAATAAATTCCCGTAACATGCAAGCAATAATCTTAGAAATTATCTTGTTACAGAAATTACAAAGACTAATAGGACAAAAATCTGAAAGATTCCTCGGGTGCTCGACTTTGGGGATAAGAAATAAGAAAGTATCAGATATGGAGACCGGAAGGCGTGCACCCAAGAAAAAAGAACCAATGGCTTCCTCAACGTCAGCAGCGATAATATCCCAACAATATGAGAAGAATCTCCCAGAAAATCCATCCGGCCCGGCACCACTAGCCGGGTCCATCCCCCGAACAATCTCCAACAACTCCGCTCTATCCGGACAACGGACAAGATCAGAATTGTCCTCCATAGAGATGATGCTGGGGATGACATCGAGGAAGGCATCATCGTCTGAAATAGGCTCAGCCCTGAACAGCTTAGAGTAGAATAAAGAAGCCTCCGTCGTTACCTCCGCAAGAGAACC
This sequence comes from Iris pallida, assembly GCA_029216955.1. Taxonomy (NCBI): domain Eukaryota; kingdom Viridiplantae; phylum Streptophyta; class Magnoliopsida; order Asparagales; family Iridaceae; genus Iris; species Iris pallida. The sequence continues at coordinate 6,501,813 of JANAVB010008794.1, forward strand.
AGTTTCTGAGCCATCAGCCCGAATAATTTTCTGAATACCCGCCTTTCTTTGCATGCTCCTGGTGCACTCATGGAAAAATCGAGTATTCTTATCACCTTCCAGGTCCCATTTCAATCTGGCTTTTTGTTTCCAGAAAGACTCCTCAACTTGGACCTTTTGTTTCAATCTGGCTACAGCCTCCATCCAGGAAGCCCTTCCCCTCTCCGAAGGATGAAGATCATAATCCTGCTCCGCCGCCAAGGCAACGTCCTCGGCCTGACGGGCCTCCTAAAAAATGTCTCCAAAAGTAGATCTGCTCCAGCTGGCCAGAACATGCTCCGTCGTCCGCAAACGCATGCCCAACCGCTCAAGCGCATCATAATGCCAGCATGATTCCCACGCCCGAGCAACAACCGTCAGGAAGTCAGGATGAGACGTCCAAAAGTCGAGAAAGCGGAAGCCTCGACGCTGAAGGAAAGAAGCTGGCTGGCAGGATATCAATAGTGGAGAATGATCAGATTCTGCCCGATTAAGATGCTCGCAGGAGACCTGGACTCCATCCAGCCAACTGCCCGTTGCGAGCACCCTATCAAGGCGGGATCCCTGCCGATCTACCCCCGACTGACCATTCACCCAAGTATAAGTGCTACCTCTGAAGCCAACATCGGAGAGCCTAGCAGCCAACTGAAAGTCGAGGAAGTCCGCGATGGCCCTCGTGTCAGGAGGCCGACCTCCAAATTTCTCATCCGTTGAAGCAATAATATTGAAGTCCCCGCCCACCGCCCAGGGCAAGCCAATGTCCCTGGCTTGGACGTCCAGAAGGTGCCGCCACATACGCCTCCTCCCCTGTCGTGTCCCTGTACCATGAACAACCGACAACCGTACCGGATCTGAAAAACAGCTCAGAGAAAGCTGCACCGTGATAGCCTGATCACAAGAATTAATACAGTTGATCCCAAGACCCGACTTGCAGAGAAACCAAATATTGCCCTTATCATTGCAAAAGCTAGCATCAAAACCCAACCTCAGTTGATAAGAAAGAAGCTTAGAATATATCACCTTAGGCTCAATAATAGCAAGAACCTGAATAGAGTTGGTCCGACACAAGGACCTGAGACGGCATATAGTAGATCTGTTCGCCGTCCCCCGAACATTCCAAATAAAGAATTTAACCATGGACCCTCTGGGGGTCCCGCCTAACCCGGAAAGCATGTGATCGAAGAAGTCGATCCGACTGAGGTGCCATCGACTTCCTTCGCTTACCAGTTGTCTTTTTGAATGGTACCATCTGCCAGCCATCTTCTCGACCCTCGAAAAAGGAAGTAGAAGGTCTAGCCTCAGGCAATGAAACCATATCATCTCCTGGAGAGGGGTCATTACCCCAGTCGAAGATAGATCCGGGGGCGGGCTCCTCCCACACCACCAAGCTGTGATCTTCAGTGTCAGAATCAGCCGCTATAACTCCCTGTCCCAGCTGACTATGAATAATGATAGGTAGGTCTGATAAAACAATAGGACCAACACCCCGCTCAGGTCCCCATCTGCCCATCCTAAACTAGAACCCGGAGCGCTGCGTCCCCCCTGCATGGGCCGCCCGTCATCCGACCATAAAGCCAGCTGGCCCGAAGATGACTCCCCCACGTGCCAGGATGGCAGAACGGAACTCGCGCGATTACCATCACTCCCACGCAATATAAATTATGTTGAAAAATATTCTCATAACCAATGCTATATGTTATTAACCAAAATAACCTTAGATAAATCTTTTGAAATATATATATATATATATATATATATATATATATATATATATATATATATATATATATATATATATATATATATATATATATCTTTCAAAAGATTTATCTAAGGTTATTTTGGTTAATAACATATAGCATTGGTTATGAGAATATTTTTCAACATAATTAATAAACATTTTCTAAATAAAAACATATCTAGTTTCAATTATTTTAAATATTGTCTAAAATTGTAAATGTATTTACGTCCCATTTCCTTCTATCATTATCTTGTCTATGATTAAGCTATTTTTCCTATTCCCTCGCCAATTCTGAACATCCTTCTGTCAATCCTAACCAATCTGACCATCCCAGACCCGATAGAACAGTCGGTACCATCATCAGAGGCTGTTTTGCGTAGTTGTAACATCGAAGTTGATTCTGTGCTACCATGATCATTGTACCACACCAGGAGTTACTACCAGGCAAGATACCTTGCCATTTGCTGTCTATTTTGCTTTAGCTAATATTCATGCACTTATTTACTATTTCTTTTTCTATAAAATAAACTGTGCTAGATTGTCATAATTAGATAGATTATACTATGTAGTTCTATTTTCCGTACTTGTTATTTTTATGCATATTCACCTTAGATTTAAGGGACCACCCTTTGTATGTGTCGCATTAATAGGCCTTGATACGTTTGTGCCATGAAGTCGCGAGTTGTAAATAGAACTCGGATACGCGTGACTGGCTGGCCACCGGCATGCATAAGCCGTGCGATAGGATTAACCGTAATAGGATTGCATGATTAGTTTAACTTAGCGGTTATAGAGGTTATGTGTTGTTAAGACAACATATAGGAATTGGGTGGGGAGAGCATATCCTCAGCGTATGGGCTACTATACACTTTTTCCTTGTGACCGTACTGCTCTACCGGAGATGCGGGTTGACGAACCCTTATTTTATTGCTGGCCTGTGACGTTCGAGGAACGGTCATGCTTGAGTCCCCTGGTGCCCCAAGTGGGGACTATGCCGATCCTATTTTAGCCAGAGAGCCCATGCGTTGGAGGGATGTTCTTAAACTGCATTCACTTAGAACGGTTAGGCTACCTTATCTATTATGTATGAGTACTTTTGGTTTGAGTACTTATATCTGACCGTGGCTTTGAACAGTAACCTGTCACAGACTAGTTTGCCACATATTATCCTTATTTGGTTGTAGGTGTAGCTTACTACTCCGATGAGAAGGTACTGAACGTTGTTGTGGTCTGGATACCATATTGGATTCATAGCATGGAAAGATACGGCATCGTGAATTAGGGTGCCATCTCCTGTCCTTGTTTGGTTGGGGGGATGGTACGCTAATTCAATGGTGTGTATTGGACCATGTTATAATCCAATTGACTTATTTATTGAGCAATTTATATTCAGTATTATGGCATGATATTATGTATCTTGCGACGTCCCTCTGAGGACCTGGTGATCTCTCCAGGTGTACGTTCTTGTCTTCCCGTAGGTATTCTAGCCGAGGTCATGATCTTCTCTATTCCTTCGATGATGACGTGTGTTGGATCTTTCTTTGTTACTCTCGACCAATCATTTCAGTTGCCATGTATTACTTTTCTTTTAACTAGTTGGTAGTGGATTTGTCTCCACCCAACATCTAGTATAAAGACAATTCATGGTTGATTATATGATATCTTTTATTCCTTTATTTTGTGGATGAGATTAGTTGTCATGGTTACTGCATTTTACAGCTTATGTATACATACGAGGATTCCATATACTTCGTATGTATGCAGCTGGCATGTCTACGTACTCAGTACAATGTTTTTTGGGACTGGGCGTTACACTTACAGCGTGTGCCAATCAGGATAACTACTTAACAGTTATCTCTAGAACTCTATAAATATAGTTTCAAATCACTTGCAAATCATCACTAATGATCATAATCTCCTGAGCACTTGCTGCAGCACTATCCAAAGGCTTTATTCTTCGATATCCATCGTCCAAGGGATAAAGTGACCGTCTTCTGATCAGATTCCTATAGTTGTGCTTCCTTAGAAATCAATTGTACTCTTGTACTTTTTTTTCTAGTTTGTAAATGAACACTTTTATTTTTGCAAATAAAATGGCGACTCTGCTGGGGACGACTTTCTCCTCTAACAAGAAAATGATAACTTAATGTGATGTTGTGTCGGTCGAAACGACGCAGAAGACATTGGTCCTGAAAGTTGACCAAACTGCCTATGAAGCAATAATTGGTGCAAGGGGGTACCAAGCAGTGCCACTGTTGCTGCCAAGAACAAGGTGCGCACCCATTAGACTCCAAAGTCCTCCAGTGCACCAATCACTGCTGCTACGCTAGTCATAAAGAAAAGTTTTGTAACCACTTCTCTTTCCTCACCAATTCTAAAATTGGTAGAGAACACTCAAGCCAATGCTCAGGCGCCAATCAGGGGACAACACCGCCAGGCCACTCCTTCTTCCTCCCATTTCTAAACTCCATGGAGGGTGTGCCAACCAATGCTCAAGCGCCAATCACGAGACAGTGCCGCCAGGCCACTTCTTCTTTCTCCTTAGTTCTAAATTTGGAAGAGGTTGCGCCAACCAATGCTCAGGCGCCAATCAGGGGACAACGCCACCATGCCACTCCTTTCTTCTTAGTTCTAAACTCGGTGGAGGGTGCGCTAGCCAATGCTCAGGCGCCAATCAGGGGACAGTACCACCAGGCCAGTCCTTCCTTCTAGTTCTAAACTTGTTGGAGAAATTACTAACTTTTGCCCTATGCAGAACAAAGGAAAGCGCCCTATGGCATTTCCTTATCATTCTCCAGTCCTGGACTTGGTGGAAAACGCATCTGATTGTGCCCCTATGCCAGCCAATGCAAGAATGCTTCTGAGTAGAGAGCCTACTCCTCTTAGCAAAGACAGTCAAATCAATGCCAAGAGACTAGATTCTGTTCGAATTCTATCTTCTGCGGCTCAACTGTGTCGCGTCAAAGGTACTAAAAAATGGTGCACAGAACAACATGGTATCCTATCCATTCCTCATGGCCAGCGCCAGTAAAGCCAGAGCCAAGATCTGTCTATCCTACACATTTTAATAACAAAGTCGGGTAAAATGAAGGTGTCTCAGACAGGTAGTCAAGTGGCGCACAACCCTGACATGCGCACCTACCTTAACTAGCGCAGAACAATATCAAACATGCATCAAGAACAACCTACGCCACCTAACAAGTTGCGTACAAGGAGAGTTTCTCGAATCAAGAATCCTCTCACCTATGCCAATAAAGTCAATACTTCCTGTACACATAGGGAATAGGGCACCTCAAGAACCAGAATCATGTTCCTAACATCATCAAGGAATATGTACCTCCGACTTCTTCTTGTCCTGTCAATGTAACAGATCTCCGTGAACTTCTTGTACAAAAGCGAAAGATCGCAGGACCGTCTCGTCCATCTATAATTCTGCATCAAGAACATTATTGTAATCACTACCATGAAGTAGTGATCAAATGTTGCTGCCAGTCAGCTAAACGGTCTATCTTCGACTGTTTGAATTATACTCGGACTCCTGAACTTGTTATGGTAGACGAAGATGAACTGTTGTATGCTTCAGTCAATATGACATCTCGAAGCAGTGAGGGTGGAAAACGTCCAAGACGTAATACAGCCCGCAACCCTAGTCAACAATACCTTGATCAGATCCATGATTACGGCGAAGGAGTCTACCGACATACCAGGTCAAGAAGTCGAAAGACAATCGGTCAAAGGAATATTCCTTCCGACTAAAGGAATCTTCCTGATTCCGATCAAGAGTTCCTTGATCAAGGGAATCTTCCCACTCTTCATCCAGGGGGTGCTTCCTTGCATGACTTCGATGCCAATAGTATAGGTTTCGAATGGACCATCTTTTGCACCAATCCTTCTCCGGTGGCCAGAGTAGTGACTGCGTATGTCACTAACGAAGAACAAGATGCATCCAGCTCCGATAGTCAGGAGTAGAGGATCGCCGCTTTAGAGGCCAATTTAAATAACACGGCCGAAATGATGGCAAGTATGCATACTGTGATTATGGTACAATATAATATTCAACTGGTTGTGAATCCAGTTCCAACCAAGAACACATTGCAGCATCAGCCCCTGCTAACACCGACCTAGGGGAACTATCTCCTCACAATGTCACCATGCCAGCTCCAAGTCATTCTGGTGCTGGGTGTGGTGCTTATCATGTAGTCCTGCCTCCTAATGCATCGAACTAGTCTACTGCTCCCTAAGTATTAGGGGATACTAATGAGGCAGTAAAGCTTCTACGTAGCCAGTTTAAAGCTTTCAAGCAGAAGGACGGTCTGCAGAAGTTGGGTATCAAACAACCCTACCCTGTAGAGTGGAAGGAAGTCCCGTTTCTACCTAAATACAAGCCGCCAACCATCATGTTGTTTGACGATAATTCATCTCCAAGTCAGTACCTCAATCACTTTGAGGTAATGACCGATCAGCTCTAGCCGAATGATGCTCTACTCACTAGAGTATCCGTCGGGTGCTTGGCGGGTGCAGCTTATGACTGTTATCGCAGTTTGCCAGATGGTTGCATAACCTCCTTTGCAGGATTCAAGCAGATGTTCCTGGAATGATTCTATGAGAGAACAAACGACATGACTATGTCGGCCCTCATCAAAATCAAGCAATGGCCTAATGAAACTGTTGAACGTTTCATTGAGCGCTTCCGTCGAGAGGCCCTCAGAATGCCTCTAAGTACTCTAGATGTACTGACTATAGATACTTGCAAATCAAACTTGTTACCTATAGTCAGCATGTGGACTGGACCCATGCAATTTCAAGACTGGGCCTCCTTCATAGTAAGTGCCAGGGCAGCCTAAGACAATGCTGACAAGTTCAAACAAGTAGGCATTAAGATGCCTAATCTTGACAAAGATGAACATTCCAATAGCGGTGGTCATCAGAAAAACCGCAAGAACAAGGAAGCTTTAGCCATCAATGTGAAAGACAAAGAAGCTTTGGCTATTAATGTGGGTCAATCAACACCTACTACGACGACACCTCCACAAAGAGCACAATGTCCTAAGGAGGAATATTCCTTTGACTAAGACGACATCATGAGCATATTTGATTGTCTGATCAAAAGCAACAAGCTTCAACTACCCGAAGCAAAATGGCCAGATGAAGTAGGTAAAATTGACAGTCCTAAATACTGTGTGTATCACATGTTCATAGGACACCCGACTAGGGCGTATTCTGTGCTCAAAGGAAAGATCTAGGAGTTGATTAATCTCGACGCGATCACTCTCTAGCAGGATAAGAAGACTATGACTGCCAATGTCGACTCTCTATAGTTCGGTGACTTTTTTGCTCAACTTGTGCATGATGGAGTCATCCCTATCCTGAAGGCCACTCTAGAGATCATTAATCTTCCACAAGCACGAAGTGACGGTCTTATCCCTCTGTCAACCGACAAAGGAGAAATCATGTAGATCCATCTTAATTTGGTTGCTGATTTTGAGATGCCTGCTTCGTCTATAAAATCTAAAAAGACAACCAAATACAAGTCATGTCATATGACTTCACTAGGCATTCATCATCTTCCACCTCTGGATGCTACCTTCATTCCGGTGGATGATTCACTTTCTTCTTCTGGGATAATACTGCCAAATCCAGAAGCCAATTACTAGCCAACATTCCATCTATATAGTCAACAGTCTTGCGAACTGATGACAAAGATGGGATATGATCTACAAAAAGCCCCCGATTTGAATGATGGAAAGGGGTCTCATATACCTCTCTTTCTACGTCCTCAGCACAACCAGTCCTGTGTTAGCTTAGGATTTTGGACAAATCCTTTGTCGCTTCAGAAGAAGTCCTCAAAAAACAAGCTTCAGATGAAGAACTGTAATATGGTTTCCTTTTCACTAGCTCTAGAAGAGGAAGCCATGACAGGTACCGAATCCGGGAGACTCTACCTCAGAGACTATCCAGAGGGATAAGAGAATGCAGTTATTTCACCTCCAGTCCCTGATGTCCCTTCAATATCTTCTTCGTATGTTGTTATTGTTCTGTCAGCTTCATCACCTCCAGTTGAACCGACTCCTTCCAAACCAACAACGGCCGACAATGGCAAACAACCAGTTCGCTTCGATAAAATATTGAAGAACCTCTACCTCTTGGACTAGAGAAGCCGTACAACTTTGATATTTTGGCTCAGCTAGCCAATACTCCGAGAGGTTGTCAATCTTTGAGCTCCTTCATCTCTCGAAGAAAACTCGAGAAATGCTGAGCGAAGCTCTGATGTAAGCTGATGCTTTTCCGGCACACCTCAAGAAGCCAAATGAGGAACCTATGGCATGTTTTTACTGTCATAGTATGATAGAGCGGATTCCTAATAACACCTTCACGCAGGATGACATGCTTGTGGAAGACAATCGACATGATCGACCTCTCTATTTTACGGGGTATGTCGATACAATGAACGTTGATCACATCCTGATTGACCCTGGATCTGTACTCGGTATCATATCGAAGACTCTACTGGATGCACTAAAGATCCCAATCCATAATCTCTCTGCAACGATCACTACTATTATGGGATTTAATTCCGGGAGAAGTGAACCACTGTGGAAGATTTGCGTGAAAGTTCAAATCGACAATCTCCGCACGAAAGTCACTTTTTATGTGATTGACAATCATGGCTCTTACAATGCTTTGTTAGGAAGACTATGGTTGCATGAACATAACATCGTGCCATCAACTCTCTACCAATGCTTCAAATATATGGATGACAATGGAGAAGTCCGAAAGGAAGTGGATGATCTTAGTCCCTTTCGAGGTATCGAAGAATATTTTACTGACTCCAGTATGTACAAAGAGGAATTCATGAACGTCGTATTGGCCATGGACACTGAGGAAGATCAGAAGGACAATACAAATGATGTCCTTGTGATTCCGATCAAAGGACGTACTTCTCGTCCTTTATCTTCTCAAACTTTGACCATCCATCTTACTTCTTCCATCAAACATCCTTTTCTTGAGAAGACGGAGCACAGGGAGGTCACATCTTCTGAGCCACTTATTATTGACCTTCGTCGTAACAAGTCTTCTTCTTCTCCTTCTCCACCTCTGGTCATCAATCTTAGCAAGCCATCGGCTAAAATTAAGAGCCCTGTTGTAAATGGTAATGTAATTATCAATAAAGTAGCATCTTCATTGCAGTATACTGATGTCAACTACTGTGCTCGATGTTATCTAGAAATCTTGGATAACTTTGAACCTCTTACATTAGGAATAGTTCAACCTCTCCAAGACGAAGTATCACTTGAACCAGTACGAGATTCATTCTTTCTAGTTCCTTCCCGAAAGAAAGATGAACATCCTATCCTCTTCAGCAAATGGTTGAGTTAAAAGGATACGTCCGATAGTGAGACTGAAAATGATGATAATGGGTGACTTCAGCTACATCGTTATAGTCAACAATCAAAGAACATCATTCAAAAGATGGGCTACAACTTTAAAACTGGCCTCCACGTGGTAGGGGAAGGTGAACTCCTATTCGTATCCCTGCTCTAAAAGGAAAGTTACTACAATTCTACAACAAAACAAAGCATGGGTTGGGCTACACTTCGCCGATCATGACACCAGTCGCTTCTGAGTCTGACAAATAAGAGCGATCTAATTCTTCCGACTCTGTTTCATGGGATTCGGACAACAGTGTAGGGCACGTTCATCGAGTGACTCTACCTTCCAATATGGTAACTGCCGAGTTCTCGGAAGACGACGACGACTTTGCCGAAGCCCCTGAATCTGATCCTTGGGCACAAAGGATGGATACTCAATAGGAACTTCTCTTCGAGCAACATGAGCCATCTACCGACGATCAGTTGATTCAAGTTGATGTCGGAGACGAAGCCTCTCTAAGACAGATCTTCATCAGCAAAAGCCTCCCTGAAGCGGATAAACAAGAACTGATTCAACTTATTAGGGAATACATTGATGTATTCGCCTGGAGCTATGACGACATGCCAGTATTGGATCCCAGATCGCTACCCACAAGCTTAATATTCTGTCGAATACATGGCCAGTCAAGCAACAACAGCGTCAATTTTGACCTGACATGATGGACACCATATAAGCTAAAGTTAAGAAGCTTATCACCTGTAGCTTTGTCAGAGAAGAACAGCATCCTGACTGGGTAGCTTATGTCGTCCCAGTTATGAAGAAAACAGGGAAGGTCCGAGTCTGCATCGACTTCAGAGACCTTAATGAAGCTTGTCCCAAGGATGAGTTCCCTCTATCGATCACTGATGTCATGATCGACAACACTCGCTGGATCAAACAGATGTCTTTTATGGAAAAATTCTCTAGATATAATCAAATCAGGATGAATCCTGATGATGAAAAACACACATCTTTTTGTACTCCTCTTGGAGTCTACTGCTACATAGTCATGCTATTTGATCTTAAGAATGCTGGTGCAACCTATCAGCGGGCCATGAGCACTATCTTTCGAGAATATTTACGGAAGACAGTTGAATGCTATGTCGACGATATTGCTATCAAAGTTGTCTAAAGGAAGATCACATCCAAGACTTAAGAACTATCTTCGATCTAATGCGCCAGCATCAACTCAAGATGAATCCCACCAAGTTATTCCTGGGAGTCTATAGTGGCAAATTTCTTAGATTCGTTATTACCTCTAAGGGTATACACGTTGACCCCGAGAAAGTCAAAGCTATTCAAGAGATGCATCCTCCACGCAACCTAAATAATCTACGAGGATTCTAGGGACGGCTTGCGTATATCAGAAGATTCATCTCAAATCTCTCTGGATGTTGTAGACCGTTCATTCAACTAATGAAGAATGCTGTGTCTTTCATTTGGACTAAAGAATGCCAGCAAGCTTTTGAAGAGATAAAGCGGTACTTGATGAACCCTCCAGTTCTAGTGCCTCCACACATAGGAATACCCTTCCTTATGTATGTCCGGGCAATGGATCATCCCTTGGGTGCCTTGCTAGCCCAAAAGAACAAAGAGGGTCATGAGCAAGCCATCTATTATCTCAGCTGCACAATGATCGATGCTGGACATCGATACAGCCCGGTGGAAAAGGAGTGTTTAGCCTTGATGTTCGTTGTTCAAAAAATAGAACAATATATTACGGGCCAAACCATTCATGTCATCTCCAGAGTCAATTCTCTTTGAGTCTTGATGAAGAAGCCAAGTACACTCAACTCCAGACTCGCTACATGGGTTATACTACTCGCACATTATGATATGGTTTATGTTCCATAAAAGTCTGTGAAGGGTCAAGCCCTAGCTGACTTTCTGGCTGCTCATCCAATTCCTGAGACATCTAAACTCTATGATGAAATTCTTGTTGAAACTCTAGAATCTAATACGACTTCAGAAGGAATCTTTGCTTGGCATCTATTCTTTGATGGTGTATCCTGAATCGGACCTAAAGGTACTATCATCGCTAGAGTCGGAATCGTTCTGGTATCTCCAGAAGGATTGGCCATTCAAAGAGCTTATTCTTTAGAAGAGTCATGCTCCAACAACGTTGTTGAATACAACACTATATTCATCGGTCTTCAATTAGCCAAAGAGTTGGATATCGAGTACCTTGAAGTATATGGAGCCTCTAAGCAGATCGTCAATCAAGTTAGAGGAACATATGAAGTACGGCATCAAGATCTCGTTCCATATAATGAAGCAGCAGTCAAGTTGGCTACAAAGTTCAAAGGCTTCTACATTGAACATGTACGTTGGGCATGTAATACAAAGGCTTATACGCTTGCCAATCTAGGAGAAGTATTAGCGATCCTTGTAAAAAGACAACAGATGATCGTTATCACTAACAGGGAATTATTCTACATTGAGAATAATTTGTATCTGGAATCCAACAATTTAGTCGAGGTCTGCACCACGAGTCAAGATTGGAGAACTCCTTTTATCGACTTTATGGTACATGACATCCTATTCGAATATCTGAAAGAAGCAACTACAATTCATCGGCGATCACTCCGATTCTATTATAATCACACCTCCAAAACACTCTATCAACGATCATATGACGGTATGCTTCTACGTTGTCTTACGGGAGATAAAACAAAGCATATACTACGTGAAGCTTACGACGATATCTGTGGTGCACATCAACTTGGTCCCACACTACAAGATCGAATTTGACGCATTGGATATTATTGGCCAACCATGGTGTCAGACGCCATCGAATATTCAAGAAAATGCCGAGCATGTCAAATCTATGCCGATTTCATTCATTAACCATCAGAATTCTTGCATCCTACAGTAGCATCATGGTCCTTTGAATCTTGGGACATGGATGTCATCGGTCCTATTAATCTGCCTTCATCTCGAGGACATCGGTTTATCCTAGCTATAACCGATTACTTCTCCCTGGGCCGAAGCTATTCCCTTAGCTAAAGTCAAGACAAGTAGTGTCATCAATTTCATCAAACATCATGTGATCTACAGATTCAACGTCCCTCACCGAATCATTCATGACAATGGACCTCAGTTCGTTAGTCAGAAGTTCACTCGATTCTGTGGTGACAACCGAATCAACAATATTGCTTTTTTAGCCTACAATCCTGCAGCTAACGGTTTGGCAGAAGCATTCAACAAAACAATCATCAAGCTTCTCAAAAAGTTCATTTCTACCAATAAACGGAACTAGAGCGAAAAGCATGGAGAGTGTCTATGGGCCTATCACACTATAGTACACACTCCGACCGGCTGTACACCTTTCTCGTTAGTGTATGCATGCGAAGTTGTTCTTCCGTTAGAAATTTAGATACTGTCATTGAGAATATCCATTGCCAATAAACTCACAACAGAAAATAATGATCGTTTTTGACTTCAGGAGCTTGAAGCACTTGACGAGAAACGGCTACTAGTTCAACAACAAATCGAGCTATATCAAGCCCGTATCTCAAAAGCCTTCAACCATAAAGTCAAAGTACGAGCATTTCAAAAAGGCGATCTTGTCCTAAATGTTAGACGTTCTATGACTATGACACACATGAGCAAGGGCAAGTTCGATCCAAAGTGGGAAGGTCCTACGTTATAAGCAAAGTTTTCTCAAATAGAGCTTATCTACTGTCAGAAATGGATGGCCGAATCGCCATGATGCCTATTAACGGCAAATTTTTGAAGAAGTACCATGTTTGAAAGTGTGTACTGTATTTTCTAACAAATATTATACATATTTCAAACCTTTGAATCCCCAGTGGAGTCTATCTAGAGTGACAACATCATCTACTCCATCTTCATAAATATTACCTTTTGAAACCCAGCTGTTTTAATGGATATCCTGTTCTTGAGTCCCAGTTGGCTCAAGGATAACCAATGGATATACGAATTCATGTCCACATTTATCTCTGAATTCTACTATCTACATAAACGACTTGTCACATTACCTCTAAACATTCTATTATCCGTACTAAATGTCCCATTATTGACAAATATTGTTTCAAAAAAGGATAACATCACAGCAAATGAGAAAAAAAAGGGTTCTTTATTTTCTTCTCCATAAAAAGGAGTAAAGGACTACATTTGCAAAGAAAGGAAAGCAAGCTACTACATCAAAGCAGGAAACATTGAAGACAATAAAGATGCCTTATTCATTTGCTCGAGAATGGCTATGCTGGGGCAGGTACCACTCCCTCAACCATCGTGCATAGGAAGGCCCTAACAGATTAAGGTCATCCATAGGAGCTGGGTGATTAGAGCTCCCGATGCCACGGCCTTCTGAAGCCGGTTCTTTCTTTACGAGAATTTCGGTTTTAGGAATTATTTTTTCTTTAATAGTCTTCAGTTCTTCTTTGATGAAAGGAGAGAACACTTCCTCCTTGACAGTGACCTCAGCTTTTGGCGTCACCATAGACGTTACGGAAGACAAAAGGAAACAAAATTTAGAATTGTGAGACATTATTCTTATAAAAATCAAGTGATTTTAACTCTGCACAAATCTCGCAAATAATAGAGTTCTTGTCCTTAGTCGGCACATGAAATTCTCGAGCCAGATGGCACATCATATCAATTAGCACATGGTCTACGCATAATGACAGATGGTGCAGCATGCTGAGAATATGACAGTTGGTGCGTAGCGTCAATGGTCATGATTTTTTTAGCCCAACACTCTGAAAGAGATGGCACAATGTGTAGATGGCATAAAGCATCAACCAACACTCTGAAAGAGGCGATCGATGTTGGCCTTCGTCGTGCTTCACGCGAATGACACGAACAGTCCTACTGTCGTCTTCTCCGTTCAAGTCCCTTACCTTCCAAGGCTAGGTTCGCCTCTTCGGCTCTTGTCGAGGGCATGATATGCTATGGCACTCTCAGTGGGGGGCACATACGAAGTGGCTTCGTCCACTTTCTTTTCCTTCTCGGCGGCTGTGGACCTCTTTGGTGCCATTGACATGAAAGTTTCAAAGGTTGGAGAAGAAGAAGAGCTCAAGAGAAGGAAATTACAAAGTAAAAGTATTTTTCTCTCTTCTTGACTATTTATAGCCGCGGCCTAGCCGTAACAGTCGCGTGATCTGCGCCTAAAAGTCGGGTCGGTTATAATACTACTCTGCGCCAACTACTTCTTATTCAAAGTATTTCCAGTTTTGAAGCTTTTCAAATTTGAAAACTTTGAAGGGGGTCTTGTAGAAGCCTAAAAAATACACTCAGTACCCTGCGCTACTCATAAGACATGCCAACATTCAAATCTTTAAGTGGCGCCAGCCATCAGATGGCGCCAGACAACAGATGGCACCATATATCAAGTGGTGCTACCCGCCATGTGGCCATCTTCTTGTAGAAGCTAAACAGTTATAATCATGACTGACAGCACGAGAGTCGAAAAAAATCTGTTCGAACCTCGAGTGTGTGGCACTCGAGGAGATTTGTTTAGACATGTCAAATCTGCCATTAATGAACAATAGCTAACTCGTGCCATCTGTAATTGGTGCAAGATGATTATTAGTATCATATCAGTCAGTGGCGCCACTCAGCAAGTAACGCCTGGTGCCACCCAGCAGTGGGCGCCATTTGATTAAATCATCCTGAAGTAGTTAGATTGCGTGGCACATATGCCACTAATCTTAAAGAACGTGTATGTAATACTACTAATGACCAAGCGTATATCAATCACAATATGCCACGCGTCCAAGCAGTTAAACTAACCATTCGCGCCAAGGGGTAAATGGCGCGCCACTTACAGCGTGCATTAATCAGGATAACTAATTCACAGTTATCTCTAGAAATATAGAGTTTCAAATCACTTGCAAATCATCACTAATGATCATAATCTCCTGAGCACTTGCTGCAGCACTCTCCAAAGGCATTGTTCTTCGATATCGGTTTGCCCAAGGGATAAAGTGATCGTCTTCTAATCAGATTCCTATAGTTGTGCTTCCCCAGAAATCAATTGTACTCTTGTACTTTCTTTTTTCTAGTTTGTAAAGGAACACTTTTATTTTTGCAAACAGTTATTGCTTGCTCATCTAATCTCATCTTCTTAGATAGTTTTACTCTACCTATCATAATCCTTTTTATGGTCACAACACGATCCGTTCATGCTCTAAGAAAGTCCTATCTATATTCGTACCAATATACGATTCCATTGAAAGAAAATCATTTACAGTTATCAAACATGTATGGTTAGGACCTCCACAGTCACGATATTTATGTTCTTATCAAAGTTTATTACCCCCTATAATCTAGCATGGAAGGTTACTATTGCAGGCTATATGTTACTAAGGAGTTAACAGATCAAAAGATGGAAATGAAGAAAGCAAAACCTACTAATCCGTTACCTGTAGCATCTGTCCCTTCGACTGTCATCGCAGAGGCATTACCTTGCTCGGGTGCCCCAGGTGGCCTTATTGGACCCCTTTGATCTCGTGCTCTTTCGAAAAAGATACAGTAGGACAATCTAGAATCTGGTGTGAAGTTGATCCACAATATAGGCAAATCTTAAGCCTTCTCCTGCAAACATCCCAAGTATGCCCGAACCTCTTACAGTAGGCACAAGTGGGTACTTGCTGCATCTGTCTCTTTAGTTGCTGCTGAACTGGAGCTCTAGCTGGTAGTTGGTACTCTTGCTGGCGCTAAGTGGCTTCTTGCTGAATATGGGGACGCTTCTGAGGTATAGGGTGGATGCTACTCATCTCCCTCTTATGGCTAGGCTCTCCTCCTCGAGAATGTATCAGGTCCCACAACTGCTGGATCTTTTGACTCTGCTGTCTCATGATCTCAGTCTGAATTTTTTGAGTCTCTATCACGTCCTGGAGGAGCCCAGATATCTGGGTCCCATTGGTGGGCAAGCCTCTTGCGAATATGGTATATGGTATCACTCCATGAGACAAAGGAGGAGGCGGAGGAAGACTCTCAGTCTCAGACGAAACTGTATCTATCTTCTGAACAGTAGAAGGTGGAGTGGGACTCTCTGGTAAGGTTACTACCACTTCCTCGACAGTAGAGGTGCAACTACTTCCTGGTCAAAGGGAGTGGTTACTATCTTCGAAACAATAGGAGGTGAAAGCACGCCCTCGGTCATCTCCGGGAATGCAGCTTCTCTTAGACTGTGGGCTCTAGTCATGGGGGCCATACTGGAAAGGTAAATGGGAGCAAAAAATCATTAAGGAATATAAGGCAAATTTTTAAATATAATTATGAAAGATAACAATTATTAGAATAAGGCATGAGTATCAATTATAACGGGTTTCTAATATTAATGGTATACTATAATCTCAAGGAATGAGCACAATTAATTACTGGCACACACTTGTTTGCCATTAAAATCTTTTGATTGTAAATTTCAATTACAAACAGAACAGTGTTACAATATAGGACTTAGACGTAGTCCTAGGAGTACACTTTTATTTATCTGGGTCCCTAGTGCCGATGGAGCGAGTGGTAATGCGTTGACTCCGTTGACGATCTGACGACGGTTCTCGGTTCTCTGAAGGTCTGAGTTGCTCTGGGTGCTAGAGCTTGTGGAGAGGAAGAAGACGTTGAGTGTCTGTATCTCCCTCTCTGTATATGTATGTCGGTGGTTATGCGATGTATGCCTCTGTAAGAAGGAAGTGATCCTTCTATTTATAGCTTTACAGGCTGGCTGCTCATGCGCGCATGTAGGATGCGCCTGTATACGGGGATGCCACGTGGTGTTTGCTGATGGAGGCGCATGGGCGATGCACTCTGATTGAGGAGTTGAACCCTTCTTGTTGCTGTCGTGGGCTACGGCAGAGCTGACACGTAGCAATGGAGAGGATCTTTCAGTTGCTGAGATCTTGGGTGATTAGCACCCCTTCATAGGCTGAATCAAGTCAAAGGACGCGTGTCGTAGGTCTATGGCTCGAAGATCTCGGATTTGGTGGGGAGTGATCTGATAGGATGCTCCTGGGATTGGGCGCATGAGGAGGCTTTGGCTCGTAATCTTTCGGAGTCATGGACCAGTCGGGACGTATGGCTTTTGAGGCGCATGCGGGGCTTCAGTAGTGACTTTACTTCTGTCTTTAGGGATCAGAAAAAAGTTTGAGGCGCATGGCTTTTGAGGCACATGCAGAGATTTGGGCGCATGGCTGCGGAGGCGCATACGAAATGGTTGGGCAGCCACGTGGCTTGTAACCATCGGAGGGGAGCAATGATGTGCTGACGTCGGCGACGCTTCATCTTCTGAAAAAGCTGTCAACTGTTCAGTCCTCGGGGGACGTGCTGCCAACTCTGTCAGACTTCAGCATTTAATGTTCTTGACAGGTGATGGGCTGTCGAGTGGACGCATCGATCGGTGTTCCACTAGGCGCATGGGGACGCATGGGGGGTATATCCTTATGAGGCACTTGGAGCTAATGGGCGCGTCAGTATGATGCGCGGTCTGGCCGGCGCATCTATTTTGCATGACACGTCTTTATGGCTCGACTGTTACGTTCTTTGAGTGCTTTAAATAGCCGTTTTTTGACTTGGCTGAATTCGAAGCGTCAGGTTCATCACCGTTTAATGCAAATTCATTGCACAGGATTCGGAGAGCCAGCCACTTGGCGCATGGGTTTGATTTGTCCGGCCTATAAATAGTGGCATGAAGAGAGTTTGCTTCTCGTTCTCTCACGTCTTTCCGAATTGAATTTGTTTGCTCGAGCACATTTCGATAATGAGATGCTCCCGAGGGTGAAGATGCGACGTATTGTCTTTATTGATGCACTTGAAGGTGACTGTTACATCCAAAAGTCGGAATCGAGGGCTTCTGAGGCAGGCAGAAGGTGCCCGTTGCATCCAAAGATCGGGATGCTCGAGCCTCGTCTTCGTTATGCTGGAAGACCCGCAGATCGGAATTGCGGTGCTCCGATCATCTTCCTTGGGCTTTAGGAGAGCTCCTCCTTCTGCTAGAGTGGGTGTTGCCCATTCTGGTTGGGTTGAAAGATGCTCCTTTAGCTGCGGGTCTCTCCTCTTCCTTGGCTTCAAGAGATCTTTCTCCAGCTAGAGGGTTGATTGCCTACCCTCGTTCTGCTCAATAAATGCTTCATTGGTCGAAGCATTTGATGGCGCATATGCTGACACTTCATGATGCGCCTGACTGAAAGGGCGGCACATAACTGAGCTGCTGAAGGGATGCACATAACTGAGCCGCTGAAGGGATGCACATAACTGAGCTGCTGAAGGGATGCACATAACTGAGCCGCTGAAGGGATGCACATAACTGAGCTGCTGAAGAGATGCGCCTGGCTAAGAGCGCATGGCGAGATGCGCATGGCAAGATGAGCCTGTTTGAGTGCGCATGGTGATTGCTGCGCCTAGCTGTAGACTTAGGGTCTTTTCTTTGTAGAAATTATCCTTTGTATAGCTCTTTTTTTAGACATGTAATAGACTTTTATGTGAATAAAAATCCGCTTTTAATGTCTATTCTTTTGCTTTGCTGTGCCAAGTACTTCATTTGAGCTCCCTGGCGTATGTAATGTTTGGCGCATAGGATTTCTGGTCCTGAAATTTTATGCTTCTACACGACCCCCTTCAAAGTTTTCAAAACTTTTTGTCAAGTTTTGGAATACTTTGAATAAGAAGCATGGTGGCATCTTCTACGGGGCGCATGAATGTTCGGGCCCATGATTACTCCGCGTATCAGTGAGGGGCGCATGCTCCTCTCAGTAAATACAAATGATAACGCTTCGATAACCAAGAAGATTAATGATGATCTTTTTGGATTTATTTGCAGTTATCTCCTCACAGAACCCGAGGCGGCGGCTGAGGTCACACTTCAAAGGTTCACACGTACGATTGAGCCTATAAATAGGCGTGAGATGGAGAGAGAGAGAGTTCTTCCTCTCTTTGCTTTCTTTTTTTTAGAGTTCTTCTTTTGAAAAACACTAACTTCCTTCTTGCAAGAAATGCCTCCCAAGACTCCTCGCGGCGGTGCTGGCCGAGGACGAGGCAAAGGAAAAGAGCCTGTAGAGGCTGCCGCAGATGATGTCCCCCGGCCGCCCGTCGACGTTCGACCGACGGTGATTGGTGGGTTTCATCATTATTTACCATCATTTTTAGAACTCACATATGCCGGTGCGCATGGACCTTGAGTCCTGATGATGAGTTGAGGTTTTTTTGCCGACGCGCATGGGTTTAAACCCTGATGATGCGCCGAACCTCCACTGTTGATGCGTATGGGTTTAAACCTTGATGATGTGCCGAAGCTCCACTGCTGACGCGTATGGGTTTAGACCCTGATGATGCGCCGAAGCTCCACTGCTGACGCGCTTGGGTTTAGACCCTGATGATACGCCGAAGCTCCACTGCTGACGCGTATGGGTTTAGACCCTGATGATGCGCCGAAGCTCCACTGCTGACGCGCATGGGTTTAGACCCCGAAAATGTGCCAAAGCTCCACTGCTGACGTGCATGGGTTTAGACCCTGATGATGCGCCGAAGCTTCTTTTCAGATGCGCCTGAGCCTTATGCGATTTTGATGAGAACGTGGCTCAGATTCTTTTGTTGTTTCTAACATCTCTGAATCTTTGCCTTCTTTTGTTGACCACCAGTGTCGATGACTGTCCCGCTCTTGAATGAAGTGCTTCTGGATGCTGCCCTCTGTCAGATGGGGATGGATTATAATGAGGAGGTGATAAACCCTGCCCAAGCTGCCATTATGCTGGATCAGCCTCCCGAAAGAATGACCCAAATTCGGGAACAACAACATGGATTCCTCCAACGGATGATGGAGCATGGCGTTTTGAAATCTGCCACTTCTGATAATGTGACTTTCTTGAAGCCTGAGTTCCTGTTTGGGGACCGCCTTACTTCTATTGAAGCAAAGGTGTTAAAGGTCAAGGAAGATTGGTTCTTTACAGCAAAGGGGGTGCATATGACTGTTAAGCAACTTGAGCGTCAATGGCCTTTGACGGCCTTCTGTCGTCTTGCTTCCAAGAGGAGGATGTCTTGGGAGCTAACCCCATCTTAGGGGGGAGCGGTGGCAGGCACCATCAAGATCGACGCTACCTCCGATCAGAGGGATACTTTGACCGCCGTACGGGCTGGGCCTTCTTTCACCTGGCTGACTCTTCGTCCTGGGAGCATTTACAGTGACGTTCCTATCAACACATTTGCTTTTAGCGCTTCGACTTTTGCAAATCGTATGCTGTTGTTGGAGCGGTCGTACCCGAAAGGTAAATTTCGGGTAGAGGGTTGGTGTATAAGATGCTGCAGAGAGGCGTATCAGAAGTGATGGATACCAATGGGAGTTTCGCGACGGCAAAAACCCTGGCACTCCCTCACATCAGTCTGATACGTTCCCCCAGGGCCATGATCATATGGCCGAGATTTTGGAGGCCTCGGTGGCCGAGCTGGACCAGCTGCTTTCCGAGTTTCAGTGTATCCAGCAAAATGATCTCTCCACCCTGATAGACGCAAAAAAGGAGAAGTTGATTGCTTAGACTGAGTCCTCTTATCAGGCCACCGTGGGCGTCTGGGAACACGAGGTGGCTGAAACTAAGGCCACGGTGGAGAGGTTGTCTCAGTCCACGCAGGAGAAGGTGGAGTTGTGAGCTGCGTTGGGCGCTAGTATAGCGGAGGTTGATGCCAAGATTCGCCTCCTTGAAGACCAGCGGGCCCAACTTTTATTGGATGCTGAGCGAGCCCAGGCTGAACATGTAGCATCTAAGGAGGAGGAAGCAGCTTTCACCCGTCGGGCTCTTACCCTGGCTCAGCAGCGGCAACAGTTGGACGAGAAGCATGAGGATGACACTTCTTCTGAGGCCATAGAAATGATGCGTCAAGAAGCCGAACGTCGGGTCCTGGTGACCATAGAGACTCGCGCGACAGACTTGAGGCATCGGATTGAAGAGCTTTTGGCCAACCTCGGGGAGGTTTAGGGATTGTAATCTCTTCTTTTTTTTCTTTTGTAATTTTGTAACTCTTGCTGGGGGCGTAATCCTTTAGTTTTGAATAAAAAATACAGAGTTTTTAGTGGTGCGTTCATTTTAGCTGTCATAAACTTGATGATTTGTGTGGACCTATTATCTTTTGTGCACCTTGGTTTTTAGGTACAGATAATAAGTTCGAGAGAACCGACATCTCAGAAGTGATATGGACGTGGAAAATATGGGGTCCAAATGATGGAATCTTCCTACTCAGAGGTGTTATGGACGTGGTAGGAATGACTCTGGGGGGATACGCAAAACTACTCAGAGGTAATGTGGACGTGGAAGTTCTACAATCAATATACGGCAACACAGGGGTTGTCTGTACGGGATGTTTACTCAGAGGTAATGTGGACGTGGTAAACATGATGGGTAGCGTAGTCTTACGGAGCGTAAGATTCCACTTTGTAGGGTGTAGGAGAACAACACAGAGGTAATGTGGACGTGATTGTCCTTCTGCTGGAGGATAGAATGCCACGGAACAGCTGGGTTCCGGAAGCGTAAGATTTTGTGGAAGGGAGTTGTACGTGAGCCGTGATGATTGGGTCCACAGACTCCCTTGTTGGGTGAAGATAGAAGTACATGTCTGAAGGATGTCAAGAGTAGTACTTTTTTAGGAACTTGCCATTGATGGGCATCATGAACAAGTCCCCATTGGGTTTGGCGAGGCGGTAAGCACCGTTTGAGTATACCGTCTCTATGATGAAAGGCCCCTCCCACTTGGGTTCGAACTTTCCCGGTGTCTTGTGAGTCAACGCCATCGGCCTCCTGACTGCCAGAACCAGGTCGCCTACTTGGAAAGTCCTCTACTTGACCTTCTAGTTGAAAGCCTGTGATATACGGGCTTGATAGAGTTCGATGCGCTGTTGAGCTAGGAGACGTTTTTCGTCAAGTGCCTCCAATTCTCGCAGACGGCGACATTGATTGTCTTCCTCTGTTAGTTGATTTGTGATCGCTATAAGGAGTGAGGGTATCTGGATCTTGAGAGGCAGTACCGCTTCGCTTCCGTAGACCAGGGAGAATGGTGTGTTGCCTATCGGGGTCCGTACCGTTGTGCGGTAGGCCCAAAGGCATTCGCCGAGCTTTTCGTTCTAGTCGTGTTTGTTGGATGACACGACATTTTTGAGTAGCCTGACGATAGTTTTGTTGAATGCCTCGGCCAATCCGTTTGCTGTCGGATTGTAGGTGGTTGATGCCATGTTTTGAATGTGATTCTTGTCACAGAATCTGCTGAAAACATGGCTGATGAACTGAGGACCGTTATCGTGGATAATCCTCCGAGGTACCCCGAAATGGTAGATGACATGGTGTTTGATGAAGCTGACCACCCTGGATGTCACAACTCGCACCCACTATGAGGGTACGAATACGTAATGACGCCCAGCCTACGCCGCAGTGTCGGCGGTAGAGCGCTGTCCTAGGTTACTATCTAACCAGCAACTCACGTAATTATAATGTACTCATCATGATCAACTCCGAACGGAGGACAAGTATAAGATAATGAACTCAATAACAGTCTAAGCACGATAAGGTAAACACAGAAGAATTAAACTAAGAATAGAAGAACAACTACTAAAATAATAACAACTCTCAACAAATCTCAAATACTACACAAGTCTCAAAACTTCTATAACAAGTTCAACATGGAAACAGATGCTAGACTACTAAACTAAATCCTGATCACTCCTGAGAGTCGGTGCCAAAGGTAGTCATCCTGTCTCCGGGTCCATAATATGTAGGGCATGTATCCTTAGGGCAATTATCTGTAAAATTTCAACAGGTCCAGTCAGGACAGGAACGAGTATAACTCATCAAGAAATCCCAATTAAATGACAGAGAACTATAAAGCAGTTATAGACAGTTTTATTGATGAAATATGGCAGTTTGTATACAGGTGATGGTATAGAGAAACAGTTAAGATGCAAGGAAAGTAAGGTAAGTAAAAAATAAGAGAAGAATCATAGCAATAAAGACTGTAATTAGAAACTAGCTGAACTAGAGCAATATGATATAAGTCCAGAATGTAAATGTAAACAAGTGCAAAACCCAAGTAAAACCAGACAACATGAATCTGATACCAGGTGGTTCCAGTACAAGATGAGTCCGGAATAAGGTGAGTCCAGTTGGTGATCAAAGGTTCCAGGGTCAGTCCAGCCTATACTCTAACAGTGTGTTTTAAAAATATCGGGATCGACATGTGAACGACTGTAGGTAATACGACACATCACACACCTGGCCGGGTGTGAGATGGATATCATTCCAGTATAATTCCGAGGGAGTGGTTCCAGTATTAGGTATGTTCACATGCCTATTCCAATATTTCCTCGTCCAGCAAGTACAAGTGAATCCAGAAAACGACACGAGAAATCGGAATGAGTCCAGCCAAACATAATGATACCAGCAAAAGATTCCAGAGTGATTCCAGTAGGTGGTTCCAGTAGTGATTCCAGAAGGTGATGCCAGTAGTGGTTCCAGAAAATAGAGGCCAGACAGATGGTATGTGTGTCGCATACATAAACCCAGAAATATCCATACGTGTTGTAAGAATCACATAAAACTATCTAGAACTGAAGTACAGTAATTGACAAGTAAATGAAAGAACTATCAGAGAATGTACTCGCCTGTATCCGGTGAATCTGGAGAATATATACTGTCAGAGGAGTGGTGTCTGTCTCCTATAGAACATTACAAGTCACAGCGAGTCCAGAATAGTAATAAGATGCACTACGATGCATACTACATGAATCTAGGTCAATGTAGACCAAAGTCAACTCTTGGTCAACTCTAGTCAACCCTAGAAGTCAAACTAGGTCAACCAAGTCAAACCTAAGTCAACTAGTCTAATCTAGGTCTAACAAGCCATTCTAGGTCTAACAAGACTAAATAGTCTATTCTAGACTCCAAACTAGGCATACCATGCCATATCCAACCCATAACTCCTCTACATTTCACTCTATAAGCCAAACTATAATACACCCAATATATATATATATATAAAATCTAATATAGGATACACACATTAATATCTAAAACACACATTAACAAGGCTATATAATGTAACTTGAAATACATAACCTATAGCTACTATACAATATCACCCATACCCTATATCATAATATATAATACCTTATATCATACATATACATTAACACACATACATTATCTATAGGAACCTATATATGAAAAATATATATATATATATATATATATATATATACATATATATATATATATATATATATATATATATATATATATATACATATATATCTCAATCATATATATATACATATGAAAAGAGTGAAAGGGGAACATGTGAATATTCAGAGTGTGTGTGTGTGTGACAGGATAGTGTATTGATACATGAGGAGGTCATGCGTATATGACAGTGAGGCAATTACACTAGGGTGTGTGTATGTGAGTGAAAAACAGTGAGGCATGTTACATAGGTGTGAAACAGTGTGTTAGGCTTGTGTGTGAGTGATGGTATTAATTAGTGAGAGTGAAGTGAGGCATGCACTAGGGTGTGTGTGTGTTTAAGTAGAGGGTGTGAGATACATGAATGCGTGGGGGATTACATGTGAGTGTAGGCTTGTGTGCGTAGGTGATACATAGGCATGTGTGAAATCAGTGTAAAAACAGTGAGGAAACTCAAGATAACACATAACCCATTCTCAGATTTACATGGGAATCCAGTTTCCCTATATGAATTCTCAGTTTAAAACCAATCCCCAAATCAGTTAAAAAGTCCAAACAGGACCCTTATTTCAGCTTTAAAACAGTTTGAACATCCCCCCTCATTTCCAGATTTCTAACACTGAATCTAACAGTTCAAAATAACTCAAGTAATCACAAAAAAAAAACAATTAAAACAGTCCTTTTAGTGCAATCTCATATTTGTGTATAATGAATCATTAACCTAGCTCAATTGGAATACCAAAAACAGTTCAAACAGTCCTAGACTAATGCCCAGGTCAGTACATATCGAAGAACAACTTATACAATTTAAATGAGACCCAAACATCACTTTAACAGTCCAAAATAACTCAGTTTTCAGTCTCTTCATTAAAACCCAGATTTCAAGCCAAAACCACAACCAATTCGATCCAATTTCAACATACAATTAGAACTCATATAGGTGAACAAGTTAGGGATTTAATAACTTGCAATTAACAGTGTTTAATGGGATAAAATGACTATAAAAATCGGATTTAGAAAACAGGGCAGGATTCAGAAATAAGGCTGATACTAAGTTCAGAAAAAAAGGGAATTGGGAATTAAACAGTGAATTTAAATTAAAACACAAATTTCAAGGTTGGTGAAGTGAAAACACAGTGTGTACATGATATGTGATGTGTTTGTGTCCACAAAAGTGGACACAAACGTGTCCAATCACTTCTGAAACCAAAACAGTAAAACACAGTGCAACAGTCCACTCCTCGTGCATATGTTCACGTCGCTCGTGTGCACGACACAAAGCGACACAACCCACGAGATTGTGTCCACGTGTTGACCTAGACTAGGGCTAGGGATATGACACCCTGCCATGTGTCCACGTCGCATGTACACGACACGAGACACGCGTGTCAGTGCACGTTTTCAACAGAAAACTGCACAGTACGAGAACGGTGCACGTGTTCGTGCGTGTCCGACACGACACATGGGGCCCTGAAACTTGGGGAGCCCCGTGTCAGTGTCGGCCCCCAGCTGTGTGTCAAATCCCAAGTGTCGGGGTGGCGTGTCCGTGTCACAAACATGCCCGAGTGGCAGGGCACGCACAGTCCCCGCGCGCGCGTGTGCACGACCGTGTGTACACGTGCCCGACACGACTCGACACGACACCAAGAACACACAAAGGCACCAGAAACCTATAAACGAGGTCAAATACTAATTTTCTATTCAAACAATTTCCTAAAATTCAAACGAAATGCCCATTGGGGCATTTCATCAAACACCTAATACTAGACACTGATACGTGTCCAGTTTGGACACGAAAGGACACGAAAACTTAGGGATTCCTATTCCTATAGTTAGGTTAGGGCTAGGGCATCCTAGAAATGCAATTAAACAGGAATTTCATGGGTTAGAATAGATTATACCTATTGATGTGCAAAGCTCACAAAAGCCCCAAATGGAATGGTTCTCCAAGCCTCAAAAACTCCCACAAATTGATCCTACTCTGAAATATTCTTACACAAACAGAAAGAACAGAAGAATTAGGTCCTAATGCAATTGATTTGAAGGAAAATGGAGTTGAAATGGATTTCCTATGATTTTAGAAAGATGGAGACTCACCTCTTCCAAAACTTGCACAAATCCCAATGGAGGCTAGCCCTAAATTCTAGGAGGGGATTAAATAGGAGGAAAGGATCAATAGTGGCTGCCATGGGCTGATTAGGGTTAGGTTTGGTTCATGGTGTGGGCCTATGGGCTATAAGTCAAGTCATTAATCATGACTTATGAAGTCATAAGCCATATTAGTCAAATCAACTCCAAATCTCTCCAAACAACTTCCAATGACTTAAACTTCACTAAATTAGGTCAAACAAAGTTTACTTAACCTAACCAAGGGGTCTTAACCTAGGTTAGTCACTAGGTTAGTCTTCTAGTCAACACTAGTCAAAGTCAACTATAGGCCCAAAATTAATTCTACTAAAAATCACTAAAATCATATTAATCATAATAAATATAATTAATACTAATAATCACTAAAAATGGTTAGCTGGGACTATCTATGACTAATCTAGGTTGGGTCCAAACCAAGTTAGGCTAATCACAATACATGGCAATCAATTAAATAATATTAAAATCACACCACTCTTAATAATATATTAAATTCCAAATATTAAATTCAATTAAATTCAAAATGAAAAAAATAGCCTCGAACTGGAAATGATAAATAAAACACCCTAATCACATAGTCAGGCTCTAGGTTAAGCTGTCTCTAGTGTTACACTATCAAAACACCAAAATCATATGTCATGATTTAAAAATAGTTTTAAAATGATTTAAAATTACCAAAAATTATATCATGATTTAAAATATCATTATTAAAAGATTAAAATTACAAAATTTCAAAATTACCCTCATTTGGAAAACTGGGTGTTACAATCCTACCCACCTTATAAAAATTTCGTCCTCGAAATTAAAATGGTCGCACCCCTTCTAGGTCAAACCTAAACAATCAAGGTAAAGAGATAATCATGCAAACAAAATCTTACTGGTCGTGATTCCACAGTCTCGTACAGGGTAGCTACACTATCTAGCAATCACAAACAATATCCTGGCAGGTACTAAGGGAATCACACAGGAAAGTAGGGAGGAAGAATGAGAAGGACAAACCTGCTAACCCATCATCTGCAGCGTCGGTCTCATCGACCGCCATCGCAAAAGCTCCACCCCTCTGGTACTGAGCTACAGGTGGCCTAGCTCCCTCATAAGGAGGTGCAGTGGGACAATCTATCATCTTGTGAGCACCAGACCCACAGAATAGACACACCTTCAGCCTCCTCCTACAAGACTCCCAAACATGCCCTGCCTTCCTGCAGTAGGCACAAGTCGGCACCCCGTGGTCCTGTCCTCTATGCTGATGCTGTACCTGCTGCACTCTTACTGATGACTGTGCCTGCTGAGCCTGCACATGGGGCCTCTTGGCCTGACCCCCGCTGCTGCTACTACCCTGGAAGTCCCGACCCCTCTTCAACTTCAACCCCAGGTCGTCCTCCGCTGCCATAGCGCCAGAAAATATCTCCGCATAGGTAGCGTTCCGGTCGCTCTTAGTCAGCGACCAAACCTCCCTAATCAAGCCTCGGCGGAACTTTCTCGCCTTCGTCTTCTCAGTCAAGTCATCTATAAACCGGGCCAATCTACAAAACTCTCCGGCATACTCAGCTACCGTCTGGTTCCCCTGAACCAGACCCTCAAACTTGTCTCGATACCTCCCAAGGCAACATCAGAAAATAACTGTTCCTTGAACAGCTCCTTGAACTGGGCCCAAGTCTAGCCCTCAACTCCCATCCTGGGATCTGCCAGGTACCACGTACGGGCTAAGTCCTGTATCTGGCTGTCCGCCGCCTCGATCTGGAGTCGATCTGGTATCTCTGCCAGTCGGAAGATCTCCTTAATATGCTCGATCCAATCGTCCGCATAATGGATGCCCTCAGTGCCCAAGAACTCTCTAGGATGCATCTTCTGAAAGTCCTGGATATCCTTCTCCTTCCAGTAAGGCTGCTGCTGCTCCTCCCTGAGCAGTCGCCAACTCTACTGTAGTACGAACCAGCTGGTGGGCCTCGTCAATCCCCTGACGATAATCGGCAGTCTGCCGCTGCTGCTGCTGTTGGTGAGACGCCATAATCCTCTCCACGAAAGAAAACAGATGAGCAGCATCTACCATCCTCGAAGGTGGAGGCTGCTGTGGTGGAAGAATCTCGAGAAGCACCGGACTCTGCCTCCCAGCTAGTGGAGGTGCTCCTCCGAAAGCTGCTGAGACACCCACCCCAGCTGGCATGACTGGGGCTGCCGTACCGGAAGCTGGCTGCTGAAGGTAAGAGAAGGCATACCCCTCTGCAGCGGCTACTGTACCAGAGCGATGTGATCGTGTCTCCACCATCCTGAAGACAGATCGAAAAGGAAGTCAATACTGAGCAGGAATCGATAAAATCAAAGGAGGACAGTTTATTACAAAGAAGACAAGTCAGTAAGATATGTAGATGGCATGAATTGAAGCAGAATTTTTCTAACTGTGATTGAGTACCTCTCCGTTAAAGCCTATCTCTCAATCCTATCGCAGGCTCGTGGCAGTACAACTAAGTCGACATACTACTACGATATCGCACTAATGCGACTCTCGACCTGCATGGGCCACCTCTAAAAATATGTCACGACCCTTACCCACTGTGAGGATACGAATACGTAACGATGCCCAGCCTACGCCGCAGTGTCGACGGTAAAGCGCTGTCCTAGGTTACTATCTAACCAGCAACTCACGCAATTATAATGTACTCATCATGATCAACTCCGAACGGAGGACAAGTACAAGATATTGAACTCAATCACAGTCTAAGCACGATAAGGTAAACACAGAAGAATTAAACTAAGAATAAAAGAACAACTACTAAAATAATAACAACTCTCAACAAATCTCAAATACTACACAAGTCTCAAAACTTCTATAACAAGTTCAACATGGAAACAGATGCTAGACTACAAACTAAATCATGATCACTCCTGAGAGTCGGAGCCAAAGGTAGTCATCCCGTCTCCAGGTTCGTAATATGTAGGGCATGTATCCTCAGGGCAATCATTTGTAAAATTTCAACAGGTCCAGTCAGGACAGGAACGAGTACAACTCATCAAGAAATCCCAATTAAATGACAGAGAACTATAAAGCAGTTATAGACAGTTTTATTGATAAAATATGGCAGTTTGTATACAGGTGATGGTATAGAAAAACAGTTAAGATGCAAAAAAGTAAGGTAAGTAAAAAACAAGAGAAGAATCATAGCAATAAAGACTGTAATTAGAAACTAGCTGAACTAGAGCAACATGATATAAGTCCAAAATATAAATGTAAACAAGTGCAAAACCCAAGTAAATCCAGACAACATGAATCTGATACCAGGTGGTTCCAGTACAAGATGAGTCCGGAATAAGGTGAGTCCAGTTGGTGATTAAAGGTTCCAGGGTGAGTCCAGTCTATACTCTAACTGTGTGTTTTAAAAATATCGGGATCGACATGTGAACGGCTATAGGTAATACGGCACATCACACACCTGGCCGGGTGTGAGATGGCTATCATTCTAGTATAATTCCAAGGGAGTGGTTCCAGTATTGGGTATGTTCACATGCCTATTCCAATATTTCCCCGCCCAGCAAGTACAAGTGAATCCAAAAAACGATACAAGAAATCGGGATGAGTCCAGCCAAACATAATGATACCAACAAAAGATTCCAGAGTGATTCCAGTAGGTGGTTCCAGTAGTGATTCCAGAAGGTGATGCCAGTAGTGGTTCCAGAAAATAGAGGCCAGACAGATGGTATGTGTGTCGCATACATGAACCCAGAAATATCCATACGTGTTGTAAGAATCACATAAAACTATCTAGAATTGAAGTGCAGTAATTGACAAGTAAATGAAAGAACTATCAGAGAATGTACTCGCCTGTATCCGGTGAATTTGGAGAATATATACTGTCCGAGGAGTGGTGTCTGTCTCCTATAGAACAGTACAAGTCACAACGAGTCCAGAATAGTAATAAGATGCACTACGATGCATACTACATGAATCTAGGTCAATCTAGACCAAAGTCAACTCTTGGTCAACTCTGGTCAACCCTAGAAGTCAAACTAGGTTAACCAAGTCAAACCTAAGTGAACTAGTCTAATCTAGGTCTAACAAGCCATTCTAGGTCTAACAAGACTAAATAGTCTATTCTAGACTCCAAACTAGGCATACCATGCCATAGCCAACCCATAACAAGCCATTCTAGGTCTAACAAGACTAAATAGTCTATTCTAGACTCCAAACTAGTCATACCATGCCATAGCCAACCCATAACTCATCTACATTTCACTCTATAAGCCTAACTATAATGCACCCAATATATATATATATATATATATATATATATATATATATATATATATATATATATATATATATATATATATATATATATATAAAATCTAATATATATATAATCTAATATAGGAAAAATATATATATAATCTAATATAGGATACACACATTAATATCTAAAACACACATTAACAAGGCTATATAATGTAACTTGAAATACATAACCTATAGCCACTATACAATATCACCCATACCCTATATCATAATATATAATACCTTATATCATACATATACATTAACACACATACATTATCTATAGGAACCTATATATATATATATACATATATTTGTTTTTGTTTTTTACCTATATATATATATATACATATATATATATATATATATATATATATATATATATATATATATATATATATATATATATATATTTATTTTACCTATATATATATATATATATATTTTTTTTTCATATACATATATGTATATATATATATATATATATATATATATATATATATATAAAATATATATATATATATATATATATATATATATATATATATATATATATATATATATATATATATATATATATATATATATATATATAATATATATATATATATATATATATATATATATATATATATATATATATATACATACATATCTCAATCATATATATATACATATGAAATGAGTGAAAGGGGAAACATGTGAATATTCAGAGTGTGTGTATGTGTGATAGGATATTGTATTGATACATGAGGGGGTCATGTGTATATGATAGTGAGGCAATTACACTAGGGTGTGTGTATGTGAGTGAAAAACAGTGAGGCATGTTACATAGGTGTGAAACAGTGTGTTAGGCTTGTGTGTGAGTGATGGTATTAATTAGTGAGAGTGAAGTGAGGCATGCACTAGGGTGTGTGTGTTTAGGTAGAGGGTGTGAGATACATGAATGCGTGGGGGATTACATGTGAGTAAGTGATACATAGGCATGTGTGAAATCAGTGTAAAAACAGTGAGGAAACTCAAGATAACACATAACCCATTCTCAGATTTACATGGGAATCCAGTTTCAGTCCCTATATGAATTATCAGTTTAAAACCAATCCCCAAATCAGTTAAACAGTCCAAACAGGACCCTCATTTCAGCTTTAAAACAGTTTGAACATCCCCCCTCATTTCCAGATTTCTAACACTGAATCTAACAGTTCAAAATAACTCAAGTAATCACAAAAAAAAACTAATAAAACAGTCCTTTTAGTGCAATCTCAGATTTGTGTGTAATGAATCATTAACCTAGCTTAATTGGAATACCAAAAACAATTTAAACAGTCCTAGACTAATGCCCAGGTCAGTACATATCGAAGAACAACTTATACAATTCAAATGAGACCCAAACATCACTTTAACAGTCTAAAATAACTCAATTTTCAGTCTCTTCAGTAAAACCCAGATTTCAAGCCAAAACCACAACCAATTCGATCCAATTTCAACATACAATTAGAACTCATATAGGTGAACAAGTTAAGGATTTAATAACTTGCAATTAACAGTGTTTAATGGGATAAAATGACTGCAAAAATTAGATTTAGAAAACTGGGCAGGATTCAGAAATAAGGCTGATACTAAGTTCAGAAAAAAATAGGGAATTGGGAATTAAACAATGAATTTAAATTAAAACACAAATTTCAAGGTTGGTAAAGTGAAAACACAGTGTGTACATGATATGTGATGTGTTTGTGTCCACAAAAGTGGACACAAACGTGTCCAATCACTTCTAAAACCAAAACAGTAAAACACAGTGCAACAGTCCACTCCTCGTGCATGTGTTCACGTCGCTCGTGTGCACGACACAAAGCGACACAACCCATGAGATTGTGTCCACGTGTCGACTTAGACTAGGGCTAGGGATAGGACACCCTGCCACGTGTCCATGTCGCGTGTACACGACACGAGACACGCGTGTCAGTGCACGTTTTCAACAGAAAATTGCACAGTACGAGAACGGTACACGTGTTCGTACGTGTCCGACACGACACGTGGGGCCCTAAAACTTGGGGAGCCCCGTGT
Source organism: Iris pallida (assembly GCA_029216955.1). Taxonomy (NCBI): domain Eukaryota; kingdom Viridiplantae; phylum Streptophyta; class Magnoliopsida; order Asparagales; family Iridaceae; genus Iris; species Iris pallida. The sequence goes on from JANAVB010008794.1 coordinate 6,534,634, forward strand.
CAGTGTCGGCCCCCAGCTGTGTGTCAAATCCCAAGTGTCGGGGTGGCGTGTCCGTGTCACAAACATGTCCGAGTGGCAGGGCACGCACAGTCCCCGCGTGCGCGTGTGCACGACCGTATGTACACGTGCCCGACACGACTCGACACGACACCAAGAACACACAAAGACACCAGAAACCTATAAGCGAGGTCAAATACTAATTTTCTATTCAAACAATTTCCCAAAATTCATACGAAATGCCTATTGGGGTATTTTATCAAACACCTAATACTAGACACTGATACGTGTCCAGTTTGGACACGAAAGGACACAAAAACTTGGGGATTCCTATTCCTACAGTTAGATTAGGGCTAGGGCATTCTAGAAATGCAATTAAATAGGAATTTCATGGGTTAGAATAGATTATACCTATTGATGTGCAAAGCTCACAAAAGCCCCAAATGGAATGGTTCTCCAAGCCTCAAAAACTCCCACAAATTGATCCTACTCTGAAATATTCTTACACAAACAGAAAGAACAGAAGAATTAGGTCCTAATGCAATTAATTTGAAGGAAAATGGAGTTGAAATGGATTTCCTATGATTTTAGAAAGATGGAGACTCACCTCTTCCAAAACTTGCACAAATCCCAATGGAGGCTAGCCCTAAATTCTATGAGAGGATTAAATAGGGGGAAAGGATCAATAGTGGATGCCATGGGCTGATTAGGGTTAGGTTTGGTTCATGGTGTGGGCCTATGGGCTATAAGTCAAGTCATTAATCATGACTTATGAAGTCATAAGCCACATTAGTCAAATCAACTCCAAATCTCTCCAAACAAGTTCCAATAACTTAAACTTCACTAAATTAGGTCAACCAAGTTTACTTAACCTAACCAAGGGGTCTTAACCTAGGTTAGTCACTAGGTTAGCCTTCTAGTCAACACTAGTCAAAGTCAACTATAGGCCCAAAATCAATTCTACTAAAAATCACTAAAAATCACTAAAATCATATTAATCATAATAAATATAATTAATACTAATAATCACTAAAAATGGTTAGCTGGGACTATCTATGACTAATCTAGGTTGGGTCCAAACCAAGTTAGGCTAATCACAATACATGGCAATCAATTAAATAATATTAAAATCACACCACTCTTAATAATATATTAAATTCCAAATATTAAATTCAATTAAATTCAAAATGACAAAAATAGCCTGGAACTGGAAATGATAAATGAAACACCCTAATCACATAGTCAGGCTCTAGGTTAAGCTGTCTCTAGTGTTACACTATCAAAACACCAAAATCATATGTCATGATTTAAAAATAGTTTTAAAATGATTTAAAATTACCAAAAATTATATCATGATTTAAAATATCATTATTAAAAGATTAAAATTACAAAATTTCAAAATTACCCTTATTTGAAAAACTGGGTGTTACATTGGAGCTCTTCACTTCCGCCAGTGGAACTGCTTCTGCCCATTTGGAGAAGTAGTCGGTGATGGCTAGGATGAAGCGATGTCTCCTCGATGAAGGAGGGGTGATCGGTCCTACAATGTCCATACCCCAGGCTTCGAAGGGCCAGAAGGCGACCGTAGGATGTAGTGGTTCTGACGGTGTATGGATGAAGTCAGCGTGAAGCTGGCACGCATGACACTTTTTAGCATAGTCGACAGCGTCGGCTGCCATGGTTGGCCAGTAGTAGCCCATGTGTCGCAGTCGATTCTGCAACTTAGGGCCAGGTTGATGGGCCCCGCAGGTTCCATCGTGAGCTTCTCGAAGGGCTTCGGCTGCTTCTTCGTTGGACAAACATCGAAGGAGAAGTCCATCGTAGGAGCGTCGGTACAGCATTTTAGTAGCTGTATCGTAATAGAATCTACGGGAGCGTCTCCTGACTGAGACGGCTTCTTTCGGGTCCTCTGGGAGAATTTCGTAGACAGTGAAGTCGATGAACGAGAATCTCCAGTCTCGGATATTAACACCAGCACTTGTTGATATGGCATGGGCCATTCGGGAGCATAGGTTGTTTTTAGGACAGACCAAGTCTTGAACTACTACCGTGACGTAATTTTGAGCCCCGAGGGATGCTACCAATGAGGCTGTGAGGCCAGCCAGAGCGTCAGCCTCCAAATTTTGTAAACGAGGTACATGTTCGATGAAGAACTTGGTAAAGGTTGAAATGATGTTCAATACAACTTCATGGTAAGGAACCAGATCTTCGTGGCGAACTTTGTACTGTCCTCTGATCTGGTTAACGTTGAGTTTTGAGTCACCGTAGGCTTCCAGATGATTCACCCCCAGTTGTTGCGCCAGCTGGAGTCTTATGATGAGCGCGTTGTACTCGGCAACATTGTTGGAGCACGGCTTCGAAAGGGAGTAGGCACGCTGGATGACCAGCTGATCGGGGGAGACTAAGACTACCCCCACTCCTGCGATGATTTGGCCTTTGGGGCCTGTTCTTGAAGTGCCATCAAAAAACGTCTGCCAGACGGAGCTTTCTTCGGTGACGTTAGATTCTTGGACCTCATCCGGGATGTCTTCATAGAATCTTGAGGACTCTGGGATGGGGTGCGCAGCTAAAAAGTCGGCCAAAGCCTGACCCTTGACGGCTTTTTATAGAATGAACACCATGTTGTATGGCGTTAGCAGGATCGCCCATATAGCTAGCCGAGAGTTTAATGACCCTGGCTTCGTCATGAGAACTCTGAGTGGATTGACTCGGGAGATGACATAAATTGTCTGACCCAAGACATAATGGCGAGTCTTCTGGATGGCAAATACCAAAACCAAACACTTTTTTTCAACGAGGTTGTACCGGTGTTCGGCCCCGATTAGTGTTCTACTGAGGTAGTAGATAGCTTGCTCATAGCCTGCATCGCTGTTCTGAGACAGCAGAGCGCCGAAGGAATGATCCATGGCACGGACGTAGAGAAGAAATGGTATGACGGCGACGGGTGCCACCAGGACTGGCGGACTCGTCAAGTAAGCCTTGATATCGTCGAAAGCTTTTTGACATTCCTCTGTCCAAATGTAAGAGACTCCCTTCTTCATGAGCTGGGTGAAGGGTTGACATTTCCCGAAAAGGTTTGCTATAAACCTCCGGATGTATGCCAGACGCCCCTGCAGTCCTCGAAGTTCTCAGAGGTTCTTCGGAGGGTCCATGTCAAGGATGGCTTTGGTCTTCTCGGGATTGCCGTGATAATGAAGCCCAAGAATTTTCTGCTAGAAATCCCTAGGATGGATTTAACGGGGTTCATCTTGAGTTGATATGCTCGCATGAGATCGAAAACTGTCTTAAGGTCTTGTAGGTGATCTCCTTTAAGACGGCTCTTGACTGCGATGTCATCAATATAGCATTCGACTGTCTTGCAAAGAAGCAGACATAATATGGTGCTCATAGCTCATTGGTATGTCGCACCAGCGTTCTTCAAGCCGAAGGGCATCACTGTGTAGCAGAAGAACCCCTTCGGAGTCCTGAATGACGTGTGTTTTGCGTCATCGGGAAACATCTTGATCTGGTTGTAGCCCGAATACCCGTCCGTGAAGGACATACGTTCGAAGCCACATGTGTTGTCGATCATCACGTCGGTGATTGGAAGCGAGAATTCGTCCTTCGGGCAAGCAGTATTGAGATCCCTGAAGTCGATACAGACTCGTATCTTTCTATTCTTCTTGGTGACAGGGACGACATTGGCCACCCAATTCGGGTGTTGTTTTTTACGAATAAATCCACTGGTCAGGAGTTTGTCTACTTCCTGATCGATAGCGTTCATGATGTCAGGACGAAAATGTCGCTGTTGTTGCTTTATAGGCTTGGCATCAGGTAAGATGTTAAGCATATATATCGCGATCTGGGGATCAAGTCCTGGCATATCTTCGTAGCTCCAACCGAAGACATCGATATATTCTTTAGCCAGCTGGATTAAAGATTCTCGATCTTCTCCTTTTAGGCTTTTGCTGATGAAGATGGGTTTGGAAGAAGATCCATCCCCAAGGTCGATCTGTTCGACTTCGTCTTCGATAGGGGGTTCGCGTAATTCAAAACGAGACTCCCACTATTCTCCTAGGCGTTGAGCCCAGGATTCTTCTTCAAAGAATTCTGGTGTTTGGTCTTCACCTTCATCTTCTTAAGATTGTGCAGATGTCATATTGGCTGATAGCACTTTCTTGAAGACTGATCCGATACTGGTATCGGAATCTCAAGTTGATGCTTCGGATGAATGAGAATGTTCTACTTTTTTTTACCTCCGAACTCTCTGGAGTTGACGGCGGCGTGACATAGCCCACCCCCCATCGAGTTCGATGATAGTAGTCCTGCGGCTTTCCTTTAGGTGTTGGAAGCCGGAGAGGAAGACGTCGACCCTTGCCGTAGTTCGGGCCTTTGTTTCTTTTTAGGTCGTAACCCACCTTTTGGATGAGGTACTTTGCCTTGTCCGTGTACCAATAGGCTTATATTCTGCCGGTGTCTGGTTCTTGCTCGAGTGGCGGAAGGTCTTGATGATGCTCGACTTTGCCGAAGATGATGGATTCTTCGTCTCGATTCTGCAGTGGGACTACAAAATAGACCCCTTGGGACGGGACTACTCGATTTACATGATGGACGGTCGTTATTTGTGTTTGCAACGACCGTAGAGCGTTATCTAATGTATACATGGCATTCCAATTTAGAAGACTAGAATAATTAAAAGACACTCTATTATTGATGAAACACGAGATTTTGTCCCACGGGATTACATTATCCAGAGAGGGTGCATCTACATCAGCAGAGTTATATTCCCCTAACTCTTCATCTGTGAGTACTAGGGTTGGATCGGGAGAGTCCACCACAGCTTTGATCTTAGGGTCCGAGAGGGCTATGTGGGCCTTCTTCGGCAGCATGGATAAGACAGATGATTGCGACGGCTTGCCCTTAAGACGCACCTTCAGAGGTGCCTCAACTGCGCCTTTGGTGATTGGTGCCTTCCTCTGTAGTTTTGCCACAAGGGGAGCCGATGTTTGAGGCGGCTTTCCCTTAAGCCGTATCTTCAAGGGAGCTTCAGTGGGTGTTCGACCTAGAACATTTGGTGCTTTTCCAGGTAGCTTAATGTTCATAGGAGGCAACGTCTAAGGCGGCTTCCCTTTGAGTCAAATTTTTTAAGGAGCGTCGGGAATCATCTCTGGCTCCATGTCGGACTCTGCTGCCGTTTCTGCTTCATCGTCAGCATCATTGGCTTCCTCCTCGTCGGGCGACTTGTACAAGGTAGAATCAGTGAAGTAGTCTTCGACCCCCTTGAAAGGGTCAATGTCCGCGAACTCCGTCCGGATGATGTCATTGGTGGACACGTACTTCATACATTGGTGGAGTGTAGATGGCACCACCATGTACTCATGCAGCCACGGATGACCTAGTAGGAGGTTGTAGTTGACGTCAGTATCCACGACATAGCAAGTGACCTCAGTTCTGAGGTTACCAATATGACACTTCAGCCGTATTTTGCCCAGCGGCTCGCTTTTGCTAGCATTGAAGCCACTGATTGTTGTGTTGGAAGGCGCCAGTCGGTACATTGGGATCCCCAGTGTTGAGAGCAGCGTCTTCGGGATGATGCTGAGAGAAGTCCTCGGATAGATCTGAATCCGCTTCACCTTGACGGAATCGACATACCCTGTATAGTACAGCGGCCTGTTGTGTCAGTTGTGCTTGAGCAGCATGTGTAGTTGGGTGAAGGTTATGTTGGAGATAACTTCATCCGCACAATGACAGTACGTAAATGTAGTCGAAAGATCTTCAGGCTGCTTGACCTGACTGATGAAGGACTTAGCATCCTTCAGAGCTTCACAGATAGCTTCACGAGTGTCCTTGGAAAGGCGAAGAAGCTCAAACAGAGATAAGCGGGCAGGAATACTGGCAAGTTGTGCCAGTATGTCGAACTTGTGGGGCTTGGCTAGCCCCGAAGCATTCTCCTTTTGCAGAGGCTTGTCGAAACGGGCCTCTACATGCTTCTGCTTATTGGCTCTGGGGGCTTAGATGGGCTCTCTTCCTCGGTAGCAGGGACGGTACAAGGAGACACCACCTCGACGGCAGCTTCGTCTGGTTGGGCGTTCTGATATGAACACGTCTGTACAGGAAGTGCCTCTTCTGCAGAGAAAGAGACCATGCGGCAAGACTTGATCTTCTTGCCCTTAGTTTTGGAGGCAGAGCGTACCTCCGGTTGAGTAACCTCGGAGACGAGATCAGGGTGAACCCACAAGACCTCTTCCCGAGATGTGGTGAGTGGGATGATTCCACTCACGTTGTCCCGAGTAGGTGGTAAGTTAACCACCTCCATTGTCGTCTTAGGGATGGGGACGACGCCATCTTGTGTTGTGGTTGGCGGCAAGGTGCCAAATTAGAGTGACACCAGGTTGACCGAAACCGTTTTCTCCTCGTAGTCGATGGAGATAACATCCGCATTGATTATGCGCTGGATGTAGTTTTTGAGGACGTAGCAGTCCTTAGTTGGATGTCCGACAAACCGATGGTAGTAACAGTACCTCGGATTGTCCACTTTCCCAACCTCGTCGGGACGCTTCGGGTCCGACAATTTGATCTTGTCACCCTGCTTCAGTATCTCAAAGAGTTGTAGGGTGTCTTTATCGTTGAAAGAATAAACCTCCTTTGGCTTTGGTGCAAGTGGAGGCTTCTGGGTAGGTGCTGATGCACCTTTGGAGGCATTGACAGTTAAAGCCTGTTTCCCCTTCGTCTCTTGTCCAGGGTTGTTGGCTGCAGGCCGTTTCCCCTTGTCCTCAATGGCAGGGAAACTAACTCCCAGAAGGCAAGAATTGGACGCCTTCTTTTCTGCTGCTTCGGCTTCGATGATCAAGGAACTCCAGTCGGGAGGGAGAGTAGAGTTAAGCCAGAGTTTGACTGCAGGCAGCATGTTCATGCTGCAGGAGGAGAGGGGTGCATGTTCTGGCATGCCCGGGGGCAGTCTGAAGCAGGCCTGTCAGAAGCGTTCGATGAATACTCGAACTGTTTCCTTCTCTTTCTGGCGTATCTCTATGAGGGACGCCATTGTCATGTCCTTCCTACCGTCATAGAAACGGTCGAGGAAGAGATGCGTCAAGTCATCAAAGGAAGATATAGAGTTATCAGGGAGACTGCAGTACCAGTCGTACGCCACTCCTTTCAGTACACCGATAAATATGCTGGTGAGTAGTGCGTCCTCCTTCGGGAGATATCCCGTTTGGGACTGGAAGTACGTCAGATAGCGACGCGGAGAGTCCTTCCCATCGTACAGCGTCAATGATTGTGGTTTATACTTAGGAGGATAAACCACTTTGTTCCATTCGAGGGGATAAGGTTGGGGGATCCCCATCTTCTGGTGCTCCTCTTGTCTGTTCTTGGACTCAAAGCGCTTGCGCAAGTTCTAGATCATCTCCACCATGTCTTTCGTATAGCTGGGAGTCGGGGAAGGTGGTACAGCCTGGAGTTGAGTATTTGATGGCTCCGATGTCCGAGGTGCTTCACGGCGATCCGTATCCAAGGATACCCGTTGAAGGGGTACACTTGATTCTCCATTGGCCCCTGGGTCAGGACCGGTAGAAGGTGCCCTAGCCAAAGCTGACCGTATCTCAAATACTGCTTGAGTCAGTATTTGTATAGAGGCAGAGAGGGTTTTGAGTCCTCCCTCCAGGGTATCCATGCGCTGGACGAAGTCTGCTGGCGGCACATCCGGCTCGGTATCACCCCCAGTCATGTATACTGTCATGACACGGCTGGAGTCGGATGGGTCAGTTGAGGCTTCGCTTTTGGCCTCGCTCTCTTGTAGGGGAGTTGCCTCTCCTGGAGCTTCGTCCTGGCTAGCCCAGCTATGTTTTGGAGGACACCCTCGTCTTCGGGAGAAGTATCCGCGAGGGCCTGATTACCCCCAGTTCTGTCTTGGAGGACTTCTTCGTCTTCGAGATGCAGATCCACAGGGGCTAGACTACCCCCAACTACATCCGGGAGGCTGACTTCCACCCCAGCTGTGCTCTGGAGGACATTTTTGTCTTCAGAAGGAGGATCAACAAGGGATTGACTACCCCTAGCTTCCTCCAAGATCTTCTTTCTCCCCCGAGTGCCTTCAAACACTCCAGAGGACGGGACAGTTGTCTTGGTTTTCCTCGGCTGGCTCTTGGACGAGGATGAGGAATTTCCAGTCGCCTTTCGGACTGACGAGGAGTTAGAGATTACGTTGCATGAAGCAACCTTTAGTTCTGGCTCCTTTTTATTGACACCTTCTTTCCGAGGCGACGTCGGAGGGGTGTTAATGATTGCAGCCGCTGGAATACCGACTGTCTTGGTGGAACTGCTGTCTTGTAACAGCAGTTGATGGTGACTACAACACAAGTGTAGCCTGTGAGGGGCGCATTGTGCTTGTCAGTCGACTCTCCTGATCGGCGTTTGTGAGTGATCACGTTACGCAGATCGTTGGAGGAGAGTGCCACCTTCGTACCCCCATCAGGTGTATGGCATGGCCAAGCGCCGGGGTGGTCAAGTGAATGCTGTGCCCCCTGATCCAACACCAAACAGGCGCTAAGATCAGTAGTGGGGGAACAAAATTTACAGTGACTTGAACGAACCTCAGACGGACAACCAGTGGAGGCGCGGGAGTTCAAGACCACAGGGTTTGCCTTGCTCGACTTGGTTGCGAACGCAACAGATGCGCCCAAGTGAGACAAGGACTTTGAAGGTCGACTCATTTTCGGCACAGAAGCACCCGAATCAACCTTATACAGCTAACCATCCGCAGTGCGCATGATTGTGAGCGCATGCTGTCACGCCCCAGAACCAGAATACTGGAGAGCGGGGGCAGACATAGCCAGCTACGTATATTGAAATGGAAACTACCTCGATATACGGTCACGACTGTCTAGAAATATGAGGGTTTACTACAAGCCAACAGTCTCTTATGGTCATGAACAAGCCTAATGTCTTAATCACAAGCAAGTAAGTCAGGTCGCAAGATGTATGATCATTAAATATACAATAATAAGGCGTCCCAAATATCACATATTCAGCTGATCATGAAGCTAGTCATTACAAAATGTTAGGACTAGCAAGAGTTTAGTCGTACATGATCAACCCTAGGATTTGTTAATCATGTTTACAACCCGTAGGCAGACAGTAAGTAAAGTGCATCGAGCTAACAGGTGCTCGTCGGCTAAACGCCTCAAAAGAATAATTTTACAATAGAGTGAGCAAAACAAAATAGAAAACCCACTCGTAGCCCGTGTTTCTTCTAGTCGCCACCATCGGGCTGGAAGCTTGGTAGATCCTCGGGAGCTGCTCTGAAATTTGGCCACACAAAACCAGCTGGGTCAACCCCAGAAAGGGCAAGTGCCACAAGGGGCCACGAAATAAGAACAAAAGCCAGCAATCAGCACAAGAAAAATCTAATATTAAAACTAGAATATACGAAAAACATGGCAGGGTGATATACGACGAGATAACCATGGAACTATTCCGATAGCCAGGTTACAACCCGTAAACCAAACAAGGACCGGGGTTGTAACCCTTCATCTGAACAGAACTTGGTTTCCCACCATTTATCGGCAAGATAATAATGTAAGAAATTAAGACAGGGAGCAACCTTGTACTGGATCAAGACATGACTAGACTGGTTATACCTCATTCAATCAATCACGACCAAGCAGATACTACGGCTTACTACTTTAACTAACTAGGGTTATCACAGGCCTAATTACTAACAAGATGCAGTGAGATTGTTCCACAGCCACAAGCCCTGCAGACCATCCAGGTTTCCCAGGTCAAAAATTAGGGGTTGAATTCAGGTGGGTACATCACCCAGAAGACAAATGTACCCTTAGGTGACTTAGAGGGTGCAACACACGACGGTGTGCTGGAAATGTGCCCTACTCGACGGCAGGCTACAGATCCCAAAAGCGCCCAGGTAACGGGATTGCCTGTAGCTGTGTCATCTCTTCATGACTACTGTGTTATTCTAGTTATTAACCTTAATCCATTTTAGTAGGTGCTCCTGACCGTGGTACTCAGGAGTCCCATCCTAGACATGATGCAAGACAGGACAAGTGGATTTAACAAGCAAGCAAGAAAGAACTACCCACGATATCAAGGCAGGTCAAGTTAAGTTATCAAGATAAATCATGTCAGGGTACTTGTCGGGAGTGCGCCACGACGGGCCACTATCATGTCAGGTTGGTCATGTCAGGAGTGCACCACTACGGGTCACTGTCGTGTTATGCTAGTTCCTTGTCATACCATGCCATGTACAATAGTCATTCCAAACATATTAAGTAAAATCAAGTTCATGACAAAAGGCGTAAGGATATAAAATGGGCGTAAAATATCTAATAAAATATCAATATACAGGACTATAGAAAAGCCAAGCTTAAAGAAATAAGACCAAAACTCCAAGAGCCAATAGATTAAGCAAGGGGTTCAGGGTGCAGCGTACGCACAAGACACGCACGCAGGAGAGCTGCATACGTGAAAAGTCACGCACGCAGGAGAGGAAAAGTCACGGACGCAAGAGAGCTGCATACGTGAAAAGTCACACACGTAGGAGAGCTGTAAACGTGAAAAGTCACGCATGCAGGAGAGAAAAAGTCACGCACGCAAGAGAGCTGCATACGTGAAAAGTCACGCACGTAGGAGAGGAAAAGTTACGCACGCAAGAGAGCTGCATATGTGAAAAGTCACGCACGCAGGAGAGCTGTATACGTGAAAAGTCATGCACGCCAGAGAGCAGCGTACGCAAAAAGTCACGCACGCAAGAGAGCAGCGTACGCGAAAAGTCACGCACGCCAGAGAGCTGCGTACGTGCAAAAGCACGCAAGCAGAGAGCTGCGTACGTACAAAAGCACGCAAGCAGAGAGCTGCGTACGCGTAAAAACACGCACGCAGGGTCTGGGTCTTCTTCTCCATGGCTGAGAAGAAGCTCCAATGGCTCCAAAACTTCAAGGCATCACAACTTGGCCATCCAAACTCCAAATCCAGATTTCCAAAGTTCCAACCAGGGTGGAATTGAACCCTCTTCCACAAGGAAATATCAAAACCCATAAAAATCCAACTTAAGTAGATCAAAACCATGCAAAACCGAAAATAAAGAAAACTTAGATCTAGAACCATGGGGACTCCAAATCACAAAATACCAAGTTCTAATGTTGATCACCATGTCTTAATCTAGCAAATGGACAAATAAAAGAGGGTTCTCATGTGGTGGCAAGGTGCACTTGCCTAAGGGTGGGTGTTGTGGAGAGGAAGAAGAAGAGAGTTGTGTAGAGGAAGGAGAAGAAGAAATTAATGGAGATTTATGAGGAGAGAGAAAAAGTTGGTGGAGTTATAAAGAGGGTGGGATGTGGTGTGTTGAGGGTGGAGCATAGGCTAAGGTGTTCCAATACATTAAGCCAAACCAAACCAAACCAAACCAAACCAAACCAATTAAAACCGAGCCATGACAAAACCTAAAATACGAGAAATACCAAAATTCTACAAGTTGAAAAAAATAAAAATACATGCCAAAATCCAGATACGAGTATAAATACGAAATACGATAAATACGGGAAATGAGGATGACAACTCTACCCACCTTAAAAGAATTCCGTCCTCGGAATTTAATCAAGGAGCTCGAGATTGTCACGACAAGCTACATTAAGCACAGGCAAGTTATGCTAAGCAGTTCAATCATACAATCATACAATACAAGCAAGGAAGGGAAAACGTAAGGCATAAGAAAAATATTATACCTCACGAGTCAAACAGGTAGGGATATCATGATCGGATGTCGTCCTCACGCTCCCACGTTGACTCACCTAGAGAGTGATGACCCCAAGCAACACGGACTAATTTAATAGTCTTGTTCTTGAGTATCTTCTTCCTCCGGTCCAATATAGACACTGGCCTCTCCTCATACGAAAGGTTGGTACCAACAACCAATTCCGAATGGTCTAGGATGTGGCTCGGGTCCGAAATATACCGTCGTAATTGGGACATATGGAATACATCATGTACCTCACTTAGCGACGACAGAAGAGCGAGACGATAGGATACATCTCCTACTCGCTCTAGAATATCGAACGGCCCTATATACCTAGGACTAAGCTTTTCCCGCACGCCGAAGCGAATGACGTCGTGGTTAGGCGAGATCCTAAGGAATACATGGTCGCCGACAGCAAATTTTAAGGGACGTCGATGAGCATCGGCCCAATAGCGCTGGCGGTCCTGGACAACTCGGAGGTAATCTCTGACCTTCCTGACCACTTCAATCGTCTGGGAAATCAATTTGGGTCCGAGCATCTGCCTCTCTCCGACATCGTCCCATGCTAGCGGGGATCTGCACTTCCTGCCATAAAGAGCCTCGAAGGGTGCCATCTGGATACTGGGCTGATAACTGTTGTTGTACGAGAATTCCACCAGGTGCAGATGATTCTCCCATGAACCACCGAAGTCAAGGGTACAGGATCTCAACATATCTTCAAGGCACTGGATTGTGCGCTCTGATTGACCATCCGTCTGCGGGTGATAAGCTGAGCTGAATTGAAGGCGAGTCCCCAAACTCTTCTGCAAGCTGCGCCAAAAGTGTGATGTAAATCTTGAATCCCTGTCCGAGGTGATGCTGACTGGCACACCATGAAGCCTGACGATCTGCCTGAGATACATCTCTGCTAACTGCACCGTCGACTGTCCAACTCTGAATGGGAAAAAGTGTGCCACCTTGGTAAGCCTGTCCATAATTACCAAAATAGCATCTCTGTCGGTCGGAGATCTGGGCAATCCGGTCACAAAATCCATGGTTATATGCTCCTATTTCTATTCTGGGATCGGTAAGGGTTGAAGAAGTCCAGCGGGACTCTGATGTTCAGCTTTAACCTGTTGGCAAACCAAACACCGAGTGACAAACCGGGCTATCTTCCTCTTCATGCCATTCCACCAGAAATGCTGATGAATATCGCGGTACATCTTCGTACCACCCGGATGAATAGAATATTGTGAACTGTAGGCTTCTGCCATGACTTCCTGTCTGATATCTCCACTGGGTACACAAAGACGAGTGCCGTGCTGAAGTGTACCATCTTCATAGATACATAACTCTGGCCTTCTTTCTGCTTTACACTCTGCTCTGAGTCGCTGGATCTTGGAATCTGTTGACTGCGCCACCCGGATTCTCTCAACTATACTGGACTGAACCTGTAGGCTGGCCATCAATGCCACGCTGGTCGAAAGAACCACTTCAATTCCCATTTTCTGAAGATCTGCCAATAATTCTGGTTGCGCCGTCAGGAAATAAACTCCGTCTCTCCTGCTCAATGCATCTGCTACAACATTGGCCTTCCCGGGATGATACTGCAAATCCACATCATAGTCCACTAGTATCTCGAGCCATCTTCTCTGCCGCATATTAAGGTCCTTCTGGGTGAAAACATACTTCAGGCTCTTATGATCAGTAAAGATCTCCACTCTATCTCCGTACAAGTAGTGTCTCTACAACTTCAAAGCAAACACTACCGCCGCCAATTCCAAGTCGTGGGTCGGGTAATTCTTCTCATGATCACGTAGTTGACGTGACGCATAAGATATTATCTTTCCATGCTGCATCAAGACACACCCCAATCCTCTGCCTGAAGCGTCGCAATAAACTGTAAATCCTCCGGTCCCATCTGGAAGGGTGAGAATGGGAGCCGTTATCAAACCTCGCTTCAACTTGTCAAATGATTCCTGACACTCTGCTGTCCAAACAAACGGCACATCCTTGCGGGTCAACTGGGTCATCGGCGCTAAAATCCTTGTGAAATCTGAAATGAACCGCCGGTAGTAGCCGGCCAATCCAAGGAAGCTGCGAACCTCTGCCACTGAGCTGGGTACCGGCCATGACTCGATAGCCACAATCTTCTGGGGATCCACTTCCACTCCTCCTCGGGGAATGATGTGACCCAAATATGAAATACGATCGAGCCAGAACTCGTATTTACTGAACTTGGCGTACAACTGATGCTCCCTAAGCGTCTAGAGGACGACTCTGAGATGCTGCTCATGCTCTGCTTCACTCTTGCTGTAGACCAGGATGTCATCTAGGAACACGACCACAAATTGATCCAAGTAAGGCATGAAAATGCGATTCATGAGGTCCATGAATACGGCCGGCGCATTGGTCGCTCCAAAGGGCATAACAAGGAACTCCCAATGCCCATACCTCGATCTAAATGCTGTCTTCGGGATGTCCTGCTCTCTGACTCTGATCTGGTGGTATCCCGACCGCAAGTCGATCTTCGAAAATACTGAAGCCCCTCTGAGCTGATCAAACAAGTCATCTATCCTCGGAAGAGGGTATCTGTTCTTGATTATCACCGAATTCAAGGTACGATAATCAACACATAGCCTGGACGTACCATCCTTCTTTTTCACAAGAAGCATCGGGGCTCCCCAAGGCGATCCACTTGCATGGATGAATCCCTTGGTCCTCAGTTCTTCAATCATCTTGTATAAAATTTCTAATTCTGAAGGCGCCATCCTGTAGACTCGCTCTGATACTGGTACTGTCCCGGGAATCAAGTCTATAGTGAACTCAATCTCCCGCTCCGGCGGCATCCCTGGAAGCTCCTCTGGAAAGACATCTGGAAACTCTTCAACTATCCGGGCTAACTGTACTGCTGCTACTGCCATCCGCAATGCTGGGGAAGATGGCTCTACTGCGCCTCTGGAAAACGAAAACTCTGGCTCGCCGGGGATACTAAAGACAACTCTGCCAATATGGCAGTCTATCCTAGCATACTGGTTCCTCAACCAATCCATGCCTAGGACGACATTATAGTCTGCCATAGGAAACTCTATAAATCTAGCGGGGAACTCCCTACCGCTAACTACGATCCGACACGAGGAAAACACTCGATCTACTCCCACAAGGCCATTACCAGTAAGTATATTGAGCCTCACTGATAATGACTCGGGCTCTAATCCTATCCGTGTCATGAATCGTACAGACATAAATGAATGCGATGCACCAGAATCAAATAATACAGACGCTGGAGAGGAGTTGACGAGAATAGTACCTGCCACAACCTCACCTGGTGCAACTTCTTCTTCCATAGCCATCATCATGGCCTGACCTTGTCCTCTGGCTGCTGGTCCCCTCTGCTGGAAACCTCTCTGTCTATTCTGGGTCTGAGCTTGGGCTTGTGCATACTGCTGGGGGTATTGTTGCTGGAATGCCTGAGACTGAGGCGGCAAGGGCCTCGAAGACTGATACTGCTGCTGCTGAACTGGTATTGGGGCCGGTCCTCTCACCGAAGAGCTAGAAGGATTGGATGTTGATGAACCACCCCTATTCGGGCAAGCCCCTATCCTATGATCTGCTGCTCTACAAGCCAGGCACAATCCCTGCACCCTGCGAGAGTCCGCCACTACATGGCCTGTCTTCCCGCAATGAGAACATCCCATCGCGAAAGTCTGCTTCTGCTTCTGCTGCTGCGGGTACGTCGGGGTCGAATGCTGAACCGACGTTACTAAGGCCGCCCGCCTCGGAGTTCCAATGGTCAACCCCCTAACTGCCGGGGCTGGAGCTGATGATTGGTGTATCTGACTATGGGACCGCTTTCTACTTCCGGTCCTATCCACGATCCTCTGGGAGGTGTACTCATGCCTCCTAGCTGCTCTCAAGACTGCATCGAACGTCTGGTGCTCGAACTGCTCAACCGCCAACAAGATCTCCAAATACAGTCCCTGCTGGAACCGCTGGGCCCTATCAAATTCGGTCGCCACCAAGGTGGGGGCAAACCTACTGAGTCTAGAAAACTCCGATGCATAACTGTCGACTATTCTGCCTCCTTACTTCAAGTTGGTAAATCTGGTCTGCAGGTCGTACCGAGCCACAGCATCGAAATACTTCGTCTAGAATCTCTCTCTAAATACTGTCCAAGCAATGGGTGCCACTAATCCCATGGCTTGCGCCGCCCACCAACTGTGAGCCAAGTCCAACAACTGCAGCCGTACCACCGCCACCTTCTCATTCTCGGGTGTCCTAGCTGCTTCCAGAATCACCTCGGTATCCTGAAGCCATGCATCCGCGGCAATCGCATCCTCGCTACCGTCGAAGAAAGGAGGGTTCAATCGCTTGAAGCTGTTTGCCACCTGGTTCCCTGGATGTCCGCCTCGGGTCTAAGCATCTTGAACTGTCTGGTACAGGGCGTCGCTTCGACGATCCTGGGAAGCTATCAAGGTTCTGATGAGGCCTACTAAGGTACCATCATCGGGCTCTGCGGGCTGGACGGGCCGAACTGGTGACTCTCCTCCAGTAGGCACAACTCTAGAGGCTACCCCGAAATGCTGGACTTGATCTTCGGGTTGCTGCTGGTCCACGAAGGTGCTCTTCCTTGCTGATCGGCAGGGTCAGGTACAGTGCTGCTGAGGAAGACGACACAGAGAAAACAATAAGGAAGGACCAGGACAGATCAACGATACAAGCATGTAATCAGGGCAAGAATTTCAGGATTTGAAATTACGGGTGGAGATCAAGGGCGAATACTGATTGAGACATCTATTCAGTAAACCCTCACATTTCTTGATTGACAAGACCTGCATGGGCCACCACTTAAACCGTGTCACGCCCCAGAACCAAAATACTGGAGAGCGGAGGCAGACATAGCCAGCTACGTATATTGAAATGGAAACTACCTCGATATACGGTCACGGCTGTCTAGAAATATGAGGGTTTACTACAAGCCAACAGTCTCTTATGGTCATGAACAAGCCTAATGTCTCAATCACAAGCAAGTAAGTCAGGTCGCAAGATGTATGATCATTAAATATACAATAATAAGGCGTCCCAAATATCACATATTCAGCTGATCATGAAGCTAGTCATTACAAAATGTTAGGACTAGCAAGAGTTTAGTCGTACATGATCAACCCTAGGATTTGTTAATCATGTTTACAGCCCGTAGGCAGACAGTAAGTAAAGTGCATCGAGCTAACAGGTGCTCGTCGGCTAAACGCCTCAAAAGAATAATTTTACAATAGAGTGAGCGAAACAAATAGAAAACCCACTCGTAGCCCGGGTTTCTTCTAGTCGCCACCATCGGGCTGGAAGCTTGGTAGATCCTCGGGAGCTGCTCCGAAATCTGGCCACACAAAACCAGCTGGGTCAACCCCAGAAAGGGCAAGTGCCACAAGGGGGCCACGAAATAAGAACAAAAGCCAGCAATCAGCACAAGAAAATTTAATATTAAAAATAGAATATACGAAAAACATGGCAGGGTGATATACGACGAGATAACCATGGAACTATTCCGATAGCCAGGTTACAACCCGTAAACCAAATAAGGACCGGGTTGTAACCCTTCATCTGAACAGAACTTGGTTTCCCACCATTTATCGGCAAGATAATAATGTAAGAAATTAAGACAGGGAGCAACCTTGTACTGGATCAAGACATGACTAGACTGGTTATACCTCATTCAATCAATCACGGCCAAGCAGATACTACGGCTTACTACTTTAACTAACTAGGGTTATCACATGCCTAATTACTAACAAGATGCAGTGAGATTGTTCCACAGCCACAAGCCCTGCAGACCATCCAGGTTACCCAGGTCAAAAATTAGGGGTTGAATTCAGGTGGGTACATCGCCCAGAAGACAAATGTACCCTTAGGTGACTTAGAGGGTGCAACACGCGACGGTGTGCTGGAAATGTGCCCTACTCGACGGCAGGCACAGATCCCAAAAGCGCCCAGGTAACGGGATTGCCTGTAGCTGTGTCATCTCTTCATGACTACTGTGTTATTCTAGTTATTAACCTTAATCTTTTAGTAGGTGCTCCTGACCGTGGTACTCAGGAGTCCCATCTAGACATGATGCAAGACAGGACAAGTGGATTTAACAAGCAAGCAAGAAAGAACTACCCACGGTGTCAAGGCAGGTCAAGTTAAGTTATCAAGATAAATCATGTCAGGGTACTTGTCGGGAGTGCGCCACGACGGGCCACTATCATGTCAGGTTGGTCATGTCAGGAGTGCACCACTACGGGTTACTGTCGTGTTATGCTAGTTCCTTGTCATACCATGCCATGTACAATAGTCATTCCAAACATATTAAGTAAAATCAAGTTCATGACAAAAGGCATAAGGATATAAAATGGGCGTAAAATATCTAATAAAATATCAATATACAGGACTATAGAAAAGCCAAGCTTAAAAAAAAGACCAAAACTCCAAGAGCCAATGGGTTAAGCAAGGGGTTCAGGGTGCAGCGTACGCACAAGACACGCACGCAGGAGAGCTGCATACGTGAAAAGTCACGCACGCAGGAGAGGAAAAGTCACACACGCAAGAGAGCTGCATACGTGAAAAGTCACGCACGTAGGAGAGCTGCAAACGTGAAAAGTCACGCACGCAGGAGAGGAAAAGTCACGCACGCAAGAGAGCTGCATACGTGAAAAGTCACGCACGCAGGAGAGGAAAGTCACGCATGCAAGAGAGCTGCATACGTGAAAAGTCACGCACGCAGAGAGCTGCATACGTAAAAGTCACGCACGCCAGAGAGCAGCGTACGCGAAAAGTCACGCACGCAAGAGAGCAGCGTACGCAAAAAGTCACGCACGCCAGAGAGCTGCGTACGTGCAAAAGCACACAAGAAGAGAGCTGCGTACGTACAAAAGCACGCAAGCAGAGAGCTACGTACGTGTAAAAACACACACGCAGGATCTGGGTCTTCTTCTCTATGGCTGAGAAGAAGCTCCAATGGCTCCAAAACTTCAAGGCATCACAACTTGGCCATCCGAACTCCAAATCCAGATTTCCAAAGTTCCAACCAGGGTGAAATTGAACCCTCTTCCACAAGAAAACATCAAAACCCATAAAAATCCAACTTAAGTAGATCAAAACCATGCAAAACCGAAAATAAGGAAAACTTAGATCTAGAACCATGGGGACTCCAAATCACAAAATACCAAGTTCTAATGTTGATCACCATGTCCTAATCTAGCAAATGGATAAATAAAAGAGGATTCTTACGTGGTGGCAAGGTGCACTTGCCTAGGGGTGGGTGTTGTGGAGAGGAAGAAGAAGAGAGTTGTGTAGAGAAAGGAGAAGAAGAAATTAATGGAGGTTTATGAGGAGAGAGAAAAAGTTGGTGGAGTTATAAAGAGGGTGGGATGTGGTGTATTGAGGGTGGAGCATAGGCTAAGGTGTTCAATACATTAAGCCAAACCAAACCAAACCAAACCAAACCAAACCAATTAAAACCGAGCCATGACAAAACCTAAAATACGAGAAATACCAAAATTCCACAAGTTGAGAAAAATAAAATACATGCCAAAATCCAGATACGAGTATAAATACGAAATACGGGAAATACGGGAAATGAGGGTGACACATGCTTCTGGTTTGCTGCCGGCATAGCACGTTTGAGGTGCATGGCCCGTGCTGCCTTGGACTTCTTTATACCAGCCCGCTGGGGTGCATAGTACTCAGAATCCAAATTCTTCTCGCCAGTACTGCGTGAGTCTGTCAAAGACAGAGACCTTCTGTGGTGCATCAGAGGTGATGTGCAGGGCATTAGCTGCACCCCTGGTCCGTCGACGCATCTTCCTCGCCTGAGAGGAAGATGGCTTGGGGATGTGGTAAGCCATACGTTTCCCCGAGAGATGTGCTGCACCGGTGGGTGCATCTTGGTTGCTGAGGTCAGTGGGAAGGAAGGCTGCATTGGCGTATCCCCTTCAGTGGTAGTGCCGGAGGCGTCGACCTTGTGCACCCAGACTTGGCGAGTCTTCTTCGGCTTCGACAGCCGATTCAAAGGACTCGCACTGCCTTCAGAGATAAACTCCTCATACGCCTGTTGATTGAGGCGTACGACCAGCATCTTGTGGGAGGAGCCCACTTTCACGTCGTCGGATTATGACACAGCTTTCTCGGTAGAGGAGAAAGAGGTCCCCAGCAGAGTCGCCAGCTTGTTTGCTATTAAAATCTTTTGATTGTAAATTTCAATTACAAACAGAACAGTGTTACAATGTAGGACTTAGACGTAGTCCTAGGGGTACACTTTTGTTTATCTGGGTCCCTTGTTCCGATGGAGCGAGTGGTAATGTGTTGACTCCGTTGACGATCTGACGACGGTTCTCGGTTCTCTGAAGGTCTGAGTTGCTCTGGGTGCTAGAGCTTGCGAAGGAAGAAGACGTTGAGTGTCTGTATCTGCTCTCTGTATATGTATGTCGGTGGTTGTGCGATGTGTGTCTCTCTAAGAAGGAAGTGATCCCTCTATTTATAGCTTTACGGCTGGCTGCTCATGCGCGCATGTAGGATACCTGTATGCGGGGATGCCATGTGGTTGCTGATAGAGACGCATGGGCGATGCGCTCTGATTGAGGAGTTGAACCCTTCTTGTTGCTGTCGTGGGCTGCAGCAGAGTTGACACAGCAATGGAGAGGATCTTTCAGTTTCTGAGATCTTGGGTGATTAGCACCCCTTCATAGGCTGAATCAAGTCAAAGGACGCGTGTCCTAGGTCTATGGCTCGAATATCTCGGATTTGGTAGGGAGTGATCCGATAGGATGCGCTGGGATTGGGCGCATGAGGAGGCTTTGGCTCGTAACCATTAGGAGTCACGAACCAGTCGGGGCGCATGGCTTTTGAGGCACATACGGACTTTCAGTAGTGACTTTACTTCTGTCTTTAGGGATCATAGAAAAGTCTGAGGCGAATGGCTTTTGAGGCGCATGTAGAAATTTGGGCGCATGGTTGCGGAGGCGCATGCGAAATGGTTGGGCGGCCACATGGCTTGTAACCGTCGGAGGGGAGCAATGATGTGCTGACGTCGGCGACGCTTCGTCTTCTGAAAAAGCTGTCAACTGTTCAGTCCTTGAGGGACGTGCTGCCAACTCTGTCAAACTTCAGCATTTAATGTTCTTGACAGGTGATGGGCTATCGAGTGGGCACATCGATCGGCGTTCCACTAGGCGCATGGGGACGCATGGGGGCGCATCCTTATGAGGCGCTTGGAGCTGATGGGCGCGTCAGTATGATGCGCGGTCTGGCCGGCGCATCCGTTTTGTATGACACATCTTTATGGGATCGACTATTACGTTCTTCGAGTGCTTTAAATAGCCATTTTTTGACTTGGCTGAATTCGAAGCATCAGGTTCATTACCATTTAATGCAAATTTATTGCACAGGATTCGGAGAGCCAGCCACATGGTGCATTGGTTTGATTTGCCCGGCCTATAAATAGTGGCATGGAGAGAGTTGGCATCTCGTTCTCTCACGTCTTTCCGAAATGAATTTGTTTGCTCGAACACATTCCGATGATGAGATGCTGTCGAGGGTGAAGATGCGACGCATTGTCTTCATTGATGCACTTGAAGGTAACTGTTACATCTAAAAGTCAGAGTCGAGGGCTTCTGAGGCAGACAGAAGGTGCCTGTTGCATCCAAAGATCGGATGCTCGAGCCTCGTCTCCGTTATGCTAGAAGAGCCACAGATCGGAATTGCGGTGCTCCGATCATCTTCCTTGGGCTTTATGAGAGCTCCTCCTTCCGCTAGAGTGGGTGTTGCCCATTCTGGTTGGGTTGAAAGCTGCTCCTTTAGCCGCGGGTCGATTGCGGTGCTCTCCTCTTCCTTGGTTTGAAGAGCTCTTCCTCCAGCTAGAGGGTTGATTGCCTACCTCGTTCTGCTCTATAAATGCTTCATTGGTCGAAGCATTTGATGGCGCATATGCTGACTTCATGATGCGCCTACTGAAAGGGCGGTATATAACTGAGCCGTTGAAGGTATGTACATAACTGAGCCGCTGAAGGGATGCACATAATTGAGCTGCTGAAGAGATGCGCCTGGCTAAGAGCGCATGGCGAGATGCTCCTGTTTGAGAGCGCATGGTGATTGCTGTGCCTAGCTGTAGACTTAGGGTCTTTTCTTTGTAGAAATTTTCCTTTGTATAGCTCTTTTTTTATACATGTGAATAAAAATCCTCTTTTATTGTCTATTCTTTTGCTTTGCTGTGCCAAGTACTTCATCTGAGCTCCCTGGCGCATGTAATGTTTGGTGCATAGAATTTATGGTCCTGAAATTCCATGCTTCTACAACACTACTCTGGGTAATGTACTAATACTTCTAGGGTTCTATCAGTTGGTACTAAAAAGAGTTCTCACTATGGGGTGTCTATCCTACAAGGAACCACTCTCAACCCACAAGTTACACTCCCAACCTACAATGTTACCCAACTTGACACCCCCTTCTGCAAGTCACCAACTACAGCACTATCGAATGAACCTCATGACTAAGGGTAGTGAGCTTTTACAAGAACTGAACTAGATAACTAGGGTATCTATATCCTGAGCTAATACGGTAATATAATAAGACTAAGTAATAGTATTGTTAAAAGATATAGACGATGTATTAAGAATCAAATTAAAGTATACTCTGATAATTATACACGTATACCTGTAACCATGTAACCAAAAGTCTTCTCCACGCCAGTAAGCATAGCTGCGATAAATGATAGATCCCACAAATAAGGTATATACCTCTATCATTATGTTTTCTAAAATTCCCACCATGCCAACCGGTATGGCTGCAAGAAACTCTAAAGTCCATAATTACGATATGTTTATCCTAAATCAGGCTTTACGTCCTTGCCACACCAGCTACTATGACTGCGATAACTCTAGATTCCATAACTAAAGTAAACATTTACCTTTCACACGGTTCTCATCAAGTATGTCATCAGGATATGCCTTAATTTAGTTCATAACTTCAACTTGATACAAATTAATTCAATAACAGACACCAAGAATCAAATTTAGCATAAATGGTAATCAAATTCAACATGAAAGAGAGTGTAGACGAAAACAAGTAGAAACAAAATTTTGAGATAGAGTTTATAATAATATTCTCAAGGGTCATCCCAGGAATCTCTCAATGAGTCCTATTTGTGATTGAGTACTTTCCTATCATAATATCCTATTTCCTATTGCCTATCACAGGCTTGCAGTAGTATAACTAAACCTTTTACTATTACGACATCGCTCTATTTCCGAAGCCTGACCTGCATGGGCCACCACAAAAATGTGTCACGACCCATACCTGGAATTTGGGCATAAATCATGCACGTCCAGCCTACGCCGTAGAGTCGACGGTAGAACGTTGTATAATCACAATATGATGACAACCACACAATATAAATATACTCCACTTGGGAGGACAATAACATATAACCAATTTAATGCTCAATCACAGCTCTAGATAGATGGAATAGGGAAAAGGAAATATAAAACAATAAATCCATAAAATAGATAAAATCCATGCTACATGTCCATCAATGTCAAATATCAAACGTTAACTAAAATTTGGAGACAAATCCGGCCTCTAACTAAAACAACTCTAACTAAACAAGGCAGCTGGGTCAGGTGCCACAACTCCTCCTGTGACGTAAGGTCAGGCTCAGCTATACTTCCCATGTACGTGGACCATAGTGCATAGGGTATCCATCCTCATCATTCGCAACTAAAATGTTCACCCAGTCAGGATAGAACGAGTACAATTCATTGAGTTCAGTTCCAAGTATATGTTAACGACTATAAGATAAAAAGTTGGCCATAAAATACATGATAAAAATATCAAAATAGTTGTAACAAGAAACATAAGGAATAGTACACAAGAAATATAAGACAACATGTAATGAGTAGAATAGAAGAATATAAATATCTATGTGATTTGAAGTACTCTTTCGATATGTGATCGGTCTGGGACAGTTACACCACAAGGTCTACATTATGGTTAGCATTATCAAGGTCTACGGTACAGAAAATAAAATATGGGCTAAGTTCTGATCACATATCTATTTAGTACTTCCCCGTCCCTACACAACATAGAAGATAAATGGCATGAAATGAAAAAGAAGACGTAAAGTGCTACCGTATAACGAGTGTGTCAAAAATCAAGTATAATATAACTAGACAGTATGATATAGTAATTAACAATATTGAAAACAAATAATAAATATACATGCCTGGTGTCCTGAGTCGATGATACGGGTCTGGTGCCAATCTCGCAGCCAAGTAACCTATTTTATATTATTACAAAGTTAATACATACTTTAAAATAGAACAACAGTCTTATAGACTCTTAGATTCTAGGTCAACCTTAACTCTAATTTGGGTTTTCACTATTTGGGTTGTAAATTCGATTTATTAGGTGAGAATGATAACAACTGGGTTTACCTAAATACTTTTACTTAATACTGCTTTCGGATGACTCCTATCAATTATACTCATATACGATTGTATTTTATATTCTACACTAATACCCAACCCCTTACCAGTCTACTCTTAGGACACCTTATCTCATTTCACTCATGTATACCCACATGTACATACATACTCTGTTACTTGTGATACAACACTACCCATCTCCTGAACATACATATGTATCGTGTTATCCCCTCCCAAAACCTGGACATTAAGTCTCTATTACTTCGGCTATACTAACCTACACCCTATATAGGTCCTGCAGTGCCAAGATGAGACTGCAGTCAGTCCACCATTGCTGATGCATCTTATTACCTGTACTGCTCAATTTGTGTCATGTTGCCTATATAATGTTGCACCTACAGATAGTATATACTCAGTTGCACAGGACCTTAGTCCTTACTATATATTCCCTTGTTTCTCAGGTTTCCCCTACTAACTTCCAACTGGACTGCTCCTTAAAATTGTGTTAATAGATATATCATATGCAGCCTGGTACATAATATGCAACTGATACTTCATATTCAGGCTGGTATATGATATACAACTATTATATCAGTGTGTAACTGATACATCATCCTCTACTACTATAAACCTTATTCTCTAAACTGATACATGATATGTAGACTGATACACTATACTTTGTACATGCCCACCAATTGTATTATACCAAATCCCTAGTATAGGTCGGTAACAACCCACAGGTTGGACTCAATTGTGTATGGGTCTGTTGCCTTGCCTGCAATTGCTTTAGATACCCATAATATATACAGGGTTAACTAAAGATCCTCTACCCCTACTCCTATTTCTATATTTCTGGTTCCCTCCAATAGAGTATTTGTACTCCCTATTGCAGGCATCTCTAATACAACTCTAGCGCATATTGTTTGACACATAAAACTCCTATCTAGTTCCTTCTTATATATGGATAGATATGCACTATCCCTAACCTTTAACTTTGTGTGTACCAACATCATGACACAAATCTCTGTACCCTCAACTGACTAATCTACTGCATTTGGTTTCTAGTATCTATTTCCTTGATACCCAATCTACGATACTCTGTTTTAGTTTTTTGTGCACCTATACAGATGTATCTATGTTGTATATTAGTGCATCTAGGATATTGGCTACCTGCATATTCATGTATCTAACTGCTACTAGGTCCATAGGTTAAATCCTATTAGAGCCATAACTGACTTTCCCCTGTCCTTGCTCTGTTACCTTCATGAAACACACAAACCAGTTGATACATTTGTCAATACACAAGTAGGTACACTCCATATCTTAATTGCAAGATAACTTTTGCACTCCTATACGTGTAGTGCTCACATGATTACACACCACTATTAGATCCTTCTGCTAATAAGCCCCCTACACACGTTTCTATAGACAGAAGATAGGCACACCAAGAGTGTTGGTATACACACATTGACATATGCCCTATAAACATCAATCCTTGCTATGTAAACTGAAAACCGCACATACATATGCATTCCTTGCACATCCTAAAATCTAATACACCCGAATACCTGGATCTTTACCTGTAAACACATATACACAACCTTCTTGGTACCTGCTACTTCTGTTGATACACAGGTAAGGAAACCCCCTTCTCCTATAGCTATCTCTGGAACACATGGGTACCAAGAAGTCCTCAACACAGGGAACAACAAACACCTGTACCTACCTCTGCAACTAACTGCTTATATAGGGCCCCAAATCCTATTCTTGTTTACCCGATATTCATCTATATTAGCTAGGATCTGACGCTCCTTGATGCACATACTGTTGTGCCTAAGTTACTATATATATATATATATATATATATATATATATATATATATATATATATATATATATACCCAAACACCCCAATTTTATTCATAGTAAGGCACAAAATACCGAAGCCTTTACAAGAAGCACAAAAGGAAGACAAAAAAAAGGTAGCAAGAGTTGCTTCCCGCTCTATGCCCCAAAGATCAGGAGAGCAAGGATTGCTAGAAGACCTCCTGACCGTGTTTACAGTGTTTGCTAATTTTGTAAATATGTTGTAAGACCTCCAAGATCAGTTGGGTGGCCGTATATTGGTGTCCCTCATATCTGTATTTATTTCGATTTTTTCAGATAATCCATGTGATAGCGGCTCCAACGATCTGGTGGTCGTGCGAGGTACTGCACCTAGTGGACAGAAGATCGTTGTAGCTCCACCGGCCTGGTCCTGCTTGCAACGAAGAGAGAGCACATTCCATATTTGTGCGACCAATTCTCTTGAGTAAAGAATGTGATCAACAGTTTCTGATTGTCTTGCCGTGCAACAATAACACACAGAAGCTAAGCTGAAGGTTATGAGAGCGTCATAAATGGGGAGCTTCTTGCCATACGCTTTCCAAATCAGATAAGACCATTTTTTGGCATGTAATGCTGCCAGAAGGGACCAACGGTGGGGGATGTTGTTCCAATGCCGCAAACGACGCTTCTTACCGAAGCTAAGGCGAAAGAACCGTTGGTCGACATGGACCACTGCAGAGAGTCGGGGTCCGTCCTGACCTTCAATCCGACGACTAGCAACACACAAGTAGCCGTCTCCCTATCCATTCTCGACCACGCTCCCTGAGCCAGTTGCCCGAACCGTCCCATAAATCACGAATCGCGTTGTGTGGGGGGGGGGGCAGCTGGGTACTCGAGGAGGATGTCTTCACCGGCCCAATGTTCATGGAATAAAGACGATTCGTCTGACACCAGGTGTAGTCGTATCAGAGGCTAGGCGAGACTCCGGCCGTGAAGGATGCGACGCCAAGACGTGGATGATCTGCAATTGGAGACAACGACGGACGTGAATGTGCCTATAATATCTGGCCGTCATGAACCTAGCCTAAATATTATGACTCACTCGAAGCTTCCACCATAATTTCACCGAGCAAGCATCAGCTACGTGCGACAGTCTGCTAATTCTAAGACCCCCTTCGGTAGTAGGTCTGGCCAAGGTGTCCAAACTAGCCTAATGATATTTATTCTTTCCGACGTAGTACCCCCAGAAGAAGTTAGCGAAGATGTTTTCAATGATGGAGAGCACCTTCTTAGGGGGAGAGTAAGCGGCTAGGGTGTAAATGGGATGGAGGAGAGCACATGTTTATTCAGAATCATCTTTTCGCAAGGCAATAAGATCGCATTATGCCAACCCTCAAGTTTTTTCCTAATTTTGCCTACCAGCCCTTCGAAAATACCGGCATTGGACTGGATATATACCAATTGGCACCCTCAGTAAGAGAAAGGTGGGTACGCCATGGAGACGGAAGTGATGTTGGTTAGGGAGGGAGTGTTCTCTATTGGCCTTATGGTGGACATAGATGACACTCTTGTTGAGGTTGAAGCGTTGGCCAGATCATTTGGCGTATCTATGCAACATGTTGTGGACCACATCCATGGACCCGATGTCGTCGGAGGAGAAGATGAGGATGTCGTTGGCATATGCGAGGTCGGTGATGATCGGACAATCGCTAGCAGTATAAAAATGTTGGAAGTGGGTGGTGCCCACCCTTTTGTTGAGGTTTCTGCTCAGCGCTTCTACAACAATGATAAAAATGGTGGATGATTAAGGGTCTCCTTGTCTGACACCACGACTAGATTTGAAGAAACCCTCCGCTTGGCTGTTAATAACAATGGAAAACCACAAATTAATAATCGATCTCCAAACGATGTTGGTCCAGGTTTTCGAAAATCGAAGTCCCTGAAAACCCAAATCATGAATTGCCAGTCTAGCCTGTCATACGCCTTCTCCATGTCCAGCTTGATTGTAATGTTTCTGCCCCTAGATGGTAATTTTATACACGTGATCATTTCCTGGGCCAGCAGGATATTGTCTAAGATATTCCTGCCACGGACGAAGCCACTCTGCTCTTCAGATATAATCTTGGAGAGAATCTTGATCATGCTGTAGGCAATAATTTTTGATATGATTTTGTTAGTGAAGGTGCACAGGCTTATGGGGCAGAAGTCTTTGAAGGTCACCGGATTATCTTATTTGGTGATAAGAATAAGGTTAGCGCAGGATATCGATTGGGGTACCTGGTCCTTGGAAAAATACGATGGCCGCCTCATGGATATCTGCCTTGTTGATGTCCCAGTAAGCTATAAAGAATACACCAGTGAATCCGTTAGGTCCGGGAGCACTGTGCCCGTTCAGAGCCCATAAGGACTCTTTGACTTCCAGCTCAGAAGTGGGTAGCTGCAGTTGGATGTTGTCTCTGTCTTCAATCAGGCGAGGGATCTCCGCTAGGAATTCCTTGTCCAAGGTGATGGCTTCTTTAGTGAACAATTGGGAATAGAAAATAGCGACTGCGATTGGATCTTCTATTGATTATTGATGATGTGACCTTTCTCATCTGTGATTTGGTGAAGGTTGAGCTGTTGTCGGCGTCCCTGGACACAGGAGTGGAAGTAGCCCATGTTTTGTCTCCCTCACTGTCCCAAGTCAGCCTGAGTTTTTGTTTCCAGAAATCTGCCTCAACTTTCAGTCAAAATTTTAGCTGTGCTCTTGTCAGGATGAGGGAGGCACGAGCCACGAGGGATCTGTCGTGGAGAATAGAATTTTTGTGCAAGTAACACATCCTCCACCATACGGACAGCCTGGAAAATGTCATCGAATGAATTCTTACTCCAAGCAGTGAGAGCTTTCCTAGTGGCTTTGAGTTTGTTCACGACACGGACCAGGGGGTCGTGGTCATCCATGCCATTCCAAGCGATGGTGACCGTGTTCATAAACTGGGGGTAATGACTCTAGAAGTTGAGAAGCGGAAACTCTTCTTGATCTGGTTCGATTTACTGCTGATTTCGATGAGGGGAGGGGATTGATCTGATTCGGTCGCGTTGAGGTGTGATAGACAGGATATGGTCTCCATATCCGACCATTTTGAGTTGATGAGAGCAAGATCAAGGCAGAAATATTGCCGTCAAGCACCTTCTTGCATGTTGCACCGGGTGAATGTGCTGCCAACAAACTGGAGGAAAGACAGGTGGGCACTAAAAATGAAGCTGGTGAAGTCGTGAATAGCCGACAGAGGAGGAGGTCGACCATTCGACTTCTTCTCTTGTACGTGACGGCATTGAAGTCACCAACGCAAAGCCAAGGGAGATCGATGTGGTTAAGCTAGATGAACTTCAGGTCTTCCCGCAGCTGTTTACGTTCTTGGATGTCGCAGCTACCATGAACGACAAATAAGAAAGAGAGAGACTAGAGCATGGGGTATTCTACCCAACACATGAGAACCTATCCCAAGTCGTAGAAGGTGCTGAGCTTCACGTCGGTGAAGAAGAGGATCCAGATGTCGTGGCAGCCGGCGATGGACGAGAAGAAACCTAACTGCAATTGAATGGATTTGAGTTTGTGTTAGAGGAATTTTAGGTTCGATAATCACTATGATATTGAGTCTGTGAATACGCTTGAGACTCTTTAATCTTCTCAAGGTGGGTTCATTTGTAAGGCCACTAATATTCCACGAAAGAATGTGAAGCATTGGAGTTGCCTTGGAGGGGGGTTTGGTGAGTTTCGTAGCCGACCTGGTGGTCATGGCTGAGGCCTCTTTAGCACGTCTCTTTCTAGATTTTTTGGAGGAGGAC
>JANAVB010008794.1:6564463-6606963 GCA_029216955.1 Iris pallida
GTGTACCGACACGAGACACGCGTGTCAGTGCACGTTTTCAACAGAAAATTGCACAGTACTAGAACGGTACACGTTTTCGTACGTGTCCGACACGACACGTGGGGCCCTAAAACTTGGGGAGCCCCGTGTCAGTGTCGGCCCCCAGCTGTGTGTCAAATCCCAAGTGTCGGGGTGGCGTGTCCGTGTCACAAACATGTCCGAGTGGCAGGGCACGCACAGTCCCCGCTGCGCGTGTGCACGACCGTATGTACACGTGCCCGACACGACTCGACACGACACCAAACACACAAAGACACCAGAAACCTATAAGCGAGGTCAAACTAATTTTCTATTCAAACAATTTCCCAAAATTCATACGAAATGCCTATTGGGGTATTTTATCAAACACCTAATACTAGACACTGATACGTGTCCAGTTTGGACACGAAAGGACACAAACTTGGGGATTCCTATCCTACAGTTAGATTAGGGCTAGGGCATTCTAGAAATGCAATTAATAGGAATTTCATGGGTTAGAATAGATTATACTATTGATGTGCAAAGCTCACAAAGCCCCAAATGGAATGGTTCTCCAAGCCTCAAACTCCCACAAATTGATCCTACTCTGAAATATTCTTACACAAACAGAAAGAACGAAGAATTAGGTCCTAATGCAATTAATTTGAAGGAAAATGGAGTTGAAATGGATTTCCTATGATTTTAGAAAATGGAGACTCACCTCTTCCAAAACTTGCACAAATCCCAATGGAGGCTAGCCCTAAATTCTATGAGAGGATTAAATAGGGGGAAAGGATCAATAGTGGATGCCATGGGCTGATTAGGGTTAGGTTTGGTTCATGGTGTGGGCCTATGGGCTATAAGTCAAGTCATTAATCATGACTTATGAAGTCATAAGCCACATTAGTCAAATCAACTCCAATCTCTCCAAACAAGTTCCATAACTTAAACTTTACTAAATTAGGTCAACCAAGTTTACTTAACCTAACCAAGGGGTCTTAACCTAGGTTAGTCACTAGGTTAGCCTTCTAGTCAACACTAGTCAAAGTCAACTATAGGCCCAAAATCAATTCTACTAAAAATCACTAAAAATCACTAAAATCATATTAATCATAATAAATATAATTAATACTAATAATCACTAAAAATGGTTAGCTGGGACTATCTATGACTAATCTAGGTTGGGTCCAAACCAAGTTAGGCTAATCACAATACATGGCAATCAATTAAATAATATTAAAATCACACCACTCTTAATAATATATTAAATTCCAAATATTAAATTCAATTAAATTCAAAATGACAAAAATAGCCTGGAACTGGAAATGATAATGAAACACCCTAATCACATAGTCAGGCTCTAGGTTAAGCTGTCTCTAGTGTTACACTATCAAAACACCAAAATCATATGTCATGATTTAAAAATAGTTTTAAAATGATTTAAAATTACCAAAAATTATATCATGATTTAAAATATCATTATTAAAAGATTAAAATTACAAAATTTCAAAATTACCCTCATTTGAAAAACTGGGTGTTACATTGGAGCTCTTCACTTCCGCCAGTGGAACTGCTTCTTGCCCATTTGGAGAAGTAGTCGGTGATGGCTAGGATGAAGCGATGTCTCCTCGATGAAGGAGGGGTGATTGGTCCTACAATGTCCATACCCCAGGCTTCGAAGGGCCAGAAGGCGACCGTAGGATGTAGTGGTTCTGACGGTATATGGATGAAGTCAGCGTGAAGCTGGCACGCATGACACTTTTTAGCATAGTCGACAGCGTCGGCTGCCATGGTTGGCCAGTAGTAGCCCATGTGTCGCAGTCGATTCTGCAACTTAGGGCCAGGTTGATGGGCCCCGCAGGTTCCATCGTGAGCTTCTCGAAGGGCTTCGGCTGCTTCTTCGTGGACAAACATCGAAGGAGAAGTCCATCGTAGGAGCGTCGGTACAGCATTTTAGTAGCTGTATCGTAATAGAATCTACGGGAGCGTCTCCTGACTGAGACGGCTTCTTTCGGGTCCTCTGGAAGAATTTCGTAGACAGCGAAGTCGATGAACGAGAATCTCCAGTCTCGGATATTAACACCAGCACTTGTTGATATGGCATGGGCCATTCGGGAGCATAGGTGTTTTTTAGGACAGACCAAGTCTTGAACTACTACCGTGACGTAATTTTGAGCCCCGAGGGATGCTACCAATGAGGCTGTGAGGCCAGCCAGAGCGTCAGCCTCCAAATTTTGTAAACGAGGTACATGTTCGATGAAGAACTTGGTAAAGGTTGAAATGATGTTCAATACAACTTCATGGTAAGGAACCAGATCTTCGTAGCGAACTTTGTACTGTCCTCTGATCTGGTTAACGTTGAGTTTTGAGTCACCGTAGGCTTCCAGATGATTCACCCCCAGTTGTTGCGCCAGCTGGAGTCTTATGATGAGCGCGTTGTACTCGGCAACATTGTTGGAGCACGGCTTCGAAAGGGAGTAGGCACGCTGGATGACCAGCTGATCGGGGGAGACTAAGACTACCCCCACTCCTGCGATGATTTGGCCTTTGGGGCCTGTTCTTGAAGTGCCATCAAAAAACGTCTGCCAGACGGAGCTTTCTTCGGTGACGTTAGATTCTTGGACCTCATCCGGGATGTCTTCATAGAATCTTGAGGACTCTGGGATGGGGTGCGCAGCTAAAAAGTCGGCCAGAGCCTGACCCTTGACGGCTTTTTATGGAATGAACACCATGTTGTATGGCGTTAGCAGGATCGCCCATATAGCTAGCCGAGAGTTTAATGACCCTGGCTTCGTCATGAGAACTCTGAGTGGATTGACTCGGGAGATGACATAAATTGTCTGACCCAAGACATAATGGCGAGTCTTCTGGATGGCAAATACCAAAACCAAACACTTTTTTTCAACGAGGTTGTACCGGTGTTCGGCCCTGATTAGTGTTCTACTGAGGTAGTAGATAGCTTGCTCATAGCCTGCATCGCTGTTCTGAGACAGCAGAGCGCCGAAGGAATGATCCATGGCACGGACGTAGAGAAGAAATGGTATGACGGCGACGGGTGCCACCAGGACTGGCGGGCTCGTCAAGTAAGCCTTGATATCGTCGAAAGCTTTTTGACATTCCTCTGTCCAAATGTAAGAGACTCCCTTCTTCATGAGCTGGGTGAAGGGTTGACATTTCCCGAAAAGGTTTGCTATAAACCTCCGGATGTATGCCAGACGCCCCTGCAGTCCTCGAAGTTCTCAGAGGTTCTTCGGAGGGTCCATGTCAAGGATGGCTTTGGTCTTCTCGGGATTGCCGTGATAATGAAGCCCAAGAATTTTCTGCTAGAAATCCCTAGGATGGATTTAACGGGGTTCATCTTGAGTTGATATGCTCGCATGAGATCGAAAACTGTCTTAAGGTCTTGTAGGTGATCTCCTTTAAGACGGCTCTTGACTGCGATGTCATCAACATAGCATTCGACTGTCTTGCAAAGAAGCAGACATAATATGGTGCTCATAGCTCATTGGTATGTCGCACCAGCGTTCTTCAAGCCGAAGGGCATCACTGTATAGCAGAAGAACCCCTTCGGAGTCCTGAATGACGTGTGTTTTGCGTCATCGGGAAACATCTTGATCTGGTTGTAGCCCGAATACCCGTCCGTGAAGGACATACGTTCGAAGCCACATGTGTTGTCGATCATCACATCGGTGATTGGAAGCGAGAATTCGTCCTTCGGGCAAGCAGTATTGAGATCCCTGAAGTCGATACAGACTCGTATCTTTCTATTCTTCTTGGTGACAGGGACGACATTGGCCACCCAATTCGGGTGTTGTTTTTTACGAATAAATCCACTGGTCAGGAGTTTGTCTACTTCCTGATCGATAGCGTTCATGATGTCAGGACGAAAATGTCGCTGTTGTTGCTTTATAGGCTTGGCATCAGGTAAGATGTTAAGCATATATATCGCGATCTGGGGATCAAGTCCTGGCATATCTTCGTAGCTCCAACCGAAGACATCGATATATTCTTTAGCCAGCTGGATTAAAGATTCTCGATCTTCTCCTTTTAGGCTTTTGCTGATGAAGATGGGTTTGGAAGAAGATCCATCCCCAAGGTCGATCTGTTCGACTTCGTCTTCGGTAGGGGGTTCGCGTAATTCAAAACGAGACTCCCACTATTCTCCTAGACGTTGAGCCCAGGATTCTTCTCCGAAGAATTCTGGTGTTTGGTCTTCACCTTCATATTCTTAAGATTGTGCAGATGTCATATTGGCTGATAGCACTTTCTTGAAGACTGATCCGATACTGGTATCGGAATCTCAAGTTGATGCTTCGGATGAATGAGAATGTTCTACTTTTTTTACCTCCGAACTCTCTGGAGTTGACGGCGGCGTGACATAGCCCACCCCCCATCGAGTTCGATGATAGTAGTCCTGCGGCTTTCCTTTAGGTGTTGGAAGCCGGAGAGGAAGACGTCGACCCTTGCCGTAGTTCGGGCCTTTGTTTCTTTTTAGGTCGTAACCCACCTTTTGGATGAGGTACTTTGCCTTGTCCGTGTACCAATAGGCTTATATTCTGCCGGTGTCTGGTTCTTGCTCGAGTGGCGGAAGGTCTTGATGATGCTCGACTTTGCCGAAGATGATGGATTCTTCGTCTCGATTCTGCAGTGGGACTACAAAATAGACCCCTTGGGATGGGACTACTCGATTTACATGATGGACGGTCGTTATTTGTGTTTGCAACGACCGTAGAGCGTTATCTAATGTATACATGGCATTCCAATTTGGAAGACTAGAATAATTAAAAGACACTCTATTATTGATGAAACACGAGATTTTGTCCTACGGGATTACATTATCCAGAGAGGGTGCATCTACATCAGCAGAGTTATATTCCCCTAACTCTTCATCTGTGAGTACTAGGGTTGGATCGGGAGAGTCCACCACAGCTTTGATCTTAGGGTCCGAGAGGGCTATGTGGGCCTTCTTCGGCAGCATGGATAAGACAGATGATTGCGACGGCTTGCCCTTAAGACGCACCTTCAGAGGTGCCTCAACTGCGCCTTTGGTGATTGGTGCCTTCCTCTGTAGTTTTGCCACAAGGGGAGCCGATGTTTGAGGCGGCTTTCCCTTAAGCCGTATCTTCAAGGGAGCTTCAGTGGGTGTTCGACCTAGAACATTTGGTGCTTTTCCAGGTAGCTTAATGTTCATAGGAGGCAACGTCTAAGGCGGCTTCCCTTTGAGTCAAATTTTTAAGGAGCGTCGGGAATCATCTCTGGCTCCATGTCGGACTCTGCTGCCGTTTCTGCTTCATCGTCAGCATCATTGGCTTCCTCCTCGTCGGGCGACTTGTACAAGGTAGAATCAGTGAAGTAGTCTTCGACCCCCTTGAAAGGGTCAATGTTCGCGAACTCCGTCCGGATGATGTCATTGGTGGACACGTACTTCATACATTGGTGGAGTGTAGATGGCACCACCATGTACTCATGCAGCCACGGATGACCTAGTAGGAGGTTGTAGTTGACGTCAGTATCCACGACATAGCAAGTGACCTCAGTTCTGAGGTTACCAATATGACACTTCAGCCGTATTTTGCCCAGCGGCTCGCTTTTGCTAGCATTGAAGCCACTGATTGTTGTGTTGGAAGGCGCCAGTCGGTACATTGGGATCCCCAGTGTTGAGAGTAGCGTCTTCGGGATGATGCTGAGAGAAGTCCTCGGATAGATCTGAATCCGCTTCACCTTGACGGAACCGACATACCCTGTATAGTACAGCGGCCTATTGTGTCAGTTGTGCTTGAGCAGCATGTGTAGTTGGGTGAAGGTTATGTTGGAGATAACTTCATCCGCACAATGACAGTACATAAATGTAGTCGAAAGATCTTCAGGCTGCTTGACCTGACTGATGAAGGACTTAGCATCCTTCAGAGCTTCACAGATAGCTTCACGAGTGTCCTTGGAAAGGCGAAGAAGCTCAAACAGAGATAAGCGGGCAGGAATACTGGCAAGTTGTGCCAGTATATCGAACTTGTGGGGCTTGGCTAGCCCCGAAGCATTCTCCTTTTGCAGAGGCTTGTCGAAATGGGCCTCTACATGCTTCTGCTTATTGGCTCTGGGGGCTTAGATGGGCTCTCTTCCTCGGTAGCAGGGATGGTACAAGGAGACACCACCTCGACGGCAGCTTCGTCTGGTTGGGCGTTCTGATGTGAACACGTCTGTACAGGAAGTGCCTCTTCTGCAGAGAAAGAGACCATGCGGCAAGACTTGATCTTCTTGCCCTTAGTTTTGGAGGCAGAGCGTACCTCCGGTTGAGTAACCTCGGAGACGAGATCAGGGTGAACCCACAAGACCTCTTCCCGAGATGTGGTGAGTGGGATGATTCTACTCACGTTGTCCCGAGTAGGTGGTAAGTTAACCACCTCCATTGTCGTCTTAGGGATGGGGACGACGCCATCTTGTGTTGTGGTTGGCGGCAAGGTGCCAAATTAGAGTGACACCAGGTTGACCGAAACCGTTTTCTCCTCGTAGTCGATGGAGATAACATCCGTATTGATTATGCGCTGGATGTAGTTTTTGAGGACGTAGCAGTCCTTAGTTGGATGTCCGACAAACCGATGGTAGTAACAGTACCTCGGATTGTCCACTTTCCCAACCTCGTCGGGACGCTTCGGGTCCGACAATTTGATCTTGTCACCCTGCTTCAGTATCTCAAAGAGTTGTAGGGTGTCTTTATCGTTGAAAGAATAAACCTCCTTTGGCTTTGGTGCAAGTGGAGGCTTCTGGGTAGGTGCTGATGCACCTTTGGAGGCATTGACAGTTAAAGCCTGTTTCCCCTTCGTCTCTTGTCCAGGGTTGTTGGCTGCAGGCCGTTTCCCCTTGTCCTCAATGGCAGGGAAACTAACTCCCAGAAGGCAAGAATTGGACGCCTTCTTTTCTGCTGCTTCGGCTTCGATGATCAAGGAACTCCAGTCGGGAGGGAGAGTAGAGTTAAGCCAGAGTTTGACTGCAGGCAGCATGTTCATGCTGCAGGAGGAGAGGGGTGCATGTTCTGGCATGCCCGGGGGCAGTCTGAAGCAGGCCTGTCAGAAGCGTTCGATGAATACTCGAACTGTTTCCTTCTCTTTCTGGCGTATCTCTATGAGGGACGCCATTGTCATGTCCTTCCTACCGTCATAGAAACGGTCGAGGAAGAGATGCGTCAAGTCATCAAAGGAAGATATAGAGTTATCAGGGAGACTGCAGTACCAGTCGTACGCCACTCCTTTCAGTACACCGATAAATATGCTGGTGAGTAGTGCGTCCTCCTTCGGGAGATATCCCGTTTGGGACTGGAAGTACGTCAGATAGCGACGCGGAGAGTCCTTCCCATCGTACAGCGTCAATGATTGTGGTTTATACTTAGGAGGATAAACCACTTTGTTCCATTCGAGGGGATAAGGTTGGGGGATCCCCATCTTCTGGTGCTCCTCTTGTCTGTTCTTGGACTCAAAGCGCTTGCGCAAGTTCTAGATCATCTCCACCATGTCTTTCGTATAGCTGGGAGTCGGGGAAGGTGGTACAGCCTGGAGTTGAGTATTTGATGGCTCCGATGTCCGAGGTGCTTCACGGCGATCCGTATCCAAGGATACCCGTTGAAGGGGTACACTTGATTCTCCATTGGCCCCTGGGTCAGGACCGGTAGAAGGTGCCCTAGCCAAAGCTGACCGTATCTCAAATACTGCTTGAGTCAGTATTTGTATAGAGGCAGAGAGGGTTTTGAGTCCTCCCTCCAGGGTATCCATGCGCTGGACGAAGTCTGCTGGCGGCACATCCGGCTCGGTATCACCCCCAGTCATGTATACTGTCATGACACGGCTGGAGTCGGATGGGTCAGTTGAGGCTTCGCTTTTGGCCTCGCTCTCTTGTAGGGGAGTTGCCTCTCCTGGAGCTTCGTCCTGGCTAGCCCAGCTATGTTTTGGAGGACACCCTCGTCTTCGGGAGAAGTATCCGCGAGGGCCTGATTACCCCAAGTTCTGTCTTGGAGGACTTCTTCGTCTTCGAGATGCAGATCCACAGGGGCTAGACTACCCCCAACTACATCCGGGAGGCTGACTTCCACCCCAGCTGTGCTCTGGAGGACATTTTTGTCTTCAGAAGGAGGATCAACAAGGGATTGACTACCCCTAGCTTCCTCCAAGATCTTCTTTCTCCCCCGAGTGCCTTCAAACACTCCAGAGGACGGGACAGTTGTCTTGGTTTTCCTCGGCTGGCTCTTGGACGAGGATGAGGAATTTCCAGTCGCCTTTCGGACTGACGAGGAGTTAGAGATTACGTTGCATGAAGCAACCTTTAGTTCTGGCTCCTTTTTATTGACACCTTCTTTCCGAGGCGACGTCGGAGGGGTGTTAATGATTGCAGCCGCTGGAATACCGACTGTCTTGGTGGAACTGCTGTCTTGTAACAGCAGTTGATGGTGACTACAACACAAGTGTAGCCTGTGAGGGGCGCATTGTGCTTGTCAGTCGACTCTCCTGATCGGCGTTTGTGAGTGATCACGTTACGCAGATCGTTGGAGGAGAGTGCCACCTTCGTACCCCCATCAGGTGTATGGCATGGCCAAGCGCCGGGGTGGTCAAGTGAATGCTGTGCCCCCTGATCCAACACCAAACAGGCGCTAAGATCAGTAGTGGGGGAACAAAATTTACAGTGACTTGAACGAACCTCAGACGGACAACCAGTGGAGGCGCGGGAGTTCAAGACCACAGGGTTTGCCTTGCTCGACTTGGTTGCGAACGCAACAGATGCGCCCAAGTGAGACAAGGACTTTGAAGGTCGACTCATTTTCGGCACAGAAGCACCCGAATCAACCTTATACAGCTAACCATCCGCAGTGCGCATGATTGTGAGCGCATGCTGTCACGCCCCAGAACCAGAATACTGGAGAGCGGGGGCAGACATAGCCAGCTACGTATATTGAAATGGAAACTACCTCGATATACGGTCACGACTGTCTAGAAATATGAGGGTTTACTACAAGCCAACAGTCTCTTATGGTCATGAACAAGCCTAATGTCTTAATCACAAGCAAGTAAGTCAGGTCGCAAGATGTATGATCATTAAATATACAATAATAAGGCGTCCCAAATATCACATATTCAGCTGATCATGAAGCTAGTCATTACAAAATGTTAGGACTAGCAAGAGTTTAGTCGTACATGATCAACCCTAGGATTTGTTAATCATGTTTACAACCCGTAGGCAGACAGTAAGTAAAGTGCATCGAGCTAACAGGTGCTCGTCGGCTAAACGCCTCAAAAGAATAATTTTACAATAGAGTGAGCAAAACAAAATAGAAAACCCACTCGTAGCCCGTGTTTCTTCTAGTCGCCACCATCGGGCTGGAAGCTTGGTAGATCCTCGGGAGCTGCTCTGAAATTTGGCCACACAAAACCAGCTGGGTCAACCCCAGAAAGGGCAAGTGCCACAAGGGGCCACGAAATAAGAACAAAAGCCAGCAATCAGCACAAGAAAAATCTAATATTAAAACTAGAATATACGAAAAACATGGCAGGGTGATATACGACGAGATAACCATGGAACTATTCCGATAGCCAGGTTACAACCCGTAAACCAAACAAGGACCGGGGTTGTAACCCTTCATCTGAACAGAACTTGGTTTCCCACCATTTATCGGCAAGATAATAATGTAAGAAATTAAGACAGGGAGCAACCTTGTACTGGATCAAGACATGACTAGACTGGTTATACCTCATTCAATCAATCACGACCAAGCAGATACTACGGCTTACTACTTTAACTAACTAGGGTTATCACAGGCCTAATTACTAACAAGATGCAGTGAGATTGTTCCACAGCCACAAGCCCTGCAGACCATCCAGGTTTCCCAGGTCAAAAATTAGGGGTTGAATTCAGGTGGGTACATCACCCAGAAGACAAATGTACCCTTAGGTGACTTAGAGGGTGCAACACACGACGGTGTGCTGGAAATGTGCCCTACTCGACGGCAGGCTACAGATCCCAAAAGCGCCCAGGTAACGGGATTGCCTGTAGCTGTGTCATCTCTTCATGACTACTGTGTTATTCTAGTTATTAACCTTAATCCATTTTAGTAGGTGCTCCTGACCGTGGTACTCAGGAGTCCCATCCTAGACATGATGCAAGACAGGACAAGTGGATTTAACAAGCAAGCAAGAAAGAACTACCCACGATATCAAGGCAGGTCAAGTTAAGTTATCAAGATAAATCATGTCAGGGTACTTGTCGGGAGTGCGCCACGACGGGCCACTATCATGTCAGGTTGGTCATGTCAGGAGTGCACCACTACGGGTCACTGTCGTGTTATGCTAGTTCCTTGTCATACCATGCCATGTACAATAGTCATTCCAAACATATTAAGTAAAATCAAGTTCATGACAAAAGGCGTAAGGATATAAAATGGGCGTAAAATATCTAATAAAATATCAATATACAGGACTATAGAAAAGCCAAGCTTAAAGAAATAAGACCAAAACTCCAAGAGCCAATAGATTAAGCAAGGGGTTCAGGGTGCAGCGTACGCACAAGACACGCACGCAGGAGAGCTGCATACGTGAAAAGTCACGCACGCAGGAGAGGAAAAGTCACGGACGCAAGAGAGCTGCATACGTGAAAAGTCACACACGTAGGAGAGCTGTAAACGTGAAAAGTCACGCATGCAGGAGAGAAAAAGTCACGCACGCAAGAGAGCTGCATACGTGAAAAGTCACGCACGTAGGAGAGGAAAAGTTACGCACGCAAGAGAGCTGCATATGTGAAAAGTCACGCACGCAGGAGAGCTGTATACGTGAAAAGTCATGCACGCCAGAGAGCAGCGTACGCAAAAAGTCACGCACGCAAGAGAGCAGCGTACGCGAAAAGTCACGCACGCCAGAGAGCTGCGTACGTGCAAAAGCACGCAAGCAGAGAGCTGCGTACGTACAAAAGCACGCAAGCAGAGAGCTGCGTACGCGTAAAAACACGCACGCAGGGTCTGGGTCTTCTTCTCCATGGCTGAGAAGAAGCTCCAATGGCTCCAAAACTTCAAGGCATCACAACTTGGCCATCCAAACTCCAAATCCAGATTTCCAAAGTTCCAACCAGGGTGGAATTGAACCCTCTTCCACAAGGAAATATCAAAACCCATAAAAATCCAACTTAAGTAGATCAAAACCATGCAAAACCGAAAATAAAGAAAACTTAGATCTAGAACCATGGGGACTCCAAATCACAAAATACCAAGTTCTAATGTTGATCACCATGTCTTAATCTAGCAAATGGACAAATAAAAGAGGGTTCTCATGTGGTGGCAAGGTGCACTTGCCTAAGGGTGGGTGTTGTGGAGAGGAAGAAGAAGAGAGTTGTGTAGAGGAAGGAGAAGAAGAAATTAATGGAGATTTATGAGGAGAGAGAAAAAGTTGGTGGAGTTATAAAGAGGGTGGGATGTGGTGTGTTGAGGGTGGAGCATAGGCTAAGGTGTTCCAATACATTAAGCCAAACCAAACCAAACCAAACCAAACCAAACCAATTAAAACCGAGCCATGACAAAACCTAAAATACGAGAAATACCAAAATTCTACAAGTTGAAAAAAATAAAAATACATGCCAAAATCCAGATACGAGTATAAATACGAAATACGATAAATACGGGAAATGAGGATGACAACTCTACCCACCTTAAAAGAATTCCGTCCTCGGAATTTAATCAAGGAGCTCGAGATTGTCACGACAAGCTACATTAAGCACAGGCAAGTTATGCTAAGCAGTTCAATCATACAATCATACAATACAAGCAAGGAAGGGAAAACGTAAGGCATAAGAAAATATTATACCTCACGAGTCAAACAGGTAGGGATATCATGATCGGATGTCGTCCTCACGCTCCCACGTTGACTCACCTAGAGAGTGATGACCCCAAGCAACACGGACTAATTTAATAGTCTTGTTCTTGAGTATCTTCTTCCTCCGGTCCAATATAGACACTGGCCTCTCCTCATACGAAAGGTTGGTACCAACAACCAATTCCGAATGGTCTAGGATGTGGCTCGGGTCCGAAATATACCGTCGTAATTGGGACATATGGAATACATCATGTACCTCACTTAGCGACGACAGAAGAGCGAGACGATAGGATACATCTCCTACTCGCTCTAGAATATCGAACGGCCCTATATACCTAGGACTAAGCTTTTCCCGCACGCCGAAGCGAATGACGTCGTGGTTAGGCGAGATCCTAAGGAATACATGGTCGCCGACAGCAAATTTTAAGGGACGTCGATGAGCATCGGCCCAATAGCGCTGGCGGTCCTGGACAACTCGGAGGTAATCTCTGACCTTCCTGACCACTTCAATCGTCTGGGAAATCAATTTGGGTCCGAGCATCTGCCTCTCTCCGACATCGTCCCATGCTAGCGGGGATCTGCACTTCCTGCCATAAAGAGCCTCGAAGGGTGCCATCTGGATACTGGGCTGATAACTGTTGTTGTACGAGAATTCCACCAGGTGCAGATGATTCTCCCATGAACCACCGAAGTCAAGGGTACAGGATCTCAACATATCTTCAAGGCACTGGATTGTGCGCTCTGATTGACCATCCGTCTGCGGGTGATAAGCTGAGCTGAATTGAAGGCGAGTCCCCAAACTCTTCTGCAAGCTGCGCCAAAAGTGTGATGTAAATCTTGAATCCCTGTCCGAGGTGATGCTGACTGGCACACCATGAAGCCTGACGATCTGCCTGAGATACATCTCTGCTAACTGCACCGTCGACTGTCCAACTCTGAATGGGAAAAAGTGTGCCACCTTGGTAAGCCTGTCCATAATTACCAAAATAGCATCTCTGTCGGTCGGAGATCTGGGCAATCCGGTCACAAAATCCATGGTTATATGCTCCTATTTCTATTCTGGGATCGGTAAGGGTTGAAGAAGTCCAGCGGGACTCTGATGTTCAGCTTTAACCTGTTGGCAAACCAAACACCGAGTGACAAACCGGGCTATCTTCCTCTTCATGCCATTCCACCAGAAATGCTGATGAATATCGCGGTACATCTTCGTACCACCCGGATGAATAGAATATTGTGAACTGTAGGCTTCTGCCATGACTTCCTGTCTGATATCTCCACTGGGTACACAAAGACGAGTGCCGTGCTGAAGTGTACCATCTTCATAGATACATAACTCTGGCCTTCTTTCTGCTTTACACTCTGCTCTGAGTCGCTGGATCTTGGAATCTGTTGACTGCGCCACCCGGATTCTCTCAACTATACTGGACTGAACCTGTAGGCTGGCCATCAATGCCACGCTGGTCGAAAGAACCACTTCAATTCCCATTTTCTGAAGATCTGCCAATAATTCTGGTTGCGCCGTCAGGAAATAAACTCCGTCTCTCCTGCTCAATGCATCTGCTACAACATTGGCCTTCCCGGGATGATACTGCAAATCCACATCATAGTCCACTAGTATCTCGAGCCATCTTCTCTGCCGCATATTAAGGTCCTTCTGGGTGAAAACATACTTCAGGCTCTTATGATCAGTAAAGATCTCCACTCTATCTCCGTACAAGTAGTGTCTCTACAACTTCAAAGCAAACACTACCGCCGCCAATTCCAAGTCGTGGGTCGGGTAATTCTTCTCATGATCACGTAGTTGACGTGACGCATAAGATATTATCTTTCCATGCTGCATCAAGACACACCCCAATCCTCTGCCTGAAGCGTCGCAATAAACTGTAAATCCTCCGGTCCCATCTGGAAGGGTGAGAATGGGAGCCGTTATCAAACCTCGCTTCAACTTGTCAAATGATTCCTGACACTCTGCTGTCCAAACAAACGGCACATCCTTGCGGGTCAACTGGGTCATCGGCGCTAAAATCCTTGTGAAATCTGAAATGAACCGCCGGTAGTAGCCGG
Source organism: Iris pallida (assembly GCA_029216955.1). Classification (NCBI taxonomy): domain Eukaryota; kingdom Viridiplantae; phylum Streptophyta; class Magnoliopsida; order Asparagales; family Iridaceae; genus Iris; species Iris pallida. Next base: position 6,578,359 of record JANAVB010008794.1, read on the forward strand.
CCAATCCAAGGAAGCTGCGAACCTCTGCCACTGAGCTGGGTACCGGCCATGACTCGATAGCCACAATCTTCTGGGGATCCACTTCCACTCCTCCTCGGGGAATGATGTGACCCAAATATGAAATACGATCGAGCCAGAACTCGTATTTACTGAACTTGGCGTACAACTGATGCTCCCTAAGCGTCTAGAGGACGACTCTGAGATGCTGCTCATGCTCTGCTTCACTCTTGCTGTAGACCAGGATGTCATCTAGGAACACGACCACAAATTGATCCAAGTAAGGCATGAAAATGCGATTCATGAGGTCCATGAATACGGCCGGCGCATTGGTCGCTCCAAAGGGCATAACAAGGAACTCCCAATGCCCATACCTCGATCTAAATGCTGTCTTCGGGATGTCCTGCTCTCTGACTCTGATCTGGTGGTATCCCGACCGCAAGTCGATCTTCGAAAATACTGAAGCCCCTCTGAGCTGATCAAACAAGTCATCTATCCTCGGAAGAGGGTATCTGTTCTTGATTATCACCGAATTCAAGGTACGATAATCAACACATAGCCTGGACGTACCATCCTTCTTTTTCACAAGAAGCATCGGGGCTCCCCAAGGCGATCCACTTGCATGGATGAATCCCTTGGTCCTCAGTTCTTCAATCATCTTGTATAAAATTTCTAATTCTGAAGGCGCCATCCTGTAGACTCGCTCTGATACTGGTACTGTCCCGGGAATCAAGTCTATAGTGAACTCAATCTCCCGCTCCGGCGGCATCCCTGGAAGCTCCTCTGGAAAGACATCTGGAAACTCTTCAACTATCCGGGCTAACTGTACTGCTGCTACTGCCATCCGCAATGCTGGGGAAGATGGCTCTACTGCGCCTCTGGAAAACGAAAACTCTGGCTCGCCGGGGATACTAAAGACAACTCTGCCAATATGGCAGTCTATCCTAGCATACTGGTTCCTCAACCAATCCATGCCTAGGACGACATTATAGTCTGCCATAGGAAACTCTATAAATCTAGCGGGGAACTCCCTACCGCTAACTACGATCCGACACGAGGAAAACACTCGATCTACTCCCACAAGGCCATTACCAGTAAGTATATTGAGCCTCACTGATAATGACTCGGGCTCTAATCCTATCCGTGTCATGAATCGTACAGACATAAATGAATGCGATGCACCAGAATCAAATAATACAGACGCTGGAGAGGAGTTGACGAGAATAGTACCTGCCACAACCTCACCTGGTGCAACTTCTTCTTCCATAGCCATCATCATGGCCTGACCTTGTCCTCTGGCTGCTGGTCCCCTCTGCTGGAAACCTCTCTGTCTATTCTGGGTCTGAGCTTGGGCTTGTGCATACTGCTGGGGGTATTGTTGCTGGAATGCCTGAGACTGAGGCGGCAAGGGCCTCGAAGACTGATACTGCTGCTGCTGAACTGGTATTGGGGCCGGTCCTCTCACCGAAGAGCTAGAAGGATTGGATGTTGATGAACCACCCCTATTCGGGCAAGCCCCTATCCTATGATCTGCTGCTCTACAAGCCAGGCACAATCCCTGCACCCTGCGAGAGTCCGCCACTACATGGCCTGTCTTCCCGCAATGAGAACATCCCATCGCGAAAGTCTGCTTCTGCTTCTGCTGCTGCGGGTACGTCGGGGTCGAATGCTGAACCGACGTTACTAAGGCCGCCCGCCTCGGAGTTCCAATGGTCAACCCCCTAACTGCCGGGGCTGGAGCTGATGATTGGTGTATCTGACTATGGGACCGCTTTCTACTTCCGGTCCTATCCACGATCCTCTGGGAGGTGTACTCATGCCTCCTAGCTGCTCTCAAGACTGCATCGAACGTCTGGTGCTCGAACTGCTCAACCGCCAACAAGATCTCCAAATACAGTCCCTGCTGGAACCGCTGGGCCCTATCAAATTCGGTCGCCACCAAGGTGGGGGCAAACCTACTGAGTCTAGAAAACTCCGATGCATAACTGTCGACTATTCTGCCTCCTTACTTCAAGTTGGTAAATCTGGTCTGCAGGTCGTACCGAGCCACAGCATCGAAATACTTCGTCTAGAATCTCTCTCTAAATACTGTCCAAGCAATGGGTGCCACTAATCCCATGGCTTGCGCCGCCCACCAACTGTGAGCCAAGTCCAACAACTGCAGCCGTACCACCGCCACCTTCTCATTCTCGGGTGTCCTAGCTGCTTCCAGAATCACCTCGGTATCCTGAAGCCATGCATCCGCGGCAATCGCATCCTCGCTACCGTCGAAGAAAGGAGGGTTCAATCGCTTGAAGCTGTTTGCCACCTGGTTCCCTGGATGTCCGCCTCGGGTCTAAGCATCTTGAACTGTCTGGTACAGGGCGTCGCTTCGACGATCCTGGGAAGCTATCAAGGTTCTGATGAGGCCTACTAAGGTACCATCATCGGGCTCTGCGGGCTGGACGGGCCGAACTGGTGACTCTCCTCCAGTAGGCACAACTCTAGAGGCTACCCCGAAATGCTGGACTTGATCTTCGGGTTGCTGCTGGTCCACGGAAGGTGCTCTTCCTTGCTGATCGGCAGGGTCAGGTACAGTGCTGCTGAGGAAGACGACACAGAGAAAACAATAAGGAAGGACCAGGACAGATCAACGATACAAGCATGTAATCAGGGCAAGAATTTCAGGGATTTGAAATTACGGGTGGAGATCAAGGGCGAATACTGATTGAGACATCTATTCAGTAAACCCTCACATTTCTTGATTGACAAGACCTGCATGGGCCACCACTTAAACCGTGTCACGCCCCAGAACCAAAATACTGGAGAGCGGAGGCAGACATAGCCAGCTACGTATATTGAAATGGAAACTACCTCGATATACGGTCACGGCTGTCTAGAAATATGAGGGTTTACTACAAGCCAACAGTCTCTTATGGTCATGAACAAGCCTAATGTCTCAATCACAAGCAAGTAAGTCAGGTCGCAAGATGTATGATCATTAAATATACAATAATAAGGCGTCCCAAATATCACATATTCAGCTGATCATGAAGCTAGTCATTACAAAATGTTAGGACTAGCAAGAGTTTAGTCGTACATGATCAACCCTAGGATTTGTTAATCATGTTTACAGCCCGTAGGCAGACAGTAAGTAAAGTGCATCGAGCTAACAGGTGCTCGTCGGCTAAACGCCTCAAAAGAATAATTTTACAATAGAGTGAGCGAAACAAAATAGAAAACCCACTCGTAGCCCGGGTTTCTTCTAGTCGCCACCATCGGGCTGGAAGCTTGGTAGATCCTCGGGAGCTGCTCCGAAATCTGGCCACACAAAACCAGCTGGGTCAACCCCAGAAAGGGCAAGTGCCACAAGGGGGCCACGAAATAAGAACAAAAGCCAGCAATCAGCACAAGAAAAATTTAATATTAAAAATAGAATATACGAAAAACATGGCAGGGTGATATACGACGAGATAACCATGGAACTATTCCGATAGCCAGGTTACAACCCGTAAACCAAATAAGGACCGGGGTTGTAACCCTTCATCTGAACAGAACTTGGTTTCCCACCATTTATCGGCAAGATAATAATGTAAGAAATTAAGACAGGGAGCAACCTTGTACTGGATCAAGACATGACTAGACTGGTTATACCTCATTCAATCAATCACGGCCAAGCAGATACTACGGCTTACTACTTTAACTAACTAGGGTTATCACATGCCTAATTACTAACAAGATGCAGTGAGATTGTTCCACAGCCACAAGCCCTGCAGACCATCCAGGTTACCCAGGTCAAAAATTAGGGGTTGAATTCAGGTGGGTACATCGCCCAGAAGACAAATGTACCCTTAGGTGACTTAGAGGGTGCAACACGCGACGGTGTGCTGGAAATGTGCCCTACTCGACGGCAGGCTACAGATCCCAAAAGCGCCCAGGTAACGGGATTGCCTGTAGCTGTGTCATCTCTTCATGACTACTGTGTTATTCTAGTTATTAACCTTAATCCATTTTAGTAGGTGCTCCTGACCGTGGTACTCAGGAGTCCCATCCTAGACATGATGCAAGACAGGACAAGTGGATTTAACAAGCAAGCAAGAAAGAACTACCCACGGTGTCAAGGCAGGTCAAGTTAAGTTATCAAGATAAATCATGTCAGGGTACTTGTCGGGAGTGCGCCACGACGGGCCACTATCATGTCAGGTTGGTCATGTCAGGAGTGCACCACTACGGGTTACTGTCGTGTTATGCTAGTTCCTTGTCATACCATGCCATGTACAATAGTCATTCCAAACATATTAAGTAAAATCAAGTTCATGACAAAAGGCATAAGGATATAAAATGGGCGTAAAATATCTAATAAAATATCAATATACAGGACTATAGAAAAGCCAAGCTTAAAAAAATAAGACCAAAACTCCAAGAGCCAATGGGTTAAGCAAGGGGTTCAGGGTGCAGCGTACGCACAAGACACGCACGCAGGAGAGCTGCATACGTGAAAAGTCACGCACGCAGGAGAGAAAAAGTCACACACGCAAGAGAGCTGCATACGTGAAAAGTCACGCACGTAGGAGAGCTGCAAACGTGAAAAGTCACGCACGCAGGAGAGGAAAAGTCACGCACGCAAGAGAGCTGCATACGTGAAAAGTCACGCACGCAGGAGAGGAAAGTCACGCATGCAAGAGAGCTGCATACGTGAAAAGTCACGCATGCAGGAGAGCTGCATACGTAAAAAGTCACGCACGCCAGAGAGCAGCGTACGCGAAAAGTCACGCACGCAAGAGAGCAGCGTACGCAAAAAGTCATGCACGCCAGAGAGCTGCGTACGTGCAAAAGCACACAAGAAGAGAGCTGCGTACGTACAAAAGCACGCAAGCAGAGAGCTACGTACGTGTAAAAACACACACGCAGGATCTGGGTCTTCTTCTCTATGGCTGAGAAGAAGCTCCAATGGCTCCAAAACTTCAAGGCATCACAACTTGGCCATCCGAACTCCAAATCCAGATTTCCAAAGTTCCAACCAGGGTGAAATTGAACCCTCTTCCACAAGAAAACATCAAAACCCATAAAAATCCAACTTAAGTAGATCAAAACCATGCAAAACCGAAAATAAGGAAAACTTAGATCTAGAACCATGGGGACTCCAAATCACAAAATACCAAGTTCTAATGTTGATCACCATGTCCTAATCTAGCAAATGGATAAATAAAAGAGGATTCTTATGTGGTGGCAAGGTGCACTTGCCTAGGGGTGGGTGTTGTGGAGAGGAAGAAGAAGAGAGTTGTGTAGAGAAAGGAGAAGAAGAAATTAATGGAGGTTTATGAGGAGAGAGAAAAAGTTGGTGGAGTTATAAAGAGGGTGGGATGTGGTGTATTGAGGGTGGAGCATAGGCTAAGGTGTTCCAATACATTAAGCCAAACCAAACCAAACCAAACCAAACCAAACCAATTAAAACCGAGCCATGACAAAACCTAAAATACGAGAAATACCAAAATTCCACAAGTTGAGAAAAATAAAAATACATGCCAAAATCCAGATACGAGTATAAATACGAAATACGGGAAATACGGGAAATGAGGGTGACACATGCTTCTGGTTTGCTGCCGGCATAGCACGTTTGAGGTGCATGGCCCGTGCTGCCTTGGACTTCTTTATACCAGCCCGCTGGGGTGCATAGTACTCAGAATCCAAATTCTTCTCGCCAGTACTGCGAGTGAGTCTGTCAAAGACAGAGACCTTCTGTGGTGCATCAGAGGTGATGTGCAGGGCATTAGCTGCACCCCTGGTCCGTCGACGCATCTTCCTCGCCTGAGAGGAAGATGGCTTGGGGATGTGGTAAGCCATACGTTTCCCCGAGAGATGTGCTGCACCGGTGGGTGCATCTTGGTTGCTGAGGACGTCAGTGGGAAGGAAAGGCTGCATTGGCGTATCCCCTTCAGTGGTAGTGCCGGAGGCGTCGACCTTGTGCACCCAGACTTGGCGAGTCTTCTTCGGCTTCGACAGCCGATTCAAAGGACTCGCACTGCCTTCAGAGATAAACTCCTCATACGCCTGTTGATTGAGGCGTACGACCAGCATCTTGTGGGAGGAGCCCACTTTCACGTCGTCGGATTATGACACAGCTTTCTCGGTAGAGGAGAAAGAGGTCCCCAGCAGAGTCGCCAGCTTGTTTGCTATTAAAATCTTTTGATTGTAAATTTTAATTACAAACAGAACAGTGTTACAATGTAGGACTTAGACGTAGTCCTAGGGGTACACTTTTGTTTATCTGGGTCCCTTGTTCCGATGGAGCGAGTGGTAATGTGTTGACTCCGTTGACGATCTGACGACGGTTCTCGGTTCTCTGAAGGTCTGAGTTGCTCTGGGTGCTAGAGCTTGCGAAGAGGAAGAAGACGTTGAGTGTCTGTATCTGCCTCTCTGTATATGTATGTCGGTGGTTGTGCGATGTGTGTCTCTCTAAGAAGGAAGTGATCCCTCTATTTATAGCTTTACAGGCTGGCTGCTCATGCGCGCATGTAGGATACGCCTGTATGCGGGGATGCCATGTAGTGGTTGCTGATAGAGACGCATGGGCGATGCGCTCTGATTGAGGAGTTGAACCCTTCTTGTTGCTGTCGTGGGCTGCAGCAGAGTTGACACATAGCAATGGAGAGGATCTTTCAGTTTCTGAGATCTTGGGTGATTAGCACCCCTTCATAGGCTGAATCAAGTCAAAGGACGCGTGTCCTAGGTCTATGGCTCGAATATCTCGGATTTGGTAGGGAGTGATCCGATAGGATGCGCTGGGATTGGGCGCATGAGGAGGCTTTGGCTCGTAACCATTAGGAGTCACGAACCAGTCGGGGCGCATGGCTTTTGAGGCACATACGGGACTTTCAGTAGTGACTTTACTTCTGTCTTTAGGGATCATAGAAAAGTCTGAGGCGAATGGCTTTTGAGGCGCATGTAGAAATTTGGGCGCATGGTTGCGGAGGCGCATGCGAAATGGTTGGGCGGCCACATGGCTTGTAACCGTCGGAGGGGAGCAATGATGTGCTGACGTCGGCGACGCTTCGTCTTCTGAAAAAGCTGTCAACTGTTCAGTCCTTGAGGGACGTGCTGCCAACTCTGTCAAACTTCAGCATTTAATGTTCTTGACAGGTGATGGGCTATCGAGTGGGCACATCGATCGGCGTTCCACTAGGCGCATGGGGACGCATGGGGGCGCATCCTTATGAGGCGCTTGGAGCTGATGGGCGCGTCAGTATGATGCGCGGTCTGGCCGGCGCATCCGTTTTGTATGACACATCTTTATGGGATCGACTATTACGTTCTTCGAGTGCTTTAAATAGCTATTTTTTGACTTGGCTGAATTCGAAGCATCAGGTTCATTACCATTTAATACAAATTTATTGCACAGGATTCGGAGAGCCAGCCACATGGTGCATTGGTTTGATTTGCCCGGCCTATAAATAGTGGCATGGAGAGAGTTGGCATCTCGTTCTCTCACGTCTTTCCGAAATGAATTTGTTTGCTCGAACACATTCCGATGATGAGATGCTGTCGAGGGTGAAGATGCGACGCATTGTCTTCATTGATGCACTTGAAGGTAACTGTTACATCTAAAAGTCAGAGTCGAGGGCTTCTGAGGCAGACAGAAGGTGCCTGTTGCATCCAAAGATCGGAATGCTCGAGCCTCGTCTCCGTTATGCTAGAAGAGCCACAGATCGGAATTGCGGTGCTCCGATCATCTTCCTTGGGCTTTATGAGAGCTCCTCCTTCCGCTAGAGTGGGTGTTGCCCATTCTGGTTGGGTTGAAAGCTGCTCCTTTAGCCGCGGGTCGATTGCGGTGCTCTCCTCTTCCTTGGTTTGAAGAGCTCTTCCTCCAGCTAGAGGGTTGATTGCCTACCCTCGTTCTGCTCTATAAATGCTTCATTGGTCGAAGCATTTGATGGCGCATATGCTGATACTTCATGATGCGCCTACTGAAAGGGCGGTATATAACTGAGCCGTTGAAGGTATGTACATAACTGAGCCGCTGAAGGGATGCACATAATTGAGCTGCTGAAGAGATGCGCCTGGCTAAGAGCGCATGGCGAGATGCTCCTGTTTGAGAGCGCATGGTGATTGCTGTGCCTAGCTGTAGACTTAGGGTCTTTTCTTTGTAGAAATTTTCCTTTGTATAGCTCTTTTTTTATACATGTGAATAAAAATCCTCTTTTATTGTCTATTCTTTTGCTTTGCTGTGCCAAGTACTTCATCTGAGCTCCCTGGCGCATGTAATGTTTGGTGCATAGAATTTATGGTCCTGAAATTCCATGCTTCTACAACACTACTCTGGGTAATGTACTAATACTTCTAGGGTTCTATCAGTTGGTACTAAAAAGAGTTCTCACTATGGGGTGTCTATCCTACAAGGAACCACTCTCAACCCACAAGTTACACTCCCAACAACCTACAATGTTACCCAACTTGACACCCCCTTCTGCAAGTCACCAACTACAGCACTATCGAATGAACCTCATGACTAAGGGTAGTGAGCTTTTACAAGAACTGAACTAGATAAACTAGGGTATCTATATCCTGAGCTAATACGGTAATATAATAAGACTAAGTAATAATATTGTTAAAAGATATAGACGATGTATTAAGAATCAAATTAAAGTATACTCTGATAATTATACACGTATACCTGTAACCATGTAACCAAAAGTCTTCTCCACGCCAGTAAGCATAGCTGCGATAAATGATAGATCCCACAAATAAGGTATATACCTCTATCATTATGTTTTCTAAAATTCCCACCATGCCAACCGGTATGGCTGCAAGAAACTCTAAAGTCCATAATTACGATATGTTTATCCTAAATCAGGCTTTACGTCCTTGCCACACCAGCTACTATGACTGCGATAACTCTAGATTCCATAACTAAAGTAAACATTTACCTTTCACACGGTTCTCATCAAGTATGTCATCAGGATATGCCTTAATTTAGTTCATAACTTCAACTTGATACAAATTAATTCAATAACAGACACCAAGAATCAAATTTAACATAAATGGTAATCAAATTCAACATGAAAGAGAGTGTAGACGAAAACAAGTAGAAACAAAATTTTGAGATAGAGTTTATAATAATATTCTCAAGGGTCATCCCAGGAATCTCTCAATGAGTCCTATTTGTGATTGAGTACTTTCCTATCATAATATCCTATTTCCTATTGCCTATCACAGGCTTGCAGTAGTATAACTAAACCTTTTACTATTACGACATCGCTCTATTTCCGAAGCCTGACCTGCATGGGCCACCACAAAAATGTGTCACGACCCATACCTGGAATTTGGGCATAAATCATGCGCACGTCCAGCCTACGCCGTAGAGTCGACGGTAGAACGTTGTATAATCACAATATGATGACAACCACACAATATAAATATACTCCACTTGGGAGGACAATAACATATAACCAATTTAATGCTCAATCACAGCTCTAGATAGATGGAATAGGGAAAAGGAAATATAAAACAATAAATCCATAAAATAGATAAAATCCATGCTACATGTCCATCAATGTCAAATATCAAACGTTAACTAAAATTTGGAGACAAATCCGGCCTCTAACTAAAACAACTCTAACTAAACAAGGCAGCTGGGTCAGGTGCCGCAACTCCTCCTGTGACGTAAGGTCAGGCTCAGCTATACTTCCCATGTACGTGGACCATAGTGCATAGGGTATCCATCCTCATCATTCGCAACTAAAATGTTCACCCAGTCAGGATAGAACGAGTACAATTCATTGAGTTCAGTTCCAAGTATATGTTAACGACTATAAGATAAAAAGTTGGCCATAAAATACATGATAAAAATATCAAAATAGTTGTAACAAGAAACATAAGGAATAGTACACAAGAAATATAAGACAACATGTAATGAGTAGAATAGAAGAATATAAATATCTATGTGATTTGAAGTACTCTTTCGATATGTGATCGGTCTGGGACAGTTACACCACAAGGTCTACATTATGGTTAGCATTATCAAGGTCTACGGTACAGAAAATAAAATATGGGCTAAGTTCTGATCACATATCTATTTAGTACTTCCCCGTCCCTACACAACATAGAAGATAAATGGCATGAAATGAAAAAGAAGACGTAAAGTGCTACCGTATAACGAGTGTGTCAAAAATCAAGTATAATATAACTAGACAGTATGATATAGTAATTAACAATATTGAAAACAAATAATAAATATACATGCCTGGTGTCCTGAGTCGATGATACGGGTCTGGTGCCAATCTCGCAGCCAAGTAACCTATTTTATATTATTACAAAGTTAATACATACTTTAAAATAGAACAACAGTCTTATAGACTCTTAGATTCTAGGTCAACCTTAACTCTAATTTGGGTTTTCACTATTTGGGTTGTAAATTCGATTTATTAGGTGAGAATGATAACAACTGGGTTTACCTAAATACTTTTACTTAATACTGCTTTCGGATGACTCCTATCAATTATACTCATATACGATTGTATTTTATATTCTACACTAATACCCAACCCCTTACCAGTCTACTCTTAGGACACCTTATCTCATTTCACTCATGTATACCCACATGTACATACATACTCTGTTACTTGTGATACAACACTACCCATCTCCTGAACATACATATGTATCGTGTTATCCCCTCCCAAAACCTGGACATTAAGTCTCTATTACTTCGGCTATACTAACCTACACCCTATATAGGTCCTGCAGTGCCAAGATGAGACTGCAGTCAGTCCACCATTGCTGATGCATCTTATTACCTGTACTGCTCAATTTGTGTCATGTTGCCTATATAATGTTGCACCTACAGATAGTATATACTCAGTTGCACAGGACCTTAGTCCTTACTATATATTCCCTTGTTTCTCAGGTTTCCCCTACTAACTTCCAACTGGACTGCTCCTTAAAATTGTGTTAATAGATATATCATATGCAGCCTGGTACATAATATGCAACTGATACTTCATATTCAGGCTGGTATATGATATACAACTATTATATCAGTGTGTAACTGATACATCATCCTCTACTACTATAAACCTTATTCTCTAAACTGATACATGATATGTAGACTGATACACTATACCTTTGTACATGCCCACCAATTGTATTATACCAAATCCCTAGTATAGGTCGGTAACAACCCACAGGTTGGACTCAATTGTGTATGGGTCTGTTGCCTTGCCTGCAATTGCTTTAGATACCCATAATATAGATACAGGGTTAACTAAAGATCCTCTACCCCTACTCCTATTTCCTATATTTCTAGGTTCCCTCCAATAGAGTATTTGTACTCCCTATTGCAGGCATCTCTAATACAACTCTAGCGCATATTGTTTGACACATAAAACTCCTATCTAGTTCCTTCTTATATATGGATAGATATGCACTATCCCTAACCTTTAACTTTGTGTGTACCAACATCATGACACAAATCTCTGTACCCTCAACTGACTAATCTACTGCATTTGGTTTCTAGTATCTATTTCCTTGATACCCAATCTACGATACTCTGTTTTAGTTTTTTGTGCACCTATACAGATGTATCTATGTTGTATATTAGTGCATCTAGGATATTGGCTACCTGCATATTCATGTATCTAACTGCTACTAGGTCCATAGGTTAAATCCTATTAGAGCCATAACTGACTTTCCCCTGTCCTTGCTCTGTTACCTTCATGAAACACACAAACCAGTTGATACATTTGTCAATACACAAGTAGGTACACTCCATATCTTAATTGCAAGATAACTTTTGCACTCCTATACGTGTAGTGCTCACATGATTACACACCACTATTAGATCCTTCTGCTAATAAGCCCCCTACACACGTTTCTATAGACAGAAGATAGGCACACCAAGAGTGTTGGTATACACACATTGACATATGCCCTATAAACATCAATCCTTGCTATGTAAACTGAAAACCTGCACATACATATGCATTCCTTGCACATCCTAAAATCTAATACACCCGAATACCTGGATCTTTACCTGTAAACACATATACACAACCTTCTTGGTACCTGCTACTTCTGTTGATACACAGGTAAGGAAACCCCCTTCTCCTATAGCTATCTCTGGAACACATGGGTACCAAGAAGTCCTCAACACAGGGAACAACAAACACCTGTACCTACCTCTGCAACTAACTGCTTATATAGGGCCCCAAATCCTATTCTTGTTTACCCGATATTCATCTATATTAGCTAGGATCTGACGCTCCTTGATGCACATACTGTTGTGCCTAAGTTACTATATATATATATATATATATATATATATATATATATATATATATATATATATACCCAAACACCCCAATTTTATTCATAGTAAGGCACAAAATACCGAAGCCTTTACAAGAAGCACAAAAGGAAGACAAAAAAAGAAGGTAGCAAGAGTTGCTTCCCGCTCTATGCCCCAAAGATCAGGAGAGCAAGGATTGCTAGAAGACCTCCTGACCGTGTTTACAGTGTTTGCTAATTTTGTAAATATGTTGTAAGACCTCCAAGATCAGTTGGGTGGCCGTATATTGGTGTCCCTCATATCTGTATTTATTTCGATTTTTTCAGATAATCCATGTGATAGCGGCTCCAACGATCTGGTGGTCGTGCGAGGTACTGCACCTAGTGGACAGAAGATCGTTGTAGCTTCCACCGGCCTGGTCCTGCTTGCAACGAAGAGAGAGCACATTCCATATTTGTGCGACCAATTCTCTTGAGTAAAGAATGTGATCAACAGTTTCTGATTGTCTTGCCGTGCAACAATAACACACAGAAGCTAAGCTGAAGGTTATGAGAGCGTCATAAATGGGGAGCTTCTTGCCATACGCTTTCCAAATCAGATAAGACCATTTTTTGGCATGTAATGCTGCCAGAAGGGACCAACGGTGGGGGATGTTGTTCCAATGCCGCAAACGACGCTTCTTACCGAAGCTAAGGCGAAAGAACCGTTGGTCGACATGGACCACTGCAGAGAGTCGGGGTCCATCCTGACCTTCAATCCGACGACTAGCAACACACAAGTAGCCGTCTCCCTATCCATTCTCGACCACGCTCCCTGAGCCAGTTGCCCGAACCGTCCCATAAATCACGAATCGCGTTGTGTGGGGGGGGAGGGGGCAGCTGGGTACTCGAGGAGGATGTCTTCACCGGCCCAATGTTCATGGAATAAAGACGATTCGTCTGACACCAGGTGTAGTCGTATCAGAGGCTAGGCGAGACTCCGGCCGTGAAGGATGCGACGCCAAGACGTGGATGATCTGCAATTGGAGACAACGACGGACGGGTGAATGTGCCTATAATATCTGGCCGTCATGAACCTAGCCTAAATATTATGACTCACTCGAAGCTTCCACCATAATTTCACCGAGCAAGCATCAGCTACGTGCGACAGTCTGCTAATTCTAAGACCCCCTTCGGTAGTAGGTCTGGCCAAGGTGTCCAAACTAGCCTAATGATATTTATTCTTTCCGACGTAGTACCCCCAGAAGAAGTTAGCGAAGATGTTTTCAATGATGGAGAGCACCTTCTTAGGGGGAGAGTAAGCGGCTAGGGTGTAAATAGGGATGGAGGAGAGCACATGTTTATTCAGAATCATCTTTTCGCAAGGCAATAAGATCGCATTATGCCAACCCTCAAGTTTTTTCCTAATTTTGCCTACCAGCCCTTCGAAAATACCGGCATTGGACTGGATATATACCAATTGGCACCCTCAGTAAGAGAAAGGTGGGTACGCCATGGAGACGGAAGTGATGTTGGTTAGGGAGGAGGAGTGTTCTCTATTGGCCTTATGGTGGACATAGATGACACTCTTGTTGAGGTTGAAGCGTTGGCCAGATCATTTGGCGTATCTATGCAACATGTTGTGGACCACATCCATGGACCCGATGTCGTCGGAGGAGAAGATGAGGATGTCGTTGGCATATGCGAGGTCGGTGATGATCGGACAATCGCTAGCAGTATAAAAATGTTGGAAGTGGGTGGTGCCCACCATTTTGTTGAGGTTTCTGCTCAGCGCTTCTACAACAATGATAAAAATGGTGGATGATTAAGGGTCTCCTTGTCTGACACCACGACTAGATTTGAAGAAACCCTCCGCTTGGCTGTTAATAACAATGGAAAACCACAAATTAATAATCGATCTCCAAACGATGTTGGTCCAGGTTTTCGAAAATCCGAAGTCCCTGAAAACCCAAATCATGAATTGCCAGTCTAGCCTGTCATACGCCTTCTCCATGTCCAGCTTGATTGTAATGTTTCTGCCCCTAGATGGTAATTTTATACACGTGATCATTTCCTGGGCCAGCAGGATATTGTCTAAGATATTCCTGCCACGGACGAATCCACTCTGCTCTTCAGATATAATCTTGGAGAGAATCTTGATCATGCTGTAGGCAATAATTTTTGATATGATTTTGTTAGTGAAGGTGCACAGGCTTATGGGGCAGAAGTCTTTGAAGGTCACCGGATTATCTTATTTGGTGATAAGAATAAGGTTAGCGCAGGATATCGATTTGGGGTACCTGGTTCCTTGGAAAAATACGATGGCCGCCTCATGGATATCTGCCTTGTTGATGTCCCAGTAAGCTATAAAGAATACACCAGTGAATCCGTTAGGTCCGGGAGCACTGTGCCCGTTCAGAGCCCATAAGGACTCTTTGACTTCCAGCTCAGAAGTGGGTAGCTGCAGTTGGATGTTGTCTCTGTCTTCAATCAGGCGAGGGATCTCTGCTAGGAATTCCTTGTCCAAGGTGATGGCTTCTTTAGTGAACAATTGGGAATAGAAAATAGCGACTGCCGATTGGATCTTCTATTGATTATTGATGATGTGACCTTTCTCATCTGTGATTTGGTGAAGGTTGAGCTGTTGTCGGCGTCCCTGGACACAGGAGTGGAAGTAGCCCATGTTTCTGTCTCCCTCACTGTCCCAAGTCAGCCTGAGTTTTTGTTTCCAGAAATCTGCCTCAACTTTCAGTCAAAATTTTAGCTGTGCTCTTGTCAGGATGAGGGAGGCACGAGCCACGAGGGATCTGTCGGTGGAGAATAGAATTTTTGTGCAAGTAACATCATCCTCCACCATACGGACAGCCTGGAAAATGTCATCGAATGAATTCTTACTCCAAGCAGTGAGAGCTTTCCTAGTGGCTTTGAGTTTGTTCACGACACGGACCAGGGGGTCGTGGTCATCCATGCCATTCCAAGCGATGGTGACCGTGTTCATAAACTGGGGGTAATGACTCCAGAAGTTGAGGAAGCGGAAACTCTTCTTTATCTGGTTCGATTTACTGCTGATTTCGATGAGGGGAGGGGATTGATCTGATTCGGTCGCGTTGAGGTGTGATAGACAGGATATGGTCTCCATATCCGACCATTTTGAGTTGATGAGAGCAAGATCAAGGCAGAAATATTGCCGTCAAGCACCTTCTTGCATGTTGCACCGGGTGAATGTGCTGCCAACAAACTGGAGGAAAGACAGGTGGGCACTAAAAATGAAGCTGGTGAAGTCGTGAATAGCCGACAGAGGAGGAGGTCGACCATTCGACTTCTTCTCTCTGTACGTGACGGCATTGAAGTCACCAACGCAAAGCCAAGGGAGATCGATGTGGTTAAGCTAGATGAACTTCAGGTCTTCCCGCAGCTGTTTACGTTCTTGGATGTCGCAGCTACCATGAACGACAAATAAGAAAGAGAGAGACTAGAGCATGGGGTATTCTACCCAACACATGAGAACCTATCCCAAGTCGTAGAAGGTGCTGAGCTTCACGTCGGTGAAGAAGAGGATCCAGATGTCGTGGCAGCCGGCGATGGACGAGAAGAAACCTAACTGCAATTGAATGGATTTGAGTTTGTGTTAGAGGAATTTTAGGTTCGATAATCACTATGATATTGAGTCTGTGAATACGCTTGAGACTCTTTAATCTTCTCAAGGTGGGTTCATTTGCAAGGCCACTAATATTCCACGAAAGAATGTGAAGCATTGGAGTTGCCTTGGAGGGGGGTTTGGTGAGTTTCGTAGCCGACCTGGTGGTCATGGCTGAGGCCTCTTTAGCACGTCTCTTTCTAGATTTTTTGGAGGAGGGAGCATCCTTTCTATCCGTCTTGGTGACTTTTGTTTCCTCATTCGGGTGCATGTATACCTCTTCGGTAATCTCAGTCAAAGCTCCGAAGTAGCTATTCGTAGTGGTGATGCCGGCATCGATGCCCTGTTGCAGCCTGGCCACTGGGGCTTGCCCGATGTTGGCCAGGGCGACCGTCCGGATTTCTGCTGTACAGTGGGGGTTAGAGGAGGTTGCTGTGTCGAGGGGTAGGATAGCTCCCGACTGGTTTTCCGATATCTTGTGTTCCGCAGGTGTATCTGCTTCCCTACATGAGGTGCCACTGTTCTTTATGTCCTCTGCCATTCTGAGGTCTCCGGTGTGGCTGGTTTGAGTAACTTTTGTGGGGGCCGAAGGGAGGATATCAACTTTGTTGGAGGAAAAAATGGTTGGGGATTTGTAGGGCACCATAAAATTATCTGGGAAGCTTGTTATTGTGTATGGGATTCTCCGGTTCTGTCGCATATAGGTTCTGTTATTAGGAGAAGGACTTCTTCCTCCTTCGGAACACCGATGATCTCTGAGGCCACTTCAGGACTGTCGATGATGTCGATTTCCAAAAGGTCAAATTTGTTGGAGAGGTTGATGAGCGGTGACGGATGAGGTAACAGGGCCCTCTTGATGGAGACAGAGCTTGGCTAGTGGAATGTCCAGTGCTAGCCTCAAATCAGATGTGGGTGCTTGGGCGAGGTAGTAAGGGTGATTGGTGGATAATCTTGGTCTGTTTAAGGGGGCGAGCTTATGGGGGACTGTCTTTTTTAACTCTGAGTGTGCACGGAAGCAGTACTCTATGGTGTGACCTCTCGTATTATAATTTTTGCAGAAGATGATATTGTTATCGAATGTTATTTGTTGGGGGGGCGTTTTGTTGTCTAACGAGATCTGGATATGTTTGGGCAGATCCTTAGATAAATCTACATCCATGCATATTTTGGCATAGTTACCCTTGGAGAGACTCCTGGTTTCTTCTACCATGGTTATAAATGTACAGAAGGAGCTCGCAATCCCCTTCACAGCTGCAGGGGTAAAACAAATGAGGGAGAGGTGTAGAAGCATAGAAAAGATAAAGTTTATGTGGATCATCATTCCATGCGGCCAAGAAAAACGAAGCTGCAGAAGTAGTGCACACGAAGACCCCATGCGGCCATGCAAAACAAAGCCGCAGAAGTAGTGCTCGTGAAGACTCCGTGCGGCCAAGCAAAACTAAGCCGCAGAAGTAGTGCCCCTGGAGACATCATGCGGCTAAGACAACTCAAGCCGCAGAAGCGAGGCTATCGAAAGTCCCATGCGGCTAAGGGGACTCGAGCCGCAGAGGGAAGGTTCCCATAGATCCCATGCGGCCAAGTGAGCCCAGTCATAGAAGCAAGGTTCTCAAAGATCTCATACGGCCAAACGGAGCCGAGCCCCAGAAGCATCACCCCTAAAGCCACTACGCGGCCAAAATGAGTCATACTCTACTTTATTGAAGGGACACATGGCAATTTGACCAAGTCTCAACCACCCAGATTCGCAACAACAAAATCTCAACAACCCCCCACCAATTGGCAGCCCAAGATCAAGTCTTTGTGTGCCATTACAGACACGTCACCACGTGGCCCTTTATGCGGCCCAAAATCTGCTATTGCAGGAATCAATATAAATAGCAAGGTGCCACAGCCCTGCAAAAGGTTGGCAATCAAAGACTGGCAAATTTCTTCGAGAGCAAAGACTGTGTCTGATAGTCCAAGGAGTAAGGCAGAGTTGCTACACTTTTTCGAGCCTCCATCGTCACTCTCCAGAATCAAAAACTAAACAATTGTACTTAGATTATTTCCTAGGGTTTCTTTCTAGGCTTTCTTTTGTACAAACGAGTTTGCAATCAAGTTCAATTTCTCTGTAATTTTTGTTCTTGATATTTAATGAAAAATACGATGGTGACTCTGCTGGGAACTTCCTTCTCCTCTGATGAGAAGTTGGTGATGTAATCCGACGAATGCAAGCTCGGCTATACGCAGCAAATGCTCATGGTTCATTTTAACCAACGAGCATTCGAAGAAATGCTCCCTGAAGAGAGCGCCAGCCTATCGCAGAAGAGAGCCAACCCAAAGAGAATCAGCAGGACGTCGAAGTGCAAAACTGTTGCCAAGACCAGGTTATCGAAGAAGCTTCTTCTGCGGTCCAAGACGATGATCAAAGCTCTCATGCAGCCTTGCTTCCGACCGCAGAGAACCCCACTGTCCCCAAATCCTACAAAGAAAAATACTACGATGTTGAGCTTTTGGAGGCACAAAGGAAATCCATGTGGACGAGGAAGAGGCCGCAAAAAAGAGATGGGCAGATAGCCCATGCGACAGCTAACTCTGGTCGCAGGTAGATGGCCTATGCGGCAGCCAACTCTGGCCGCAGGTAGATGGCCCATGCGATAGCCAACTATGGCCTCAGGTAGATGGCCCATGCGACAGCCAACTCTGGGCGCAGGCAGATGGCCCATGCGGCAGCTAATCATGGCCGCAGACAGGGTGTCTCATACGGCCCTGTCAGAAGCTCTGTATACGACCATCTCTCATACGGGCCCGACCACATGTGGTCCATTAAAAATGTATAATATGCCAATCTGGACTCTTTTTACTATGCACCTTCGGGTGCTAAGTCGAAGAACTATAGGGCAGTACGGGCCAAACAAGCCCAATCAACTGTCCAAGCTATTGACCGTCAGCGGGCACCGTTAACTGTTATACGAACTCCTAATGGAAAGTTGTATAGAACCACCCGCATCTAGTCCAACAGGGCTAACAGACAGGGTGGGTCTCAAAAGTCTCCCTCCAATGATCGAGATAAAGTACTTTTACTAGCCTCAGATCAGGGAGCAAACATGATACCTATGCGCCCGTGTGCTCGAGATACTCGAGTCAACAAATTGGATGCAAAGGGAGATCAGTCTGCTATCGACATGCGAGAGGTGATTACTCACAAACGCAAGGAGAAAGAAGCAACCTTGGCATGTGATAAGCCCTTTTTGGGACGTCGTTGCACCCAGGTCATCATCAACTGCTGCTGCTACAAGTCGGCAGCACCTGAAGATCGGCAGTCCATTTTCCAACGACTGCACCAGCCAGCACCTGTCCGACAACCACTTGAGGAACATGTGCAAATTTTAGGAGATGAGGAATTTCCTTTCGCCTGCTGTAATTCAACTCGGAAGGTTCTTTCCGGCAAGAGAGGAAAGAAGACATGCTCTTCTATCCCGGTAGTCTCAGCCAGTACTGCAAAAAAACTCTCATCTAGAGGGTTGCCGCCAACAGCCACATGGGGTATCTACCTAGGCACTCGATCCAGAAAGAAGCTTCCAACACCCGGGGGTGCACCCTCGACCTCCCTGGGGGTAGATGAAGCTAGGGTTACAGTCCGATCAATATATGCGACAACCCGGTGTTCCAAGAGCATACACAGAGGGTAACAATCCACTGGAATTAGACAACGGACATGGACGTCCCCGAGGATGACCACCTTCGCCAAGATGATGCATCTTCCTGTGCAGGGGGTGGCACCCCTTCTGAATTCGAGATGGAGGATATTTCGATTTTCTTCGACGATTTTTTGGTACGAGGTACGACACGGAGAGCACCTCTTCTACGATCCCTTCCCCGTCCACCCACGTACGGACAGTCTTTATGGCCGGCGATGATAATGAAGGGCCTATTGATCGACAACATCTAGAAGTACTTAAAGCCATGCTCCTGTCCCTGGTTAAGTCAGTAGACGAAATCAAAGCTGCCTTGCCGACTCAACCGGCAAGGACGCTTGGACAAACAAGCTTGGGACCCACAGTCAACGCGGACTCCAATACGACCGCTCCTTCATTAGGTGACAATCCTTTAGGAGCATCCGTTCCTTCAGCTGTAGAAGAAGCCAGGAAGGCAAGAAGGAAAGTCCATGAGCTTCGAGTAATGTTCAATGTGGGAGAATTCTCCCGGGACCTTAGAATACGGCAGCCGTATCCTATTGCCTGGAGAGATGTTCCTTTTCCGCTACAGTACAAACCGTTTCATATTGATTCGTATGATAGGAAGACCTCTGCTAGTCGGTACATGACTTATTTCGAGGTCACAACCGACCACTTGTCGCATAGCGACGCCATCCTCATATAATTATTCATCGGAGCATTAGAGGGGATCGTGTTCGACTGGTACCGTAACCTTTCGGAAAACTGCATCCATTCTTTTGACGGCTTCAAGCACATGTTCCTAGAGAGATTCTTCGATATGGGGCATGATGTAAAAATGTCGTCTCTCATGGACGTCGCTCAGGGGGCGAAGGGGCTAACAAGGAACTATATCGAACGTTTCTGCCAAACCGCAATGAGATTTCCCTAAGGCAATCTCGAAAGCTCCTTAATTGAAATCTGCCAGAAGAAGTTGCTCCCCGTAATCAGCCTCTGGATGGGTGAAAATCAGTTTAGGGATTGGATAACCTTCATCATAAGCGCCACCAATGCGGAGGCAAAGTTAAAGAAGGCTCGCTAGCTTGGATTACACATCCTGGATGGAGAGGACAAAGGCAAACTTTCTGGTACCACCCCCAATAACAACAACAGTGGTGGCACCTCCAATAACCGGGACAATAAAGACAAATAGGCCATGGTCGCTGGTACAACCAAGAAGCCTGAACAGAAGCAGGCAGAAGCTCGGTGGCCCAAGGTGAATTACTTATTCGAAGATAGTCATGTCATGCCTATCTTCGACATGCACTTGCAAGGGGACATGATCCAACTCCCTCCACCAAGGCGTGAGCCTCGAGCGGCAGAGATAGAGGACCCAAAATATTGCCACTTCTATCGCTATATTCATCATTCCACTCATGACTTCTTTTAATTAAAGCAGTACATCCAGAGTTTTATCGACTCCAAACCTCTGTCGCTAGATTTTGAAGAGGTTACCGTGGCGCCAAATATGGTATCAATTCAGTTCGGTGACTTCCCTCCAACAAGTACTCAAGACGGGGTAATACCTATCTCCCGGGCAACGATAGAGGTTACTAATCTTCCCCCCAATCCAGGACCAGACGACTGGATTTATACCTCTCACCACGTCACGAGGAGAGGTCATGTGGTTGCACCCAGACTTAGTGCCCGAAGTTACCCAATCGGTGTCATCTCCAGCCAACAAGAAGAAGGACATGAAGTCCAGGTCCTGCCATACAATTTTAGCCGAAGCTGAGGACGCGACGGCCGTTATTACCCAGTCTGGGACACAAGTCCAGCCCACTCTGGGTAGTTCAGTCGAAGACCCTCAGCCGGCAACGATGCCTGCCACTGATATTCCGAGGCCATCTCAGCCTCCGTCGGCGGACAGGTCCAAGCTGAAGGAAACCCGCTTCGACAGGCCGCTCCATAAGGATGTACCTCAGGGACTGGAGAGACCTTACAACTTTGACATATTAGCACAGCTGGCTAATACGTCGGCAAAGTTGTCGTTATACGAGCTCCTAAGGCTCTCGAAGGATCTTCGTATCGCATTGAGCGAAGCACTCCAGAATATTGCCGCCTACTTATTGCAGGTCAAACCTACAAGGGAAGACTCGTCAACAGATCTTTAGGGCAGCAATTATGCAGATGCGATGCCCAACATCGTATCCACCCAACAAGACATGTTAATCAAGACCGACTTGCATGATCGCCCCTTGTACTACACTGGATACATAGGCGATAACAAAGTGGATCATATGCACATCAATTCTGGCTCGCCGATAAGCATCATCCTGAAAAGCTTGCTTCAAGTCCTCGGCATCCCTATACACTGGCTAGCGGTGACCAACACTGCCATTAGCAGTTTCAACTCGGGAAGGAGCTATCCCTTAGGAAAGATCCGATTGAAATATCAGATCGGCGACCTGAGGACGGAGGTTACCTGCTACGTCATAGACGCAGATACGTCCTACAATATCCTCTTGGGGCATCCGTGGATACATGACTATATGATCATGCCATCCATACTCCACCAGTGCTTCAAGTATGTCAGTAAGTATGGCTTCGTGAGGACAGAATTCGCCGCCATCGATCCCTTCGAAGGGGTTGAGTCATATTACTCTTCGGAGGCTTGTCTATATGAAGAATCCAAGAAGCACATAACTGACGAACTGGAGGCCATAACAGGGTCAGAAGAACCTTTGAGAATTTATCTCTAGGCCCGTAAACCGGGCAAAGCAGCACCCGTTGTCGCAACTTTGCATAATGAGGTGCCCGGTTCTTCCGCCCCAGCTGCGTGGTTAAAACCGATGGTCATCCGACTCCCAAGGTCCATCCAGGAGCCAAGACCCGTCATAGGGCCGATGGTGATCCGATTGATAAGATTCAGTCAAAAGCAATCGGAAGACACGAAGTCCTCTCCCGAGCCGATGGTTATCCGTCTTTCCAAGACGAGCCGACAACCAAGTGTTGATCCGAGGCCCTCACGTAAGCCAGTGCCACAAGCAGAACCCTTGGTGGTCAAGCTACCTAAGACAGCATCCCAACCTCCAATCTTGCAGGGGGTAGCTGAAAAGGATGCAGAACTCGCAAAGTATCTGGTTGCACAGGTGGATAGTCCCTCTCCT
Source organism: Iris pallida (assembly GCA_029216955.1). Classification (NCBI taxonomy): domain Eukaryota; kingdom Viridiplantae; phylum Streptophyta; class Magnoliopsida; order Asparagales; family Iridaceae; genus Iris; species Iris pallida. Next base: position 6,601,038 of record JANAVB010008794.1, read on the forward strand.
GATGATGTAATCCCTGTAGATAAAATTCCTTATTTCATCAATAGGAAGCTGCCGTTGAACCATCTGGAGTGTAATAAGCTTAATCTGATGTTTGCTGTAGAGCACGATCTAGACATTAACCGCCACACACAGGTGACAACCGTCCATACCACAATCGGACTTACTCCCATTGGAGGTGCCTACTTTCTAGTCCCAGGCAAAAGAGAATGGGGTCACACGATCATCTTCGGCCGAAAAGAAGGTTCTCAACCTTTCATGCCACAAAAGTTTGACCTCGAACTCGATGCTGCAAGATTATCGCTCTACCTGTATAGTCCTCAAGCCAAGTACTTCATACAAAAGTTGGGGTACGACATGGAGGCTACCCCAGGTCTGAATTATGGCAACGGTCGGCGATCACCTCTGCAGCTGTCAGCCCTGGCTGGAAAACCTCGGGATTATTACAGCAGGTCCAAATGCGGCCTCGGTTATGTTACACCAGCAACAACGCCCGAGAGCTTCGATGAGGAATACGAGTGGCATTCTCACTCATCCAAATCACCTACAAACGATTTCGATGACAGCATTGGGGATATATTCAGGCAGACATTATCTGTCAACATGGCATACGCTGACGTTAAAAAAAAAACAAAGATCTACTGGAACCTCTTGAACTGGAGCCATGGGCCCAACAACTTGATACATAATAGAAGAAGCACTTTGAACAAAGGTACCCTCCCACTGAAGACGAAGTCATGCAAGTTGATCTCGGTAACGAATCCTCTCCAAAGTCAATCTTCGTTAGTAAAAGCCTGACAGACGGCGAACGGGATTCATCGTTGCAACTTATCAGAGAGCACATCGATATTTTTGCTTGGAGCTATGAAGACATGCCAGGACTAAACTCCGCGATCGTACTCCATAAGCTCAATATTCATCCGTACGAAAACCAGTCAAGCAGCAGCAACGACAATTTCGTCTAGACATTATGAACTCCAACGAAGCAGAAGCAAACAAGCTTATAGCTAGCGGTTTCATCCGTGAGGAGTAGCATTCAGACTGGATAGCTAATATAGTACCAGTCATCAAGAAAAACAGAAAGATCCGAATTTGCATCGACTTTCACAATCTGAATGTGGCATGTCCTAAGGATGAATTTTTTCTTTCCATCATCGATATAATGATCGATAATACGTGTGTCTTCGAACGCATGTCCTTTACGGATGGCTTCTTAGGATATAATCAAATCAAAATATCTCCTTATGATGAGAAGCATACGTTATTCCGAACACCGATCGACGTATATTGTTACACAGTCGTGCCCTTCGGCCTGAAGAACGTCGGCATTATATATCAGCGATCTATGAGCATCATTTTTATAGATCACTTACGCAAGACGGTGGAGTGTTATGATAATGACATCGTCATCAAAAGCCGCTATAAGGATGATCACTTACACGATTTGAGGACAGTGTTCGACCTTATACGAGCGCACAAACTGAATATGAATCCTACTAAGTCCTTTCTGGGAGTGTCCAGCAGGAAGTTCTTGGGCTTCGTCATTACTTCCCGGGACATTCACATAGACCCCGGTAAGACAAAATCAATCCTGGAGATGAGTCCACCTAAGAACCTCCGTGAACTTCGTGGCCTCAAGGGAAGACTAGCCTACATCAGGAGATTCATATCTAACCTCTCAGGACGATGTCAACACTTCACACAACTCATGAAAAAAGGAGTCTCTTTCGTATGGAATGAAGAATGTCAACGCGCCTTTGATGACATTAAGGAATACCTGTCGAATCCACCAGTTCTGGTAGCCCCGATCGCCGGAAAGCCTTTCCTGCTCTATGTACGAGCGATAGAACACTCTTTCGTCGCCTTCCTGGCACAAAATAACGATACGAGGCACGAACAAGCCATCTATTATCTCAGCCGAATGATGGTGGGACCGGAGCATAGGTACACCGCCGTGTAGAAGGAATACCTTGCCTTAGTGTTCACCATTCAGAAAATATGATACTATATGTCAGGGCAGACCATCTATGTTGTCTCGTAAGTTAATCCCCTTAGGGTTCTCATGACAAAGCCAGGCGCACTCAGTTCTCGCCTAGCCACATGGGCGATACTGTTATCCCCCTACGACATGGTTTTCATTCCGCAGAAGGTTATCAAAGGTCAAGCCTTGGCCGACTTTCTAGCAGCCCATCCAGGCTCAGAAACAACCAGAATCTATGATAAAATTCCAGACAAAGTCGTTAACTAAAACATGACTTCACATGATGAAGTTTGGCAAATGTTCTTCGACGGTGCTTCAAGAACGGGGCCCCAAGGTGATATCGTCGCTGGAGTCGGATAGTATTAATTTCTCCATCCGGATTGGTGGTTAACCGGACATATTCTCTCACTGAACCCTGTTCAAACAATGTAGCCGAATATAATGCTTTGGTCATCGGGCTCCGAATCGCAAAAGAAGTGGGAGTCGAATACCTAGAAGCATATGGCGACTCCCAGTTTTTGTTAATCAAATCCGTGGCTCATATGAGGTTCGTAACGCGGACCTGATTCCCTATCATCAGACAGCAATTGCCATCATTACAACCATGGAGGGGTTCTTTATAGAGCATATTCCTAGACTCCAGAATATTGAAGCTGATGCCCTAGCAGGCCTTGCCGCTTCTTTGGCGGTTCCAAATTATGCTCATCATACGTGATAGGCTATGAGCTATTCTGTCCCAAAAACAATGTTCAACTGGATACGAGTTGCTCCATCCAGACAACCAATAACGTACAAGATTGGAGACTCCCGTTCAACGACTTTGCAGTCTATGGAATCCTGCCTGAGAATGTGAAAGAAGTAACTTCAATCATAAGGCGTTCTCTCATATTCTTTTATGACACAGAAACAAAAATGTTACATCGACGAACTTACGACGGGCTACTGTTAAGATGTCTGTCAAATACAGAAGCCAAAGAAGCCTTATGCGAGGCTCACGATGGCGTTTGCTTGGCTCACCAACCTGGCCCAAAGTTGCAGGACTGTCTCCGTCGGATGGGTTATTTCTGGCCTACGATGGTAGCAGACGCAGTTAAATATACAAAAAGTGTAAGGCTTGTCAGATCTACGCAGATTTCATACATCTGCCATTAGAATTCTTGTACCCAACAGTGGCCTCTTGGCTATTTGAAGCATGGGGAATGGACGTCGTTGGCCCAATCACCCAACCGTCGTCCAAAGGGCACCGGTTTATACTTGCAATCACCGACTACTTCTCCAAGTGGGCGGAAGCTGTTTCGCTGGAAGAGGTAAAGGCATCAAAAGTGACCAGTTTCATAAAACATCATGTTATTTACCGTTTTGGACTGCCACAGAGGATCATTCATGACAATGGTCCGTAGTTTGCAAGCCATGCCTTTTATCGATTCTGTGACAAGAATCGGATTCAGAATGTGGCTTCAACGACATACAACCCATCAGCTAATGGTCTGGCCGAAGCCTTTAACAAGACCATAATCAAGCTTCTCAAGAAGTTCGTGTCTTCAAACAAGCACGAATGGAACGAAAAGTTAGGCGAATGCTTATGGGCATGCCGTACTACGAGCCGGACGGCTACAGGAAATATACCGTTCTTTCTAGTGTACGGGAACGAGGCAGTTCTCCCATTGGAGACTCAGGTCCCTTCACTTCGTGTGGCCTTTAATTACCGGTTGACGTCGGACGATAAAAACTGCCGACGGCTACAAGAATTGGAAGCTTTAGACGAGAAGCGTTTGCAAGCTCAATAAAGCATCGAGCTCTATCAAGCACGCATCACTCGGGCCTTCAACAAGAAAGTCAAGCAGAAGACATTCTAAATAGGCGATCTCGTCTTGGCTGTTCGCAGACTGATGGTCATGACTCACAAAACTGCCGGCAAATTCCAGCCCAAGTGGATGGGTCCATACATCATCAAGACCGTATTCTCCAACGATGCATACCGACAGCAGAACGGAGACTTTCTCCTGATGCCCATAAATGGCAAATTCTTGAAGAAATACTATGTCTGAGGACATGCTGGTACTTCCTCAAACCACCAAATTTTCCAGGATATCGAGTTATGTACACCAAGTACCTCTAAACTCACACTCTATATGCTCCAAGTGCATTCATGTCACATCTTCCTGCGTGGTGAGTCATGTATGCTGATACCTCTGAACTTCCACTCTAATGCTTTTATCACATAGGAGTCTGCCAAGCTTATCACCATCTTTAAGAAAACTTCCTGGTCCTCATTATTGTGTATCACGTCCATATTACCTCTGATACAGATAGTCTCTTGACTTAACACCTGTACCCAACTCGGGATGAAAGACATGGTGTTATGGCGACAAAACCTATCATGCCCATATTACCTCTGTTGGGTTTTGTCTCAAAATCTATCACTCGCACCACCAGTACGCAGAAGAGTAATAGGTCCACCAAAGATTATTCTTGATTATCGTGTATCACGTCCATATTACCTGTGATACCAATAATCTCTTGAATTAACACCTGTACCCAACCCGGGATAAAAGATATGGTGTTAAGACCACAAAACCTATCACGTCCATATTACCTCTGTTTGGTTTGGTCTCAAAATCTATTACTCGCACCACTAGTACACAGAAGAGTAATAGGTCCACCAAAAATTTTATGATTATCGTGTGTCACATCCATATTACCTCTGATAACGATGGTCTCTTGACTTAACACCTGTACCCAACCCAAGATAAAAGACATGGTGTTAAGACCATAAAACCTATCACGTCCATATTACCTCTGTTAGGTTTCATTTTAAAACTATTACCCGCACCACCAGTGCCTAAAAGGGTAATAGGTCCACAAAAGTTATCCTAATCTATTACTCGCACCATCGGTGTACAACAAGAGTAATAGGTCTACAAAATATCATTCAAATCTATTGCTCGCATCTTCAGATGCACAAAAGGGCAATCGGTCCACAAAAAGTCCCCCTGTGGGATGTCCTTTATCAAACACAAATGTTGTATTAGGCCCTCTAGTACAAGCACCACAGATACCACAAACAAAGAATGGAGTGAATGTATTCTGTTTATTCAAAATCAGTTACATTCATAGGACTACATCTCCAACAAAAAAAATAAAAAAAAATCAGAGACTCATCACAAGAATGAGCAAACCAAAAAAGTTCTTAATTTTTTCATCTAGACTAGAAGTAAAGGATTACATCGATGTCCAAAAGAAGCAAACACAAACTACAGCCAAAGACAAACAGAAACACGAAGACAAATTACGGACATTTATTTTTCATATTCTCGGAAACAACAATTACATGGCAACCCACAGATCCTTACAGTCAAGGATCATAGTTGTGTTGAGGCATATACCATTCCCTCAGTCATTTTGCATACGAAGGATCTATTTGATTAAGGTCCTCGGTGGGGGCAGGAGGGTCAGAACTCCCAGTGCTACTACCCTCGGACTTGGGCTCCTCCTTTACAGCAATTTCAATCTTGGGAGTAATTCCCTCCCCGATGGATGCCATCTCTTCTTTTACCTCAACTTTTGGTATCACCTCCTCCTTAGCAAGCGGTGACTCTTGTTTATCGAGAGGCGGTAGCATCTCCTCCTTCACAGTGGTCATAGCCTTCGACATGGATGCTGCAAAAAAATTAAAGAAAGAAGATAGTCGTATGAAAATAAAGTGAATGGGCCCTTTTTCAGCTATGTGACCTAGTCACACAGAAGCCTATGCGGCTCAGTTACGAAGGAAACATATGCAGCTCAAATTAAGTAACACTTGCGGCCCAGCCATGATAGAACACACGCGGCCCAGATCAAGGGAGAGCTCATATGGATCGATCGTGTGGAATCTATGTGGCCCAGATATAGACTGATACTTATGCAGCTCGGTCCATACGGCCCAGTCACACAGAGCACATGCGACAC